>JARYHS010009186.1:267172304-267237321 GCA_031002005.1 Vandiemenella viatica
TCACGTCGCCCTGCTGGAAGACTGCTATCAGTCTAACATCTAACTCCTTCAGCCCTACAGATAGCTGGACAGCGGAATGGGCATCGTCAACACCACAGGGCATAGTGCGAATTACCAATCCCCGCTCAAAACTACCAGGATCCAACTTACCTCTATCAATTTGGTGTAAATTAAATCGTATTAGATTTGGTACGGGAAGAACTGCTTCAACTCTCCACACCTGGGGCTGGGCAGATTCTCCGTACTGTGACTGCGGTGAGGTTTCACATTGTGCAGGATTGCCCACTGCGTGCCTTACCTGATAGCTGGAAGACTTAAATTTGACTGAGGCGGTGGCCTGGTTGGAGCGCCTCGAAGTTAATTGTACCAACAGCAATATTCCAGCACTAATTCGTGAAGGTTCCGAGGTTAATGAAAGCCGCGATAAAGCTAACGTACTAAATACTGTATTCAAAAATTCATTTACAAATGAACATAAGGATAGTATTCCCGTTTTCCCACGCCGTGGCGAGTCGGTGATGGAATCATTACGAATAGATACTGCAGGTATCGTTAAGCAATTAGAGCTCCTGAAGTGGGGGAAAGCACCGGGCCCGGATGGAATTCCAGTAAGAGTATTTTCAGAGTATGCTGCAGAAATCGGGCCATTTCTGTCTGATATATTCAGTAAATCATTAGAAGAGCGAAAAGTACCTTCAGACTGGAAAATCGCGCAAGTAACTCCGATTTTCAAAAAAGGTGATCGAAGAGATCCTGGGAACTATCGTCCCATATCTATAACATCTGTTTGTAGTAGAGTTATGGAGCATATTATATGCTCGAACATTATCAATTTTCTAGATTATAATAATTTGCTTACAACAAATCAACACGGATTTCGGAAGAAAACATCATGTGAAACACAGCTGGCCCTATTTACACACGACGTAATGAAAGTTATCGATACAGGTTCACAAGTAGCTGCAATTTTTTTAGATTTCCAGAAAGCCTTTGACTCTGTGCCACACAACCATCTTTTAGCGAAGCTTCGAGCGTACGGTCTATCGGATCAGCTTTGTGAATGGATAAAGGATTTTCTAACTGGTCGGTCGCAGTATGTTGTCGTTGAAGGAGAAAGTTCTTCTAATCTAGATGTTACATCGGGTGTACCTCAAGGAAGTGTAATAGGACCACTTCTTTTCTTAATTTTTATAAACGATCTCGGAGACAAAGTGAAAAGCCTTTTTAGATTGTTTGCTGATGATGCGGTTACTTATAGGGAAGTAAGAACTTTGGCCGATTGCTTAGAAATTCAGCGCGATCTGGATGTTATTTTGGCTTGGTGCGCTGAGTGGCAACTTACTCTAAACTGTAAAAAGTGCAAGACAATGAGCATAACTAACAAAAAGAATCCGATTGTTCAGAAATGCGAGTTAAACAATACAGTTATTGATATGGTCGATTCTATTAAATATTTGGGAGTAACAGTACAAAGGAACATGAAATGGGACATACACATTAATTCGTTAGTAGGTAGAGCAAATTCTAGGCTGCGATTCATAGGTAGAATCTTGAAAAACTGTAATGAACAAACAAAGGAGATAGCGTACAAATCTCTTGTGCGTCCACATTTGGATTATTGTTGTGCCATTTGGGACCCGTTTCGTAAGGGATTGATCGAAAGTATAGAGAAAGTACAGAGAAGAGCCGCTCGATTCGTTACCGCTTGCTACAGTCCTTATGAAAGCGTCACAGAACTGATTAGTAGATTAGGTTGGGAGTCTCTGGTAGATAGACGACACACGTTTCGTTTAAACTTATTGGTAGACATGTGTACTCCAACTTTCACTTACGAGTGTAGTGAAATACTTCTTCCACCAACCTATTTGAGTCGGAAGGACAGGAAAGATAAAATTAGAGAAATAAGGTGCTGGACTGATTTTTATATGAATTCTTTTTCCCCTCGTACCATTAGGGATTGGAATGCACAGCAAAGAGATTAGCTTTGGTGCTGAGCACCCTCTGCCACCCACAATTTTGTGAATTGCAGAGTATATATGTAGATGTAGATATGTAGATATGTCTTGTGGTGGTTATGGCTGCCGATCCTCTCATAGTTTCCTTGCCAGCTCAAATATGTACTCGTATATATCTTATATATATAAATGGATGTTTGTTTGTATGTATGTTCATCCTCTATGCATTCCTATACCATTCATCCTATTACGATGAAACTTTGGTGAGTTATTGTGTGCACGCGTCTGAAGGTTTCCGACAAAAAAAATCAATAAAACCATCCCCTCTCCCCCTTTACAATCGCTAATGTTACCCACAATTTTTATCCGATTTCGATGGAACTTTGCACACGTATACTTTAAAATAAACAGAAAAATACTGTATACATTTGATTTTCGGAAACGCTACCCCTCTCCCCCTTTCCACAATCTTAATTTTTATAAAAGTTCTTTATACATACACGTATCAAAATGGAACATTTCACATAGGGATTTAGATTTTTAGTAAATTACCGCATAATGTAAAAGCAACATCAGAAAGGGGAATTATGAGAAATTGTTGATGTCATACCTTCAATACCACTCATTTTAGTCTGTAAAAGAATATTTGAATTGTATGAATTAATTTAATATAAATAATGTAATATAAATGTAAATCATGTTTTATAATTGACGTGTCTCATATCATTATGTATAAAGCAGATGTACATGATTTAGAGAACAAATAAAATACTACTACTACCACAGATTTTATCTGATTTCAATGGTCTTTTGCACACGTGTCCTTTAAAACCAACAGAATTATAGAGTCTACATTTGGATTTCAGGATCCCTACCCCTTTCCCCCTTTCGACCCCCGTATTTGTGTAAATTTTGTAGTAGCCCTATGGGACTTTTGGGGAAAGCCGGGCAGTAGTTAGGCTATGATTTCGTCCAGCGCCAGCCAAAGCAGGCCAGTTGCAACAGCGAAAGAAAACAATTGCAGGTAATGGAATATGGCTATGCAGAAGGCAATGACCAAGGAACCAGATCAGGTGTCAGCAAAAATATACAGAAGCATGACGTCATTTGACAAAGTGTAAAGCCCGGACTGAACCCCCTGTGCCGAACCTTACGTTGTCAAGTGGCCTGAGTGGATGGGGGTGAGTTTGTGGGCTTGCGGTGAAGCAGACTTTAGGGTGGACGTTAACTGACCTTCGGGATATTTACTATGTCTTCTATTCCTCTTGCGCTGTCTTCTCTCTTGAAGATGTCTTCCGTCTTCTGATGATCTAAGCAAGGACTTGTGGGCTATCGTAAGATGTTAATTGATGTTAATTGTCAGGAATCATGACACCACTCCATTAGTTACGGTTGGAGAACCGATTAGGCAGGGAAAGGCCAGGGCAAAACTGTAACCTTGCTGAGAATCTACCTAATAAATAATGTAGGCGACTATTGTATTTAGAGTCCCTTTTATTAATCACTGAAGACTGTATGAATACAGTTGAGAGCGCGATCTGTAAGGATAACTCCGATAGCCTCTACAAATAATAATTACTGACTGAGCCGCATCTCGGCTGCGCAAACTGACTGTTAGGGAATGTTAACTTCTTGACTGAATGGCGAATTGACACGATGGATGCATGGTGGCGAGGCAAGCTAACGAGACACGGCCTAGCTAAGAACTAGCCCATGTTGACTGGCTGGTGATGATCGACAAAGTGAGAGCGAGTTTGGCTCGCTATGGTCGCTCGTAAGTTCGGATTTGCGTCACCGAACAGAGCGATGCCCTCTTAGTCAGCCGTCAGCGTTTTACCAATAAACAGCACCTGCTGACACTCACGCTTGCATTCTGTTCTGACTTGAGGCTCCACTAACTTTACGAAATATTTCATATACCTAAAATTCTCATTTTTCCGAATAAATATATATGTCGAAAACGACCATCACAAAAGGATGGGAGTGGAACAAGAGCCACGATTGGTGGAGGATCCGCACTACCACTTGTCCTATGGTGGGGGGTTGGGATTAGGGATTGCAATCCAGCAAAGCGGGATCCCGCAATCCCGCGGGATCCCGCACCATTAGACAGTCTGGCGGATCCCGCAAAAAATTAAGCGGATCCGCAATCCGCAAAATCCGGCGGAAACGCGTGTTAGTCTGCGTGACTCACTGTCCCACTCGGTCTTTATCGGATGTACTGCACTGTTTGCCTGTACCCTTCCAGTTGGCATTTGACTCGTGTGAACAAGCGTTTGTTTTTGTCAACCTTCGTCATTCGTAAGTAAGTAAATACACTTTTTTACGTATTCATCAAAACTTACGTTTGTTTCGAGCACACATTTCTGTAATTTGAGTTATGGTGCGTATTTAGTACGATTTTCTAACTATATAATTATTTTTTAAGTGTCGCACACGTTATCTGAAATACACGGTTACAGCTTTTTATTCACGGTTTCATTATTCCCATTTTCTGTATTTGCAGATAAAGTAATTGTGACAATTTCCTAATTTGCGGCTGAAAATTTGATTATTCGTTGATATGAAACTAATGTTATCGTAATTTTAACGATCGCGTACCTATTTAACAGCTATCAAAAGGAAGTTGTATATCCTTTGACTTATTGTTGTTTTGGCCGCTGCCTCAATGCGTTTTTTTGACGAAAGCCACCTGCTTACACGTGCCGCTCAGGCTTTCGATTAATCCCTCTTCTCCTTGTTATTATTTCGACTAAAGGTAAAAGAAGTTATAATGAAATTTTCATGGGTGTATCGACGAATTGTGTTGTAGGAACACCATACTTCGACGGCTGCCTCCGCCGTCTTCCTCACGTGTGTAATTTCGTGTGTTTACAATGAAATCCGGAGATACAACCTATGAGGTCTTCACTGCAATCATTCGCCGAGAAAGTCTCATTTCTTACTAAAAAATAATAATTTCCACTCTAAAAACGTAGTTACGCCACATAAGTAAATATGAAATACTTGACAGTTTACGTGTTGGTGAGTAGTTTCTTTTAATAACATTGAATCAACTGTAATGTCAATCAAGGAATCAGGAGATATAATAATGAATCACGTAAAAAAAGGCCAAGTCTCGTGCTTGTACAGTGACAAAAAGTTATGAGATCTTGTTTTGAGCCAAGTCTACACTTTACAGAGTATATTTACTTCACTTTGAGAAATGGAATGCTTTTCTCGGTGTTATGGAACGTTTATTTAGAATTTGAAAAAAAAAAACCTCTGGTAACTTGGCCATTAAGCAAACCATATTTTTAAACTTATGTGTAGCATTGTAAGGCACATAATATGACCTAAGATTCAATATTTTCCATTTTTATTATTTATTTAAAAATTGGTGTAAATTAAATTAACTGTTAATTTTTATCATTTAACATTAAAAATTATTTATTAATTTAATTATTATTCAATTTATTAACGTTTTAAGTAACTATGTTTTAAATATATGCGTTAAAAAACTGTTTGTACCAATCCCGCACGGATCCCGCGGGATTGAAAACACTGCGGGATTGCAATCCTTAGTTGGGATCAAAACCCGGGTGCACTGAGGAGGAGAGGTCGCTCTCAGCAGGTGTTAGCAATGTCAAGCTGAGCTCAGGGGCTAGCAGCGGACGACAGCCGTCGACGCAGGTGGGAGGAAACCATTAGAGAATCATATCTGGGATGTCATGCGATAGCGGCAAGCACTAGATGACTTACATGTTGAAAGGAGCAAGGAGAAGAGGAATGATTAATTATGTGTATTATCCTGGTGTAAATAAAGTTGTAAATGTGTAACTATCCTTACTGAGAGTATCATTTACGATTACTACCACACACGTGACATAGAGTCTTACCCGCAATTTAAAATACCTCTCGGGAAGTGGCGGAGCGAAAGCAAACAGATTCGCCCGTCCACCGCAACGTTCTTTATAGATGCCCAAAGATTTCATCTGATTTCAATGTTAATTTGCACACATTTGCATTAAAAGAAACAGAAAAATACTGTATAAATTTGATTTTCAGGAACCCAACCCCTCTCACTCTTTCCACCCCATAGAGACTTTCCTGTTTTTTGCTTTGGTCGGGAAATCTGGCAGAGTAGATTGTGATGGAGAATTTTTAACTACAATCCGATCAAAACGGATATAACATCGAAAATTTCGTATCCACCTGCCGAGCAACGCTAGGTACTCTGCTTTTGCAGAAGACGGAAGACCGAATATATTGTACAACCCAAAGCAGTTTCAATTTAATGGGTGAATATCATTGTCGTTCAGTTATTTGGTACATGTTGATGTGTCTGGTTTCCGTACGTCTACCTACTTGGGAAGTAAAAATAGGCAAGAATTCTTCTCCGGTGTTCTGCGCGATCAGTTCTGTCAGGTAATACTTCTTCAAAGCAGACGTTGAGATAAAGAGGTTAGCGCAAGATAGGAAGGGATAGATCAAACCAGTCGAAAGACTTACGACTTAAAAAAAGAAACTCTGACAGATGGCGTTGGAATTTCAATATAGAAAATACGAGATGTCGGAAAGGAGGTTAGCGGCTATTGTAATTGTTATATATGGTGGCGGTAGACAAATTCAATCGACCGAAAGATGGATTTTGGGAGTCTGTAATTTTCTGGTTTATGTTACCTAATGGAAAATGAAGCCCGCCTAGTACTGTCTGCTACAGGCCTCCATCGCTAAAACGGAATAACTTGGAGACTTCGAATTTGCACGTATTACATCTTTCACTGACCGAAAACGAATATATTTTTTTAATTTACTAAATTATTATTCCTGTTTGTTTATATACAAAAGAAATTTTTGTGTCAGATTGTTAAGAAGAGTACTAAGTTTATTTCTTAAACATTATAAATGTCAGAGGCTGTCAAAATTATTGATTTCCCACAATTCTTCCTACCAACTCTCTGTGTGTGTTTAAATTCGGCTTCAATATGAGTCGTTTCTTATACTTAGTCAAATAAATGTTCACATTAATTACGTTGAGAAGAGAGGTAACCAGGCAAAGAAAATGTATTATCTTGCTGTTATTTTGCATAGCGACTGATGATTCCCCCCACCATGAGGGTGAAACAAAAGTAACATGCACCTCAGCAGTTGTACGTAGGCGGTGTTTTACTTGTAAAATTCACTATATTAATACTGTTCTGTCGAAAAGCTCTCTCAGTTGAGAACACGTTGCACATTAGTGTATTTGTCTTGTGCTCCTATTTCATAGGAACAGGCCGACTCTGATACTTAATTATCTTGTTTTGATCGATCGTCAGCAAAGAGTACAAACATGGATATTCAGAAAAGTAAGGGGGCGCCAATTAATTACGTGGGGTGTTCTTTCGGAAATCTGGACTCCCCCCCTCCCCAAGTGGTGTGCTTTGGTGAGACTCCCCTCCCCCACCCCGCGCCTTCCGCCCTGTGGTAAGTGAGATCTTGAGGAAACTCCCCCCCTTCCATTTCGACCTAACATTTCACCTGATGATGACGGCGGAGGTATCTGTTGAAACGTCGCACGTGGGAAGAATTTTTATCGGCAGTACGCCGGGGAAGAATCAGTCCTCACAATAAAAATAGGCATTGCAACGCATCCTGGGCGAAGCTGGTGTATGCATATTTATTTTAAGAGAACGTTGTTCCGTAATTAGAGTGTAATTGTCGTTGAGTGGTATAGACTAAATGTCGTGTAGCGTTACGTGAGTGCAACGGAGAGACTGAGTGCCGCTGTGCCGCCGTGCTGGAGTGTCTTTGTGCGTCGTCCTTCGACGGCAGAGAGGACTAACTGGTGGCGCCGCGACAAAGGCAATTTAATTGCGTCACGGCGCGGCGCGGTGCATGCCGGGAGCGGCGCGCATTACTTTTTCAGTTTTCCATCCGCGTAATGGACGCCAGCAGCAGCCTGCGGCGCCAGCGCGCCAGCCGCGAATTATTCAGGCGCGGCGGGCGCGAGTGACGTCACGCGGGCGAGGCGGCGAGGCCGTGACGTCATCGGGCAACGGCCCCGACACTGGCGGACCCGCCGACGTCACAAGTGAAGACGATCCGCGCTAGAGCCCTCTGCAAGCCAGCTACGTAATGCATACGTCGACACGTTAACTTATAATGGAAGACACATTGCGATCAAGGTGCAGACCTAAATCTCACCTCAAGTCCCCTTAATGTATACGTATATGTTATAAGATTTTGGACAATATAAATCAAAGCAAGACAAAAGTGATGAAATATAGCAGAAATGATACCAATCACAGCAGATTAAATATAAAAATAGGATCGGATGCAATATGAGAAGTAAGTGAATTCTGTTACTTGGGAAGTAAAATTACAACCGATGGCCGAAGTAGGAATGATGTTAAAAGCATAATAGCACCAGCAAAAAGAGCCTTCATGAAAAAGAGAAATCTTTTAGTTTCAAATATTGATCTAGGAATTAGAAAGAACTTTTTAAAACTCTTTGTGTGGAGCACAGCACTTTATGGTAGCGAAACATGGACTTTAGGAATACCGGAGAGAAATAAAATTGAAGCATTTGAAATGTGGTGCTACAGAAGAATGCTAAAAATTAAGTGGACAGACAAAGTAAGAAATGAACGAGTTTTGGAAATGATGGGTGAGGAAAGAAGTTAGTGGAAGAAGCTTACAGAAAGAAGAGACAGGCTGGTAGGTCATATTTTGAGACATGCAGGATTGGTTAATTTGTTAGTGGAGGGAACAGTCGAAGGTAAGAACTGTAGAGGAAGACAGAGATAAGAATATATGAAGTATGAAGCAGATAATTGAGGACGTGGGCTGTAAGGGGTATTTAGAAATGAAGAGGTTAGCACAGGATAGGAAGGGATGGAGTATTGCATCAAACCAGTCGAAAGACTGACGACAGCAAAAAAAAAAAAAAAATGTTATAACCAGTGAGGGAGTGCGATTCATTGGTCGTATTTTGAAACCGAGCGTGGTGGGTGAAAGGTTAACATTCTGGCCTTGCATCTGGGAAGACCCAGTTCGAATCTCCGTCCGGGCATCCAGATTTGGGTTTTCTATGGTTTTCCAAATCACTCCAGGTGAATGCCGAGATGTTTCCTTCAAAATGCCATGGCTGAATTCCTTCCTGTTCCTTGTCCCCAGTTCCATCCCGCCTCTAATGACCTGAACGTCAACAAGGCGAAAAGCGATGAGTAAAAAAAAAAAAAAAAAAAAAAACTCTCGTGCGTCCACATAGTGTTGTGCTCTTTGAGATCCTTATCGCTAGTGGTTTATTGACAGTACAGAAAAAGTAAAGAGAAGACTCTCGGTTCATTACTGCTTTTATTGTTATTATTCCGTGATTCAGTAAAAGTGGGTGGCAAAGGGTGCATTGCACCTATCCGAAAGGGTTATAGTTTGATAGGGGTACATGGGACGTGGCAGGAGGCGCCCATGGGCTATTGTGAGGAACCATCCCAGCATTAGCCTGGAGCGATCTGTGACAACCGTGGAAAACCCAGATCACGATGGCCGGACTGATTTATCGAGAACTGCTCCTGTCGGATTTTAAGATAGGGAATTATTCAAAGGAAAAATTGCGATATTAAAGTATCTGACTGAATAAAGACCAATCAGGAAAAGAAGGGTGTTCTCAGAGGCAGAAAAAGGATGATCCAGACAATGAAAGAGTACTGGCACGGAGGAACGAAACTTATAATAGGAAATGAACTAGTTCATAGACGACTAAAACCAAAAGGGAAAAAAAGGAAAACAACAGAAACAAAACAAAAAGAACAAAAAACAAACAAAATAAAAACGGAGTATGCTATTAAATGTACTTTTTTCTGCTCTGAATATTAATGAAGCTTTGGTATTAAGCAAACTATTTTCAGCCGGTAACTAGTAGTAGAATGCGCAAATGTAAACGCTCTCGAAGTATTTTTACACACCGGTGACCTGGCGCCCTTTGACCGTCTGCCCGCAGTGTCGCCGTTGCTGGCGGGTAGCGCACCCGGCAGCGAGCAGGCGCGCGCCGAGAGGAGAGGCCGCGCCTCGCTGTAATTGCTACTCCGGGCCGTCTGACGTCAGAGATAAGCACCATCAGTGTCTTCGACTGGCAGCGCACAGGAAATAAACGCTCGCTCGCTCGCTACCATTTTTATCTTAACGAGATCGATAATGAAGTCGACCCGGCCAGATATGGTAAACGCCGCGGGCTGGGCTCCGCTTGTCCCAGATAAGGGCGGACGCTGCCTTAATTTACTCCCAAAGATAATTGCTATGATTAAACAGAGACGCGAGTGTTTCCGGTCCCCCGTCTCAGGAATCTCTCCTCGCTGCTCTGCTCGAGATATCTGTGTATGACGTCAGGGCTATCTGTGTGCCGGACGGATTAGTTGTACCACTGAGCGTGTTTTGAGAACTTCCCGACATCAGTAGTGATAACGACAAGTGGTATACGACTAACGTGACCATACGTTCGCCTTTAACGGGGGTGGGGGGGACAGTCCCGCTTTCAGACTGTCTGTACCTCTGCCCCCAGCGAGAGTAAAATAGTCCCGCTTTCGCCAAAAAAACGAAAATTTGGTATATTATCTACTAACTTGGGAACCATCATGCACAGGTGGGCACAGTTAATCCAAACGTTAACTTCGTTAATCATTATTCCGCTACTTAAAAAGTTAACTTCGATAATCGTTAAAGCGTTAAATGTTTATAAATTTAACGCAAGTTAAAGTTATCCGTTAAAAGTTAACTAGTCAAAAGTTGTACTGATGTATTAGTATTATAGTACGGTAGGTATAACTGCTCTCTATCTCAAGGTGGTATGTACCATGATGCAAGTGTGGATTTATTTATAAAAATCAACAAATTGTGGTTACGCTATCGCCACAACAACGAAGTGGTATTCCTGTCTGTTTTTATCTTTGTTGAGACTGTGATCAACATAACACTTGCAAATTGTCTTACGAGAGACAATTAAGGTACTCGTGACTTTATAAAAATAAAAAAAAGTAGTAAAAAAAATGAATGCAGAATGAAAAGCAACAATATTATAGAAAACAAGTTGGACTGGGACACCTGAATATGTGAAAACTGCGACCAGTGAAATTTGCGGCCAACCTAAAATCTACAACCAATGCCTGTTACGGTTACCTTTGTGCCACGGCCTACCTGTGACCTAAAGGCCCCTTTAGACGACCCGGCCTGGTTTCACTAAATCATGGCCTGCATGTTTTTACGTGAACAAATAGAACGGAAGTTAGTCAGCGACATCCTTTTACATTACACGGCCGAAACTGCCAAACTAGCTTCTACTTTTATTTAAAAAAAAAAAAAAAAGAAAGAAAAAGACACACAAATGTTTCTAATTAAAATTGCACATCATCTTTTTCGTAAATTCTTTGAAATTTTTCGCACTGGTTACTGAAAGTTGAGTTTTTTGCTGATCTGCAACACTGTTTGCAGACTCCAGTGCGATACTAACTATCGATCAGGCGGCCGGTCATCCACTGGCACAGAATTTCGTCCGAGTAATGCCCGATTTGACGGCCGAACAGTTTGTCCGATTAACCTCTTCCGACACACACTGCCGATCCGTCAGGAAGGGTTGCCAACTCAATGAAACAAAGGGCAAACACTTTCAAAAAGGTGCTGGACTGTACTTTTAAGTGCTCATTTTTGTATCCAATTATACAAGGCAATCTGTTATACAAACAGGATACAAGAGGTAACCAAATTATACAAGTTTTGTATCCAATTATACAATCTGGCAGTCCTGCATACGAGTGGTGGCGTGACGCACAGTTCAAACAAACAAAAAGACGTCAACAACCTATGTAACGGACTAAAGTTAACGTAAGTCCAATTTAACGGAAGTTAAGCAGACCGTTAATGATTTTTTAGGTTAACTTAAAAGTTAAATTTTCGCATTTTTTTTAACTTCGTTAATTAACGATTAACGGATTAACTGTTTTGTGCCCAGCTGTGCCATCATGTATGTTAAGAACGGATTTCGATCTCCTTGATATATGTTGAAGGGTACACAGCGATTCTCAAAATGCGCCCTAGTTTTTTAAATCTCCGGTATATAATAAATTATGGACCCACATTTTCAAACTGGGGCGTGGATTATGTTGTAGGGTGTTAGCTTCATAATTTTCTGACCCGAGTTCAAATCCCTGCAGAACCAAATATTTTTATTTATTTTTATCTTCAGAAATTGTCAAGCTTGACTTTTTTATTTTTTAAAAAACTTAATTTACGTACTTTTATTGCGTGAAATAATATTTAAAACAAATCATATTACGTACAATTCAGCGTCACTTGTTTCCCCTGAAATTTGTTTTTTCGTAATGAATTCACGGGTCTACCGACGGATTGTCTTTTCACAACACAAATCGGCCGCACACCCTTGAAAACTTCATTGCAATCATACTTCAGGAAAGACTCCATCCTTCCATTATTTTTTCATTTTTTGTTAATCAGTTGTTTCGGTGCGTTTTCAATTGAAATAGTTTCTGTCATTTTATTTCTTTCATCTTCGTCGTTTCTTTACTCGTATATCATCAAGAGGTATTTTAAACGAAATACGTAGCATTGGGAAGATAGAAAGAAAAAACTTTCTTCTACTCTCGATTTGTTCCAAGAACTGTTGCATGTAAATGGTTGAACCATTATGGACAAAATAAAATAGTAGGCCTATCCGTGAGGAAAAATGGAGCTCAACAAGGAATTGGAAGAACAAGTGACAATGCAAAATTCTTATGTCAGATTCCAGTTTACTGGCAGATTCGCCTCCTGACTTATTTTAATTGGGTACGAGTGAGGCATATTAGGAAACCATTGTTGATATATGGGCCGAAATTATGTTTGGTGCATCTGTTATAAGCAACGTGATTTGTTTTAAATTTTATTTCGCGCAATAAAACTGTGTAAATGAAGTTTTAACAAAATACATAAGTCAAGCTTGATAATTGCTGAAGATAAAAATAAATAAAAATATTTGATTCTCCGGGGATTTGAACTCCGGTCAGAAAATTATTAATCCAACACCCTATCGCATAAAACATGCTGCCATTTGATACTCTATGGCAATAATTTACTTTATCACCAACATTTAGAATTTTTTGTTTACTTGCATGCGAATATCTCAATAACTAGGGCGCATTTTGAGAAACGACTATACCACTGACATATATGCTGTGTACTCTTCAACATACTGTATATGAAGGAGATCGAAATCAGTTCTTAACGAGTCTGATGGTTCCCAAGTAGGATATAAAACAGACTATCCTGTTTTGCTGCGATGTGGTCGAGTCGACTCGTGGACCATCGCCGATCACGCAAGGATTTATTTCCAACTACGTCACAGATAGAGAAGTAGCTTCAACGTTGAGAATATTGCTGATGAAGACCGTTTTAAAACATCCGTGATAACACTATCAATTGTGCGAACTTTCGTTTAACTATTGGGTACGTTATGTGTCTGCCTGGAAGTAACACTCCTCACCAAAGAGAAATATGGGCCAGTGACAAAACACTGTTAAATAAATGTCGCAGTATTGAAAGCCATTTTGATTACCAAGATGAAAATCAAGAAATCATGTAATGAGCTCCATTCCTATTTGAAAACTTAACCCAATATATATATACAGCATAAATATATATATATATATAATTCAGCTACCACACACATAGTTATACTTGAAATCAAGTGTCAGCTTGGGGTCATGTTAATCTTTTTCCTTAAATGCATCACTCTTATTATTATTATTACTTATGTCTTCAAGCCTCGACGACGTCCAGGTCATTAGAGGCGGGAGGGGATTGGGAAGAAGGAATGGGAAGGAATTCGGCCATGGCCTTTTGAAGGAAGCTTCGCGGCATTCACCTGGAATCATTTGGGGAAACCATGGAAAACTAAAATCTGGATGCCTGGACGTGGATTGGAACCTGTGTCCTCCAGAATGCGAGGCCAGAACGCTAACCGTTCACCCACCTCGTTCGGTCTTATTTTTCCCACCAATATCTGTCCACCCCTAATCACCAATAAAGGTATGCCTTGTACACCCCCAGCCCTCTCTTCAGCTCCCTCAACCAACACCCACGATTTTATTGATTCTTACTGAATATCCAACATGATACGAACAATTTTGCTGTTGGACACAGAATGATTTTGTAAAGACAGTAACGAACTGTGGAATGAGAAAAGTTCGAACAAAGTTGCTTATACGTACTACATCACATAATTCAGACAGAATGTTAGTAAGTTAAAGATGATATATTACAGGGCCGTAGTAAACAACCCTAGAACTATTGTTCTCCAGAACACGTTGTAACAGCCCTCATACCTGAACTTTAAATAGAATTGTATTTAATGAAGTATCTGTAGTGACCTAAAGTTTGCTTGAATATGATCTGGTATGTTTGTTTCACAATTAACTGTAAATCAGTGTATATAGACTTTATTTTATGAAAAGAAATTATTTAAAGGCCATTCAGTATGTTTAAGAACCGAATTGTGCAAGAGAATTGCTTGAATGTGTGTAATTCCAAGTATTAATGCAAGTTACGATGTCTACAGGACAAGTTTCTACAGTTTAAAATGATTTCTGTAAATAATTTTGTGCTTAAATATCTTTAATTTCCATTTATGACCGTTTTGTAATGATGTTAAATGATCAAGTACTATTTATGATTGTTTTTAATATGTTTAATTGTTTGAGTAATTGTTAATGTTCGAGAAATATCTCGCGGAAGTTTTTGAAGAAAATCAGAAATTTCTATAGAGCCTATGTAAAGAAATCAGTTTATAGTTTACAGTTAGATTTATACAGATTCACTTTGGAACTGCCAAAGACTGCACTAGTAGTATCTCTGGATTGTATCTATGCATGTGAACAATATCGCTGATGTTATTTTGAAAATAAACAAAAATGTTAAACTGATCCTTATGGTTGACTATTTAATTAATTACAATGTTAATTAAACCACCAAAGAACCTGATAACGTGATAAAAATGACAGTCAGGAGCTATTACATACATGCGTTGTGATTGGTGGAGCGATGCAGGGCTGAGCTATTCCTACGCTGTCCACCCCTGTCTCCGGCCTGTGAGCACATGTGGCGAGGAATGCGGAACGCTGAGGTCTGGACAGCGGAGGAATTCAATAAGGGGAGAGAGCGGACATGTGAGCTGGACGGAGCAAGAGGGGGAGGGGGGGGGGAATTCAGCTACCACACACACATACACGACCACTGTAACGCTGCTAACAACTGAAGTTCCGAGATTCTTCGTCCGTGAACCAAAAACAAAAATATGCATATTAAAATTAATTCCTTATGTAAATAAACAAAATAAATCTAACTTTGTGGTTGCGACGTAAAGTAAAACACGTGGTGTAGGAATAATTCGGCACTGAAGTTACCACTAAAGCAACTACGTTGATATTTCACAGATGTTAAAACTGTGCCAGCAACTTTGTTACATATGTTTCTTACAACGCATTATCATGCCTAGTATTGCAAATTGGAAAAAAAAAATCAACTTTCTGAAAAAAATAAAACATAAAAAAACCTAGCACCCTTTTTTTCTAATTTTTTTTTTTTTCAGAAAACAATATATTTGATAAATTATAGTTTTATTTACCAAGTGTGTTTTAAATCTTACTGAATCATATAATGTTTTACATAATGATTCTTAAATGTATCTATGTAGGTAACATACTTTTATTCATCCTCTGTCAGTACCACATTCACTAGTATCGGCACTACCAACAGTAGTTCAGTCGGTGTCGGAATTTTCTGTTTCTTCTTCTGTCTCCTCTAGATCCATAACTTCAGAATTACATTTTCTTTTACTGGTTGTTCTTGTATTGTACGCAAAAGATTTTGAGATTGCAATTTTAAATTGTGAACAAAGTACACACTATGCATAAAGACTGCACCGATAGTTCTGTATTATGGTCTTTTAAGTTTGAATTTAAATCTATTATCATACAAAATAGGAGCTTTATTTCTTTTTCAATCGTTGGTTTACGCCAACGGTTGCAAGGAAACGATTCATAATTACTGACAATTTAATGACTCAGTATCACTATACGCTGAGAGTTTAACAAGTATACGAATATAAGGAAAGCACAATAAGTAATAAAAAGAGGCAAAACACCGTAGATAAATTTTAAATTCCTAATTTTTTGAAAAGATCCGTAGGTCTACAGATAAATTCGTAGGGCTGGCAGCACTAGTTCAAATAGCGAGTATCAATCCAAACAACAGGGAACGGGGATTCCTTCACGCGCAACCTAGCCTCTTCGGGAAGTCCCTGTTCATAAAAGAAAATTTCAGTCAATGTTACCAATATTTTCGTAATTTTTTTTTTTTTTTTTTTTTTTTTTTTTTTTTTTTTTTTTTTTTTTTGCTACTGAACCAGAAAAATATATTAGAGTTAAAAATTAAGATAAGTATTTAGAATAAACTCTAAAACAGTCATATTAAACAATAAATACCTTAGAAATTTGAGATTTAGTAGTTATGATAAAAAAACATGTTTTTTGATAGTTCTTTCACGTTTTTTTTTCAAGCCAGAAAAAAACCGTTTTTTTTTTTTTTTACAACACTAGTCATGCCTTGCTGTAGGTTACTACTTATTACTACTTCATCCAGGGTCCATGTTCACGTAAACGCGAATTCTTTTCGTTTAAGTTCTGACGAATGATTAAGATGGCGGTCATGCGAATATTAACATCTCGTGCTAATATCTTTACCGTATATTTTTTAAACGAATGTAAACATCTGTGGCATATGCTACCACAGCAATTATTCAATTAATAGTTTTGTAATTATTATTTTTAAATCTGTTGTTAGTAAAATTAATTTATATATGTTTACGAATATGTAATAATCTGCTATTGTTGGATTACTGTTCTCGAGTTGCGCTGACTATAAGTTTAATGTTAGATCTGTAAGAAATAATAATAGGGTCTTTGGTCCGCTAGCAGTGTTAGAAATAGGAGGCATATCGCTGATCGCATAGAAGGAGCGGGCGATATACGTTGCATGCTGCGGCTTGAAATTATTGTTTTTGTGTGTATAACGCGACTAGCACTGAGGTACAAGAATGGGAAATGTATTGTAAAACGAGTTGTAACAAGTTTTTAATTGGTTAGTTTGATAATAAAGCCAAACATAATGGATTTCAATTAGTGCATTTATCTTCTTTTTTTTTTCTTTTGCGTATCGTCAGTTCCAGTTTTTAGGATGAAAGATTATGACAGGTTGACCTGATTTGACCAAATATAAACTTGACCTGTGTTTCAGGGTAAATAAAATATCTGAGCTTGAAAAACTCAGAAGAATTAATAGAGGTAGGTAGCAAACACATAAGGGGACGATAACACAATCGACAAATTGCTTAAATACAACTTGACTTGTATTTGATCCTTAAAGTTCACTCTGAATTTTTTTTTAAATTCCTTTTTGTTCGAAAACATTACCTTTTTTTTATTGAGACTTGGCAAACACTCGTAATCATTGGTCATAGTACTTATAACGTCCATGTAATTTAATACACATTCCATATTATTAAACAGTTGAGCAACTCCGAAGAAATGAATTGCTAGAATAGTTGATTCGGTAACATATTTGGTCTGATGTCCACTTAAAATAACCTAATAACTAACGTACAGCGAACATGAACAAAGTCCATTAACGAAAGTGGTCAGTAAAATACCTAAAAATCAAATAAACCGTAAAGCATAATCTTTGGTCAAGCAACATCATTGGTGAAAGTTTTAATTAATTGAAATTTATCCTCAGCCGGAATGAGATTGGCATTCGTGGTTACAGCAGAGACCATGAGTAATTTAATTTTTTTAAGTTTTTTTTTTCGACTGTTCCCTCCACTAAATCAATTAACCAATCCAGCATGTCTCAAATATCTATCAGCCTGTGTCTTCTTTCTGTAAGCTTCTTTCAAACTTCTTTCCTCACCCAATATTTCCAAAACTCGTTCATTTCGTACTTTGTCTGTCCATTTAATTTTCAGCATTCTTCTGTAGCACCACATTTCAAATGCTTCAATTTTATTTCTTTCTGGTATTACTAAAGTCCATGTTTCGTTACCATAAAGTGCTGTGCTTCATACATAGAGTTTATCTTTCTAATTCCTAGATCAATATTTGAAACTAAAAGATTTCTCTTTTTTGAAGGCTCTTTTTGCTAGTGCTATTCGGTGCTTTTAACATCATTCTTGCTTCGGCTATCGGTAGTAATTATGCTTCCAAGTAGCAGAATTTACTTACTTCTCATATTGCATCCGATCATATTTTTACATTTAATGTAGTAGTATTGGTATCATTTCTGCTACATTTCATCACTTTTATCTTGCTTTGATTTATATTCAGTTCAAAATCATCCTTCATTATTTTGTTCATGCCATTCAGTAACTTCTCAATAACCTCAGCCCTCTCTGCTAACAAGACAATGTCATCAGGAAATCGTAGTAT
This sequence comes from Vandiemenella viatica, assembly GCA_031002005.1. Lineage (NCBI taxonomy): Eukaryota > Metazoa > Arthropoda > Insecta > Orthoptera > Morabidae > Vandiemenella > Vandiemenella viatica. The sequence goes on from JARYHS010009186.1 coordinate 267,190,747, forward strand.
ACTGATTTCTTCTCCCTGAACACTTATGCCACATTCAAACCTTTCTTTGACTTTCTTTATTGCTTCTTCTACATACAAGTTGAATATTAACGGGGATAGACTACACTCTTGTCTCACACCCTTTTTAACTGATGCATGTCTCTCACGATTTTGTACTTTTATTATAGCCACTTGATGGTTATATAGTTTATAACTTTATATCTCGGTACTTTAGAACTGAATTCTTTAAAATTTGGAACATCTTGTCCCACCTAAGATTTTCAAAAGCTTTTTCTAAATCAACAAACGCCAAAAAAAGTATCTTTTTTTTTCTTGATCAGCCCTCCAAGTATTAATCTTAAAGCAAGAATTGCTTCCCTCGTACCACGATTTTTCCTAAACCCAAACTGATCTTCAGCTACTGTCTCTTCTGTTACCCTTTCCATTCTTCTGTATATTATTCTGATCAGTAATTTTGAAGCATGTGATGTTAGACTAATGGTGCGATAATTCTCACATTTGTCAGGATTTTGCTTTCTTCGGGAGTACACAAACAGAAATACACATACCATACAGATTACAAGTTACATGAATCGTAGACATATGGCAACACTAATGCTCCGGCCATTATTCCAGAATCTGACAATCCCTGGGTCAAACTATTTAGTGGAAACATTGAGCGGCAATACTAAGATATCCAAGCTACTGAAAATTGATGGATTTAATTGTTTTTTATTCTATATCCCGACGAGACAATTCGAAAGTAAAGAATACCTTTGTTATATATATCTCTCTTAGTTCTCGAGATACTAAATACGCGCCCTGTAGTGTAAAAACAAATGCAAATGACCTGCGGCTTGGACGCCCAGTGAGTCCCACACTAGTGTGTGTTTGGTTCCTGGCAGAAGTTTTTCGTCACTCCTGTCAAAATTCGGCACCAAATAAACGCATAGTAATGCGGGCTTCAAAAATCCGAAATGGAGGGATTTTAACATCTTCACCATATAAAAAAGTGTAGAGAGGCCAGGTAAAAAAATGAAGGAAGTAAAAATGACGAAGCAAAATAATAAAAAGATACAGGCGCTATAAATACGTTGAATACAAAAAAAATTATGAAAGTCTTTCCGAAGCAAATCAAGTAAAAGCAGACCGAATGCATCGTAAGTGGGGAAATTTTTCTAGAAGACTGGATTCAGTGCTATGAAGCAAAGACATGGTCCATGAAGATTGTGTTTACATAGATTCCTCAGATATCCATTATTTTGTGATTTCTGTAAGGTCCAAAAAGATTGGCCACCATTTATTATTGTGTCCAGGGCTACCCGACAACTCTTGTGATGCCAAAAAATTAATGCGAAGGAATTTCAATTTACTTGCTAACTTCTAATTAATATGAGTGCAGAATTTCCAACTTTAATTATAAGATTAAAATATATACGGGAAATTGTTTATTTTATTTTAATTTGCAACTAATTTTAAGTTTCCAGGGCTACCCTAATTTCCCTACAGATCCATTTGCTTTCTTTGACGTTTTTCTTCTGCTCCAGACCATATTTCAATCTAACCATCACAGACAGGAAGAAAACAAAAAACCTATTGTGCAGGTTCACCATGTAGTTCCTTGTGACTTATGCGATTTTTTTCTGGTCCAGGCAGCATGTCAACTGAACCACCTTAATTTCTAGAACTAAGAGATGTATCAAAAAATGATATTCTTTACTTTCGTTTTGTCTCGTCGAGTTACAGAAGAATTCATTATCAAAAATGGGCGAAATCTTTTTAGGCTGCTTTTCAAACTAACCACCTGAATTTTGACATACGATATCTCGAGAACTAAGTGAGATATCAAAAATTTTTATTCTCTACTTTAGATTTGTCTCGTCGAGATATATACGGATCCACCATAAACTTTATCAAATTTCAGTGGCTCGGATATTGTAGAATCCCCCATTCCACAAATTCTTAGTTACAAGTGATGATGAGGACTCAACGATTGGAGTGATCAGATGGAGTCAATATGCAAAAATAATATCAAAGAACAAAAAAAAAAAATATTGTCTACTGAACACGTACTGAAATTTCCGTGCAACTTGAATGAGATAAATCATTTCAGAGGCTTCAACAGCCATCTTCATTTACGCGTTTTTATTTTCATTACAGAGCTTACAGTTGACATGCTACAGCCTTCGTCAGAGATATTATATTCGTTTACTTAGCAACGAACAGCAAGCGTCAAAGAGTATATAACGGTCAACCTCTGCTGCAATTCCTTTTATCTTTCTCAGCTTTTAATTACTTGGTATATTCCGCATAAATTATTACTACAAACAGTCTCTTGTTTCAAATATAGTAGGTAGTTTACCTCTTATCGATTTCTCTGGAATCTCCTAGCATAAACAGAACATTTTGAGTTCTCTATTACGCATTAAACGGCGTCTAATGTGGACTCACCAATCATAATTTAGGCCTACATCAATAGTACTTCGTTTTACCTGAAAGGAAAAAATTATACTCCATCTTCCTTTCTATTGTCTACGTCAGTGTTTCTCAAAATTTGAGCTCCACGTATTTTTTAATTTTTTATTATTATTATTATTATTTATTTTTTTTAAGCTCCACTATTTTCAACAACGATTGCCATTACGAAAATCTTGTCGCTAACCCCCTACGATCAACTGGCGAGCCCTTAGGGGTTCGCGACACCATTTTGAGAAACACTGGTCTATGTAAAGAAATTCGTCAACTTTTTGACAGTTATTAATGACTTCGAGTTCCACTTGAATACACGTTTCGTCTGCAACCTGTCACACATTACATTGCACTGCAACTACATCTCTCTTCTTAGTCGCAGCCGTAACACTATTCACATAAATCGTATTTCTGAAATTTTAAGTTCAACTGTCCAACATGGCTTCCTGGCAGTTCATCTCTTACAGATTCTATTACTTTTTTTCTCTCTTGTTGATCTCTTCTGTTGTCAAGTGAATCTTCTCCTTGTCATTTGATCTCCTGTGGTCCTGTTTATTTCTTGCACATTCCTTGAGGCCAGCGAAGGCCACATAAAATCCACCTAGCATTTGGCAGAGAGTTTGTTTCTTTTGCGTTCACAAATCCTTCATTCGTTTATTCGTTTTGAGTGGACCTGTATGTGCTCCATCTTTCCCGAGGACCACTGCTTTCAATTGCAATTTTTCATTTCTGTTTATCCATGTGCCGCTTACTTCTTCCGAAAGAGTTCTCTGTCAAAAACAACTTCGGGTTTTCATCCGAACATATGAAGATCTTGTTTGATGTTTACAAAACAGGGCATTAAGGTTTTAGGTTTTGTATCGAAGGAAAGGCGTTTAGCATTGTTGTCAAATAGTAATATTATTATTGGTATTTATGGCAATTCATACACACAATAAATATACATTAATGTAGCCTGAGTCATAAATGAATTTACAACTTCAGAATGATATAGAAATTTGATGAGATAACTTGCAGAATTGGTAGATGTGTCATTTTGTAGCAAGTTTCACATAAAAGTGTCAAGTGTCACTTGGAATTCGATGTGACGACCATTTGTCATGCGGCAAACATCCCACCGGAAATCAATTTTTCCCACACTCGTTGCAGCGAATCGGGCGTATCATGTCGTAATGAACAACTCGTCTCAACCAAGTTCTTGTGCCAAGAGTAGATTATAGGCCTGCGGTGGAGGTTGATTACCGTATTCCGTTCGAAATTTTCGCCTAACAATTGTTGCACCAGTGAAAGTAGCCATTTTAACTGCGCACTACGCTGGCGCTCCTGGTGGCGGAATGGTGTACTGATGCACTGCGTGCACTAAATTTGAGGTTGTTTGCAACAAAATGAGACACCTACCTATTCTGTAAGTTATCTCAACAGATGTTTATATTATTCCAAAGTTGTAAAGTCCTTTTTTACTCACCCCGTGTTTTAATACACACTTGCAAGTTGACGTGATGTATGCCCTCAGTTCCCTCCTGCATCAACGTCGGCTAGGTGTGGAGCCAGAAGGAAAATAATAATAATAATAATAATAATAATACTGCCAGTATTGACACCAGGGTAATGTTTTCCACGGTATCGGCTAGTAACAAGCGCAGTCGGCTTGGGTTTGTATCTCCTGTCTTGCAGGCCACGGAGCGCTGGTTTGAGGCCCGTCTGGTGGCCTTGTTATGTCGAGGGCAGCTATCCATTACGCCATTGTGTGTGCGCGGCAGTGCAGACAGGTACAAGCCCACACCTCCCTCTAAGCAGCCGCATTATGTCTCAAACACATTCCCAAGCTACCACTTCTACTAAAGCGGACTAAACCCGTAATCAATATGAGGTACACCAAAAATCATATCAAAATTCAATCACATATTAATAGATAGTTTAAATATCTAGGTGAAATCATGGAATCAACATGACTAGAAGGGAAATCACAGGAAGCAAGAGTACAGAAGATGAAGAAAGCAATGGGGTTAGTACAAAATTTTACAACAAAATATGTATTTCAGACAACACCAAGATTATAACACTATAATTAAGACAGCAGTTACATTTGTAAGTGAAACATTAGCAATGAACACAAAAAAGCAACAGAACAAATCAAGAAAGAAAAATTATCAAAAAAATCCTGGGATCCAGAGAGGAAGAAGATGAACAGTATAGACTTAAAACTACAAAAACTACAGAGAAAATATCAAACATAGAATCAGACATGAAGAAAAGAAGGCTGAAAATTTATGCACATCTGAGTAGACTTCCGAACGAAAGAATCAAAACAAATTTTAGAATACACACAAACAGTAAAAACAACAACCACATGGATGAAGGAGGTGGAGAAAGACCTGAAGTCTGCAGGTATTGCTAAGGGAGACGTCACAGACCGACAGATTTTTAGTAAGAAAAGTGAACTCGTGGGAATTTATTTCAGAGAAAAAAAATGGAAACATCTAAACGCGTCTGGACTGCTGAGGAAAAGAAAACCGTCAGAGAAAGAATGAAAAAGTATTGGTCCTGACAAGAAGAACATCCCAAAGAGGAACTGAACGCATCCAGTAAGAATTGCTTATCGTTCTCCGTTATGTGTACATACGAAAATTATAGAAATAATGATGATAATAGAGGACCTGAGATGGTACGGAGAGGTGGAAACTCGTGTCGCTGTAGCGAAGGAAGCGTTTAATAGGAAGAGACGATTACTAACTGGGAAAGTTGATAAAGGACTGAGGAAAACACTAGGTAAATGTTTCGTATGGAGTGTTGCACTTTAGGGTGCAGAGACGTGGACAATGAGAAGAGAGGATGAAAAAACTGATAGAAGTGTTTGAAATGTGGATGTGGAGAGGATACGCTAGCTGGAAAAAGTGAGTAATATTGAAGTGCTGAAAAGGGTTGGTGAGAGGATGATTTTACAGAAAGAACTCGAAGGGACACTTTTTGAGAAGGGGTGCTTGTTAAGCGACGCCTTGAAAGGATTAGGATGATGAGAGGAAGAAGAAGGTACAAAATCACATAAAACAACAGAGGAAACGGAAATACATGGCTACGAAAAGAAGGACAGAAGACAGAAGAGCAAGGAGAGCAGCCATATGGTAACCTGCCTCAAGGCAGAACACTGGTGGCGATCATCATGAATACGTAATGCTTATCTCCAGTACCCTTGCGTCCAGACTGCAATATTTAACTGGTGTGATATGCCCTCGCCTTCCCAAGCGATGGAAATGAATGTTCGTGTTACTAAATTGTGTGGGTGACTCTTGCGTGTATGACCAGTGTATTGTACGAAGTAAGGGGGAGAGTGAAATACCAATGAGGCCTACTCTTTCGAAAGACCTCCGAGCTTAATGACCCAATCCGATGGACAGTAGCGTGTCGCATTCAGACCTGAGAGGTTTGTGGTTTAATCCAGTACTCTGGTACACAGTCTAGTGTTTATTAATTGTTCTACCCTGGCGGACAAACCCACCAACTAACCCCCGGACTCCATCACGGAGCTGCAATCACTCGAAACAACGGAGTGGACATAGTAAGAGTTGAATTAATAGCAATAATTACATCTAGGAGGAATAGATTTGAGATGATCGAGATGTAATTTCGTTTTTTTTTAGGGGAGAAATTGGATGTTGCAGAAGAGAGAAGTGTGATAACGGAGTTTGGTAGAAATAGGAAGAAAGTAAATTAAACATGGAGGCGATCCAAGAAGTCTTCAGGAGTATCAGGGAGTTTATATGGTGCAGGAAGTAGCCATTAAAAGGATTATTTACAGATCTAGCTTTCTGCCAATACTGATACATGGCGTAGGAAATGATGGAAAGATATATTAGCAGAACTGTGACAAGAGAGATAAAGTTCCATTGGTGCAACAGACTGGAAAAGGAAACTGCACAAGATAGAAATGGAAGGACAAAGGCACTAGTGGAACAAATGACAGAGAAAATGGATAATTTGAAGTTGGAAGGTAAGAAGCTTCGAGAAAGATCACGAGATAGAAGAGTTAAGGGAAAAGGAAACTGGAAGACGGAGGAGCAAACTGGACAGTACTGGAAGAGGAGCAGAGGAGTCGTTGGAAGGGACAGTCTGGAAACCGTCCAGAACTATTCTAGAGATAACTTATTATAGAGTCATTTTCTAGCAAGACTCCTTTACTTTCACTCACATAGTGCTTTCAGCCGTCTCCAGTGAAACGCATAGTTTAAATGACAGAAATTTTCCCTATTTCTGAACGTGCATTATGTGTTTGTGGTGTTTCCCCCCCCCCTCCTTTTTTTTAAATCTTCCCAGGATGAAATTTTTAGCTCAATCTGTGAAACACTTGCCGATTCCCCTTTCTATTTTTTTTTATATTAAATTCTTTCAATGCAGTTTTACCACCCTCGTACTTTGCCACTTTGGAAATTTTTAAATAACTAAGTGGCTCGTGCGAAAATTTCGCGGACGGTATACGATCAATAGCGAGGTTTGCGATTTGTCGTTGCATAAAAGAAATTGTAGCAATTTGTAGGAATTGATTATTTGTCAGTTATCTAGGTACGCTGCAAAATACTTACAACGTCTTAAGCAACAATTAAAAATTATGAAATGTTTCTTTAACGGAAACGAAAATATCCTTGCTCTAGAAGCAGTGCTGACAGCCCTTGGCTTTGACTATCCGTAGATGACTGCTAAAATTTCCGTAGATTGGGTACAACAATCCTGAGGCTCGCTAGCTAAAAGACTGAACAATAATTCTTGAAGAGAGAGTCAGAATTAAGAAATCTTTTTATTTACAGGTCGTTAAAATTCGAAATACAAAATAATATTCTACATTGAAAGTAAGAAATATCTCTGAAAATGTTTTATACAGCGCGACGTTCATCACTGCTGCTGCTGTGTTTTTTTTCCCAGGGACCATACCTTTTTTCTTTTTTAAAAAAAATAAATTTAGCATATGTTCTGGAACAGGAAATGTTAAAAAGCCGTGCCAACAAGCGGGTCACCGTGGATAAAGACTGCGCCGATAGTTCTGTATTAATGTCTTTTAAGATCTATAAAATCTATAATAAAACAAAATCAGAGCTTAATTTCAATCGTTGATTCACACGAGCAGTTGCAAGGAAACGATTCACAATTATTGACAATTCTGTAACGCATTAACACTATACGCTCAAAGTTTAACAAAACAGCAATATAAGAAACAAACAACAAATAATAAAAAGTAGCAAAAATCAGTAAACAAAATCCGAAAATCCTAACATTTTCTAAAAATCTGTAGATCTACGGATAAATCCGTAGAATTGGCAGCACTGTCTAGTTTATCAACATATCTGCGATGTCACACGTGCTTCTATCTAGGAATAATGCGTTCACTCATCGACTCCAGCACATAGGCCTAACCATTATTTTGCCATCTACGGGCTGAATTACGAAAACTTCCTTTCTCGATTTATAATGTTACCAAAGCGGAGAACTCATTTTTCAGTTATGGTAAGCATGATGGCTCGTCACAAGAAAAATTACTTTTAGAAATAATACATATTATTTATACGTTTATCAGCAGCTTTTCCCTGTTAATATTTAGTGTGTGTGGGAGAAACAATATCATAAACCTAATTATTGTATTTCTTTATTACTTAATTTTATTAGTCTATGAGTACTGGAACGTTATCTCTTTTGATAATGCGCAATACTTGAAAATTCAGAATCCCGAGTTGAGATTCCGGTTCTGTCATGAAATTTTATTTTTATTCAGTGTCACTCTCTTTGTGGCAAAGCTTCGCCTCATTCATGCGAAATACAGTAATGCGCTCGCTAGTTCAAACTCTAATTACATGTCCACCCACGGCAGAGAGTTAGTATGTAGTGTAACGAAAACTATTCAATAGATCGTAAGGCCTCCCGAATTTAATTAATTTTAATTGTTATTATTATTAACTGCATTACACTGTATAATTCATGTCATTTTTGTTACGGTGAGAAGATTTTTATGTACTCTATTTGTTACATGATTTACTGCTGCGTGGTTAATTTCAGCATACGATCTGTGCAGCGAATAGTTGATTCTTCCCAACAAAACTCTTTGTCCAGCCGCCAAAGATAATGCAGTACAGAAAATCGCTGTTTGGGCGTTGTTTATTTACTAACTAGCAGGTTGTTTTCAGATTTGACAGATGAGGGAATTATGTTTTATTATGTGTTGACTCATATCATACTTATGCAATTTGTATAAAAACTGCGAAATATGAGGCAAAACCCTTGTAAAATCTTAGTAGAAATGACTTATTTCTGTGATGTTAGCTGCAGCATAACCCAAGGACGACAGGTTACTGAACACATGGCACAGGCTTAAGGTAGTATAAAGGAAAAATATAGTTCTTTAACTAATGGACGATGTTCAATAGTTAAAATACAGATATAAACAGATTCCTTTGGTAGTAGTTTACATTGCGATACAATTGTTCACATGCTGCTGAATTAATGACGATAATAATATGGCGTCACAGAAACCCAAAGGAATTAAAAATAAATATATTAATCCTATTACTTCATGCTATACAGTAAAGTACTAGTTTTAGTTGTAGTGGCTTTTCTACGATAACTGTGGCGCACCAATTAGATGTTGGCTTCTTATGTAAGTCGACGAAAGAAATTTTTTTTTCTTAATATCTCCTTTATTTATTGAAATATCGAAAGTCAAACATTAGTTACCAGTATAGGTAACCTTGTACCTTTGGTGATGTTTTCCATCTGGTACAAGCCACACTTAAACCTAACCACAACCTCTAAGAGGAAAACAAAATACCAACTGTGCAAGTCTATCGTGTAGTTGCTTGTGGCTTTAGATAATTTTTATTTTGGTCCAGGTGGCATTTAAACCTAACCACTTCAATTTTGAGATACGATATTATATGTCGAGAACTAGGTGAAATATAGAAAGGTTTTTTTCCCCCTTCACTTTCAATTTGTGTTACATAAGAATCGATCATCAAATTTACCTTTGTCCAAGCCGCATTTCAACGTAACCATCTCAGTTTTGAGATACGACATCTCAAGAAATTTTTCTTTTACTTTCGATTTGTCTCTTCGAGTTACATAAGAATCCATCATCAAATTGCGGCGTCACTATTATCGTAGAATTCCCATCGTGGTCTAGGCCGCACACACAACTACAAATATAGAACTATTTCCAACCGCATCAAGTAATTTTAAAGAAGAAACAAAATTCGAAGCAAATATGAAACACACATAACTTAAAAATAAAACGAAAAATACAACTCCTGTGTTTTTAAATCTAGTTCATTATTGGACAGAATACAGTAATAAAATATAGAGACTTTTTATTTTTAATATTGTAGATCTTTTGATACAATGTCAGCGGTAGTTGGCATCGCGATTCTTGACATCACTAACAAAGCGTTCATAAAAGCAACTTACATTACCAATCAAGATAAATTACTCGTGTCTTATGCTGTAACAAGGAGTTTCAGTTGTTCTGGAACAGGCTGTATTTAAATCTAACCACATCCTCCACTAATATTGCCGCTGGATAGTCAAAGGTTCAGCCACACGCGAACATTAATACATTCAATGTATCGCGATGTAAACTTAAGCAAAGAAATCATTGAACATGGCCGTTCTTTTATTAAAAAAAAAAAAAAAAAAAAAAAAAAAACTTGCGCGAGTTTCAGTATGTACACTTGCGTGAAGTGGAAGCTTTGTATTTTTCTTGTAGTTTTTATTCCCGCGGTTTTTTATGTTTGTTTCTGATTCGACTGGACGAACCATACTGCCTTTATTGCATTTTTACAGTGCATAGGAACCTCGTACAAGTTGTTCTAGTAAACAAATGAAAATTATTACGAAGTTACAGCACATTTCACTAGACAATAGAGTATTACGTCTAGCCTTAATCTTTATTTCTTGCTTAGAGCTTTTATGTCGGAGAACATTTTGGACACAATTATCTGATAACCGGTCTTACCATGAATTTCGTTGTGAGCAATAATGACGGCTTGTAAGCATATTTCTGGCTCATAAGAAAGGAAAAAAATCATCCAAAAATAATGATGTAGGATTCATTGCTATGTCGTATTCCGTTAGATGTTGTTTGATTTCAGGGGATACAAGTTTCATTCAGTTTATTTCGAACTTTAATGGTCTCGAAATTAAGGAATGTAGTCTTTTATACTTTAATATCATACTTTTTTTTGTTTTTTGCTTCCTCACCGAACTATATATGTGGGCAGTTGTATCATTACCGTGGCGCCACAATCTGGTGATGAATTCTTATAGAACTCGAAGAAACAAATCGAAAATAAAGAATAAAATGTTTATCTCGCTTGGTATTCAAGAGATTCATGTCAAAAATCAGTTATAGGTATAGTTCCTTGTGCTTTTACTGACGTTTCTTCTGGTACAGGCTGAATTTCAGCCTAACAACAACAACTAGTATGAAAACAAAACACCTATAGTGCATTTCTACCGAGTAGATATAGTGTTTTTTTCCCTGTTCCACATCGGGTCTAACATCCTTACTTTTGAGATGCAGTATCTCGAGAACTAAGCGAGATATAAACCAAATCGAAAATAAACCAAGTTTATTTTCTATTTGTCTCGTCAAGCTACACACTTTGACAATAAATTTGGCCGCCGCTGAAATATTCTATCACTGTTATTTTGCACAATCTGACATCAATGTCATACCAGGAAACAGTAATACAGTACAATACTGGCAAGCCAGTATTGCGTTACTGTTTCTTAGGATGACATTGATGTCAGATTGTGCAAAATAACAGTGATAGAATATTTCAGCGGAGGTCAAATTTATTGTCAAAGTGTGTACGTACGAATTCATCATCAAATTTGCCTATGGCGAAATTTTTCTTCTGGTCCAGGCAGCATTTAAAACCAATCCAGGTCAGTTTCGAGTTACGATATCTCGAAAACTAAGCGAGGCATGAAATTTTTTTATTCTTTACTTTCAATTTGTCTCGTCGCGTTACCTAAGAATCCATCATAAAATTGCGGCGTCACGGTTATCGGATGAGTGGCACAGTATCCAGAAATGCAAGGTTCTTTTCTTTTAGCAGTACTTTTTTTTCCCCTCGCAACAAGTCATGTACACGTTGCATGCTATATGCACTCTCTGTAATGTCCACATCACCATGACAACCAAACAACTTTTTTTTTTTGTCTGTGGAAGTAATCGATATTCCACTGTAGTTATGCTTAAGTATCGAAATATAACTGGGTATGGAAGATTATTAATATTATATAATTTTAGGCTTCCGCAGGCAGAGTCAGTTGGCCAGTTGCTTCTTGGCTGTCCGGGTGACGCCGCGTCATGATGTATGCAGCCGACGTTTCGACTACCCTTCTGCTGTCTTTTTCCAGGGCAGAACTGCGTCTTTTATCTCTTTTTTTACTTTCATTGCTCCCAGCTGATGCCGGGAGGCGGGCTGCTGGAGAGTCATGAAGACTAACTAACCTACGGGGAGGGAAGGGGGATGGAAGTTAGCCGTGGTCTAGTAGGCAACCATCGCAGCATTCGCCTGGAGTGACTGAGGGAAACCACGGAAAACCCCAGTCAGGATGGCCGAATGGGGTTTGACCCCCTTCCTCCCGAATGATAGGTAGAAGGGTGAATTCGCCCTCCTCCCTTCTCGGTCCGTCTTTAATCGGTGTGTGGTGCTATTATATAGCCGTGGCCTGTGACTCATCTAGAGAATTCAGTTTACCCGGCCAATCAGAAGGTCCGAAACGATTGGTGTTTCGTTGGCTTGGTGAGGAGCGGCGCGGTCTGGTTGGCGGTGACACGTCCACACTTGAGATAGTCATGCGTCGAGTAGATTAATCCTGTTATCATCATTAATATTGTCTTTAAGCTTGGCAATTTCCAACACCTCCTTGACCCCCCTATGCCACCATTTATCTTCGGGCACTATCTGGGTGGTGTTTTTAAAATTTATGGCCGCACACATTATAACGTGGCGTCACCCAGACAGCCAAGAAGCAACTTTTAGTATTGTAGCTACATATTAATTTAACAAACTACTACTTTTATGTCACAGTGTGCGAATCTGTGGGTAAAAATTTCGTTTATAACCAATTGCAAGCCCATCAAAAATGACGAGTTGACCGCAGAATTCTGGCTAGTGATTTAAATAATTTCTAAAAGTTTAAATGACTGATTCCGTCTGCTGTAAGGAGGGCAACATGCGCAGAACGTGAAGTTAGCATGCGCAATGAACGCGTAACGGTAAGAAATTTCTCCCTACCGCGCTAGAAGTTTAAGACCTACTTCTTGTTGCAGCACATAGTATCCTCGTACGACGATGTGGAGGGATGAGAGAAACGCCTCGGCAAAGCCGCACCCGCTCGTGGAGAGTATCGCGACATTTGGCTCCGTCTTCCTGGTCGTCATCACGTTCCCGATCTCGCTGTTCTTCTGCTTCGAGATCGTGCAGGAGTACGAGCGAGCCGTGATCTTCCGCCTGGGCAGACTCCGCCCGGGGTGGGGCCCGCGGTCCGGGGATATTCTTCATCTTGCCGTGTATCGACAGTTACAACAAGGTCGACCTGCGCACCGTCACGATCGACGTCCCCCCGCAGGAAGCGCTCACCAAGGACTCCGTCACCATCACGGTGGACGCCGTCGTGTACTACAGAGTGGAGGACCCCCTCAGCGCCATCCTGTCCGTCAGCAACTACTGCTACTCGACCCGCCTGCTCGGACAGACGACGCTGCGCAACATCCTGGGCCAGAAGAAGCTGTCGGAGATCCTGACGCAGAGGTCAGCGATCGCGTCTGAGATGCAGAGCAGTCTGGACGAGGCGACGGACCCGTGGGGTGTCAAGGTGGAGCGGGTGGAGATACAGGAGGTGTGGCTGCCGGTCGAGCTGCAGAGGGCGATGGCTGCGGAGGCGGAGGCCTCGCGCGCCGCTAGGGCGAAGGTCCTGGCTGCTGAGGGCGAGCAGAACGCGTCGGAGGCCCTCGCGCAGGCGTCGGAGGTGCTGTCGACGAGCCCTGCGGCCCTGCAGCTCCGCTACCTCCAGACACTGCACTCAATCGCCGACGAGAAGAACTCCGCCATCATATTCCCGCTGCCGATGAACGTCATCACACCATTCATCCCCGACGAAAAAAAGTCTTGAGATATTTACAGTACGCAAACCAAGCGTTACTACACAAACTCTTTTTTTTTTTTACTCAATAATTGTTTATACCTAAGGAACAAACTGCTAAGCTTCTGTGTCATGTATACATAATCAATAAATGAATAATTTTAATCCTCCAGGCAAATGCCGGGATGCTTCCTTTAAAAGGCCATGGCAGGATTCCTTCCCATTCCGTGTTCCCCATCATTTCCCGTCTCTAAAGACCTCGCTGTTAAAGAGACGATAAGCAGTTTTTATATATAAAAAATCCTACACTTATTTTTTCGTTTTGTTTAGTTTGTTTTTCTTCTCCTTTTCACCGAGCGGGGTGGGTGAGCGGTAACTCTGGCCTCGCATTTGTGAGGACTCCGGTTCGAATCCCCATCCGGGCATCCAGATTTGAATTTTCAATGGTTTCCCAAAATCACTCCAGGCGAACGCCGGAATGCTTCCTTCAAAATTCCATAGCCGAATACCTTCCCGTTCCTTGCCTATCCCACCTCTAATGACCTCGACGTCGACGAGGCGTAGAGCCATAACTAAAAAAAAAAAATCCTTCTCTCTGATAAGGCCTGCTGGGAACACGTTCCACTTTCAATTCTTCATCTTCTGTTGTTGTTTATTCTTGCGTTCAATCCATTATACCTTCATCATGTCACTATGTTTCTTCCTTCTAATCCCAGACCACTTCGGAGCAGATTTCTTTCCTCTTCTGCCTTGGAATCCTTCCAAACTTAATACCTTATTTCTAAAGATTTCTCTTTGCATAATTTCCTTTTCTCTTATCTTATTTCTTTCCAAATCTTTCATTACCTCTTAAATCCAGCAGGTTTTTTTATTTTGTTCCCCAAAGGTAATTTAATATCTTTTTCGTTAGTCTGTTATCATTCATTCTGTAGGTATGTCCAAAAAAACAGCAATCTCCTTTTTTTTATTGATTCTGTTATATTTTCTATATTCTGGTATATTTCCTTATTACCTCTTAATTTCCATAGTTCTGTTGTTTTAACTGTACCAAAGATTTTTCTCATGAATCTTCTTTCTAGTAATTCCAGTTCATTATTTAAAAAGTACAATTCATTTTGAGATTATCACAGTCAATTAAAAACGTTTTAAATGTCTGTTCTATTTTAAATCTTGACGGAGCTACTTTGCAGATGGAACGTCCATTAGATAAATTGTAATGACTATACAAGTTCTTCCTTGAATAAGGTACCACAAACTGTTTCAGACTGTGGTGTTAAAATCTTCAAGGGTTCATGTTTTTACTTTAATCATCATAGACCTTTACAGCAACAGACACAATTCGTGCATGTATGTAATTTCATTTTCATGTATACCTTGGGGGAGGATGGAGGGGTTCTTTCCCTTTTTCCAACATATTATTTGAAAGTGGCATTTTCCCACCTTGAATACTCCAATACATTAATTATACTGGAAAAACCATACTTGTTATTATTAAAAGGAAATAATGTTATGTAAATAGTTTACAAAAATAATTTTCTCTTTTTTTTTCGTGCTCTTGATTCTGTGGTAGTCTACCTCAAGATGACACGAATAGTCTTGTATACTTCGATTCTTTTGGGTAAAAGTGTAAATATAGTATTTCCCATGATCCACATTATTGCGTTCTTCTATATTCAGAATCTGATATCGTATCTGGTTTTAGGATACGTTATTCTTCTCTAGGTAGTATCCAAAGTATGTGATGTGGTACCCCTTACCCTTTTCCAAATGTTTATGACATGGTTCCAGGTTAGCATAAGGGGTAGAGAGTCTGCCATTTGACAGTGACTGAATCGATCTTGAAGATCGATACCAGATAGTTTGGAGTTCATGGCAATAGTATCAGTGATCACCGAATTAAATGTACGGATATCGGGAAAACCGGGTTGTGTATATTTGACCAAAGTTTTTTTTTTTTTTCAGATAACAAATGAGTATTTGGTTTCCTGTCTATTTCCGAGGGTATTGCATTTAGTAATATTGTAAATTATTTTTGTGGTTTAATGACATTATTCTAGTTTAGGAGCTTCAGGTAACTGCTTTCGAGGTAGAAACGTTTTAAATGTTTCAGCTAATTTGGTATGCCGAAGAATTTAAATCGAGCAAAAAAACGTACGAGCTATACAGATTGTTGTCCTGTAGTTAGCTCTAAGGAGAAGCCTCGTAGCTCAGGTGTTAGACCGTTTGACTACGACCCAGACGATAGGGGTTCGATTTCTGACGAAGCCGAGAATTTTTCTCCGTAGCTGGACATCCGGAACGACTGTCCACGTCATCTCAGCCTGATATCGAATCAGTACCGTGGAGAAAACTCCGCGCTGATACACAGAATGACCCAATGACATCCTTCTAGTGTCAATGATTGTGAATGGTAATGCGGATTATGGCATAACGAGTTTATTAGAGAAATTATACAAAACAAAAAGTTAGTCTGGGAGAAATTAGTAGTCATGGTAACGACAGGAGTAACAAGAGAGAGCGAACGAGGGGGAACAAAGCAAGAAAAGGGCCGACATTATGCGACTATTCAGCCAGAAAACCTTGGTACAACAATATAAATCTGAGAAGACGACATGCGACATAGTATGAATGAGGTTAGGGCACGGGTACTACCCGGCCCACCTGCACCGTATTAAAGTGTCATAAACCCCCTACTGTGAAGATCACCCCACAGAAACATCCGACCTAGACAATCTGCTTTTTGGTTGCTCAAAGTATATCGCCTCACAAAATAAAATACTTGCCTGCATTATAAAACAAAATATCCCTTTACCTACTAACATCGCAACCCTGTTGTCTAAGAATAACCCTGAGATTTTATCAGCCATCTTTAAATACCTAGACGAAACCGACCTCCATATATGAGTAAATTAATAAAATCACATACAACCTTGAAAAAGGACAACGAGACAACACAAAAGGAATTAATATCTAAAACATTCAAACCAAACATAAATAAATTGAACTTGCAACCACAGTTGAAATGATATCTGTCAATTATGATGTAAATTAATATAAATTATTGTAAATATTGAATTATTTTAACCGTTATTATAACTTGTTGTAAACAGTGCATAATGTAAATGGTATTGTAAATGATGTATGATATTGATGGCTGTATGGCATGCCAAAAGCCAATTAAAATAAATAAAAATGTTAGTGCGCGTTGGAGAGCAAAGGAACTAGTATTCTTCGGATACCTATTAATGAAATCCAACTTTAATAAATGTCAATGAATCAAATGAAAGTTTATTACTATTTAAATAGAAAAGATTAAATGAATAAGATTGAACACAAGTCTAAAAACGGTTACTGTATCCCAGCTCCGACACCAAAAGAAGATTTAAAAATACATCAGGATCCCTACCTCCGCGAATCCTAGGGAAACCGGCAACTATCTGCAGAAGCCCCGAGATCTTTATCTTCCCTTTTACCTCATTTAGTTATAGGACTATTAATGACGCCTGATCTGAGGACAATCCAGTTAGATTCCTCCGTGTATCTGGGCGAACGGCAGTGCGTCCGCCAAGGCGAGTCATCGGCAACACTGCATCTCCTTTTCTCGAAGAGATTCAGGCATCTTCGAACCTCAGTCACTTCAATCTTAGTTACACTATATGCCTCGAATTTCTATATATGTATATATCAGCAATGTTTGAAAATACACCAAATTTTGTTCCGTTCCTGTTCTTAGTTTGGAAGTTATTCAAATGTAAATATTACAGAATTTTGTCACTCACTCATCAAAACTCTGAAGTACTTCCCGCACTCGTAGAAAGCAGAAATTTCGTACACAAAGTTTTATCCCAATTTATAAGCTCAGCCTAAAAACGGTAAATTTCCGTATATCTACCCCAAACGTGAATCGCTTTCTATCCTAATATCTTTATTTACCACTGATTTCTCGGTGTATGGGTCGTTGAGTTAGATTAAAAATAACTAAGCTACCACGAGACGTAGCTCTATTGTAATTTATCTCTTACGGACTTATGAGCTATAATCAAATACAATCATGATTCTGATTCCAAAGATAAAAATCAAATACAAAAAGAAAATAATGACAAGAAATGTCAAGTGAGTTAAAATTAATAATAATATCAATGTGCAAAGAATGAAAATGCATAAAGAAGATCATCTAGCGCCGTGTTCATTTCAACATACATTTTCCTGGGGAATACGGTATCTTTGATGCTGTGGTTGTATCTCCTACCTAGATTGTAAAACTAATCTCTTTCACGCGCAAAACCTGACGAACGAATTTGAAACTTCTGGTTTTTATCTTTCATTTTTAAATAACATAAATATCTCGAAACCTTATCACCGAACCGATTTTTACCAAACGTAGGCCTATACGGATTGTAGCCTCGAAACTTAAAAATAAAATAAAAAAAACCTCACACGTAGTCAGATTTGAATAACAACTGTAATTTCTCTGAATTATTAACCAATGTCAGAATTTCATGACGAAATTTTTCAGTATTCCTATACCTCGAATTATATCCCGAAAACTTTATTTAACGGCCAAACCATGTTATGTTCTTATATCTTACTATCAATTTTTTAATAATTACACATCAGTAACCCTCCCAATTACGAAAATATCAAATATTTTCGTTTTATCTCCAAACTATGAAAACTAAGATTACCAAAAATAGTTTTTCTCAAAACGAAATGTATCTCGCAATACTTCATTAAGTTAAAACACTTCCTAAACATGTTAGGAACATTTTCCGATAAATATCACCCCGGTTTTCGTTGTTCCTTTGACGGCATTAGCCGGCCTTCTCGAACTTAGTTAAAGGAAAATATTCCTTAATGTTTCACAAGCGGCTAGTAAGAGTCTTCATAAATAAACAATTATTTCATTATTAGTAGTGTGGGGCCTTTATATATTGTCAGTCACAAAATGCACTGTCAGTACAAAAATCTGTACGCATTGTTTAAGAAAGGCAAGAGGAATTGTTGGCAACGATGTAATTTAATTTTAATTGTAATGGAGCACACGCTCCGGTGTCAATTCCCGTATTCACCCATTTTCTCCCTCTCCTGTAAGCCTACCCAGGTACATTTTCCCTCTACAAATTTCAACTTTAAATTCTTTAGTTTTTGGTAAATTATTCATCATTTCTCTTGGTAAGTCACTCCAATCCCTGAACCCCCTACCTAAAAAAGGGAATCTTCCCACACCCTTGTGCCTGAAATCAAGTGCCAGCGTGTGTTCATGGTCATCTTTTCCCTTCCATGTACGATTACTTATTACTACGTATTACTTTTAATTCTTGCAGCAATATCTTTCCATTCCTCACCACCAATATACGCCTTGTACATTGCCATGACGCCTCGCAATGCAGTGGACGGCTCAAAACCCAGTTGTAAAGTACGCCAGAAACATTATCATCTTAGTCAATGCTGTTTGTCTTACACATGTATATTACTTTCTTTAAAAAATATACAAATTGATATAACTGTATCATCAATAAGCTAAAACAGTAATTTGTCTCTCAGTCGCTATCCACATTCAAATTTACGAGACGATTAATTTTAGTAGCAGAATTAATGTTTAGAAATCATCGAAATAATTAGTCTTCAAAGACTGTTACTTTGGTCCAATGTAAAAGTAAACAAAATACAATAATGTGATAAATACGAAAAACACAAAACCCATGCATAAATCGAAACAAGCGGTTAGATGACAACTGGAAGCGAGTGGAGAAATATTAGAACACATTTATTGTTACTTAGGATCTCAAATAATTTGATTTAGGAATTTGTACCATGAAGTAAAAAATTACGCAATTATTGCACCAAGGAAATATAAGGTTACTTAAAAGGAAATGACGCAATAAAAATGTCACCGCCGACACAAAGTATCAACAAGCGAAGTCCCAATAAGACTTGTATTAATCCGTTGTGCGGAAGCCAATGCTAGCACAATAAAAACAGAACAGCTGGTAAAAAAGAGAGAAATGAAAATACTAGGAGCAATAACAGGAAAGGCACCGGATCGATAAAGATATAAGTACTTTATGAACAGTGTAATAAACGAGTAGACTGGTAAAAGAATATAGGAATTATTGGAATGAACACATACCTACATGAGGGAAGAAAAAATGGTAAGAAAAGCCAGGGTCAATATAGCTGTCTGCCGAAAGGAAAAGTTAATTAAAACGCTGGAGGGACTGTTTTGGAAAAAGACGAATAAAAGAGAGGTAGAAAGATACAACCTGCAAAACTACAAAGGAAAATAGAAGAACAAATTTTAGTTGTTGATTGTTATTGCTGTGAAACATTTGTAACTGAAAAAGTGAAAAGGAATACCAATCAAATGAATAATAAGCCTTGCGTTACACTAAACTAAGTCCAATTTGTTTTTTTAATTGTATTGAATCATTCTGATGTATATTTAATTACTGCGTTGCTATTAATTCACATGTGATAAGCTGTACAATTAAAATTATACTCTCAGCTAAGAAACTCTTTGTCGAGCAAAGAAATTTAACAGACGACGCAGATAATGTTTAGAATCTTTCGACTCTCTTTTTTCACAGTTTGTTCAGAAACAATTAAAATCGTGACCAGTAACCATAAAGTTGAAGCAAACATAACTGTTATTTCTGTGGTGTTAGCTTAACACGGGCTACAAGCTTAAGGTACGTGTCTAAACAAAATCTAATTCTTATTATAACTACTGCTGCTCAATAATTCAACCTCTTTCGCGGTTTTACGTATTTAGAAACAGTTGTCGGCTAAGAGTGTGTTAAGTTAATCGTAAAGGATAATATGGATGCATACCTTAAAGAAAATACCAAAATCGTAGCTCGTGTGTTTCTCAATCTACTTCATTATTAGCAAAAAGAGGGTGGGGTGGGACATTCTCCACCAGTGAAAAACTGTTACTGACCTGTTGAAATTTGGATTAACTGCTTCCTTATAATGTCCTCTTCACGTTGTACACTCTCCTTTTCCGGAGATAAGCGAACAGCTCTTTTGATACAATTTCAGTTCAACGTGACACATGATGTCACTAAAATGGCAATAGTGAAATCAGATTAAATTACTAACAAGGTCTCACTTGTCATTCTGCTCCAGGGTGCATTTCAACCTAGCCACATACTCTCCGGTAATACTGCCGCTATAAAATTAAGCATCTATCACCCACGCATTAATACATTCACTGTATCGCATGTTAGTGACATCATGCATGGCGATATAAACCTGACCCAGAATTTCAGATTGCAATATCGGGAGAAGTATACATCGCGATACATTGCGTCACAACGTGACGTCACTAACATGGCGCTCATGAAAGCAGCTTATTGATAATAACTAAATTCCTCGTGCTTTATGTTGTAACAAGAAGTCTCAGTTGTCATTCCGGTCCAGACTGCTCTTAAACCTAACTCAACCACAACCTCACAAAATCAAACATTTAATCACACGCGCATTGATACAATAACTGTATCGCATGTTAGTAACCTTATTTATCGCGACGTAAACCGTTAACAAACGCTTTACTAATGACAATGGTAATATGGCCCTCGGAAAAGCGAAGTAGAAATACTGAAATCCCGTCACCTCATGCGTATTCTGCTTCAGCCTACATTCATGTGGAACTACATTTATCCGTATGAACTATACTGTAAGCATCACGACAAATATGCAAGTAACGTAATTTAAAAATTCTCCTAACTTACGCTGTACAACGGAAAGCCCAGAATTCGTTACAACCGAAACACAACATATGGTAATATTGCTTCTTGAAACCAATAACTTCTTTCTCAGGCCAATTTACGTGAAGGTTTTAATAAGTATTTGCAGAGTTTTGAAAGCTAAACGAAAAGCACTGTTTTGTTAATTACACTATTTTTACTGTTTTCAACAAAAAATTTGAAACAAAAAATAACTAAAACCAGGGTTGGCTATCTTTGGTTAAATTTTAAATTATTTCGATCTTATCTTGAAATATCAGCTGTTACGAAACTTTTTTTTGGGTATCTAAAAACAATTAAACCTTATAACGTCAACTAGCAGTTCTATAATTACCGTGGCGTCATCGGATAATTCTTGTAGAACTCAACGAAACAATTCGAAAACAAAGATTATTTTTGTTTTTTTGATATCTCACTTGATTTTCGAGATATAGGTAGCATGTTAAAAATCAGATATCGGTATAGTTACTTGTGCTTTTGGTGACGTTTCTTCTGGTCCAGGCCGTATTTAAACGTAACAACAACCACTAGAAACAAAAAAAAACATCTATAGTGCATTTCCACCGTGTAGATATAGTGGTTTTGGTGATTTTTTTTTTTTTTTTGATCCAGGCCGGATTTTACCGAGATACAATATCTCGAGAACGAAGCGAGATATCAAAAAACTTTATTTTTAATTTGTCTCGTCGAGGTACATACGAATTCATCATCAAATTTGGCTATGGTAAATATTTTTCTTCTGGTCCAGGCCGCATTTCAACCTAACCACGTCAATTTTGAGATACGATATCTCGAGAACTAAGTGAGATATCAATAAATTTTATTCTTTACTTTCAATTTGTCTCATCGAGTTACATAATAATCAATCATCAAATTGCGGCGCAACGATTATCATAGAGTGCAATACAATGAATGTACTGCGTGAGTGGTTGAAATTTTGCTTTTGATGCATAACTAGTGAGGATGTGGTTAAATGAATAAGCTACCTGGACAAGAAGTGCCACTGACTTTTGTATTACAATTTAACGCACGAGGCATTAAGTTGTTATTAATACCAATAAATAAGCTCAACATGAATCGTGGTATAAGAACCAGAATTGCAATTAACATTACACCGAGAATGGTGGTGTAATGGTTAGCGCTCTGGCCTCGCATTCCGGAGAACGGCGGTTCGAATCCCCATCCGGGCCTCCAGATTTGGGTTTTCCATGGTTTCCCAAATCACTCCAGGCAAATCCCGGGATGTTTCCTTAAAAAGGCCATGGCCGAATTCCTTCCCATTCCTTGCCCCCCATCCTTTCCCGTCTCTAAAGACCTCGCTGTTAAGAGACGTTAAGCAGTTACGGTTCCTTGTGTGTTAGTATTTTAAAATATGTTTTTTGAGATTTATTGTTTTCACTCTCTATTACAGTTGTCATTAACTGAGCCATAAGTAAGACGCTCCATTTGTATTGCTATGTAAAGTACAACCAGATTATTTTATACATTTTTAAGCAACATATCCTTTTAAAAAATGAAACTGAGTCCTTTTAGTAAATACTTGTTCAGTCTTCAGCCAAGTTGCCTTTACACTAAAGGTTCTTTTTAAATAAGATGTATTTAAAAAAATACTGAATGCCCTATAATTTTTATGAATTTATTTCCTGCATACTTCTGGGTAGATAGTTCAGTATGTAGCGTATTAAATCATGGCAGTTCTATCATTACCGTGGCGCCAAAATCTGATGATGAATTCTTGTAGAACTCGACGAAAAAAATCGAAAATAAAGAATAAAGATTTTTGATATCTCGATTGGTTTTCGAGATATAGCATGTTAAATATCAGTCATACGTATAGTTCCTTCTACTTTTGGTGTTTTTTCTTCTGGTCCAGGCCGTATTTCAACCTAGCAACAATCACTAGGAAGAAAATAAAACATCTATAGTGTATTTTCACCCTGTAGATATGGTGGTTTTGGTGAAAAAAATTTCTGGTCCAGGCCGGATCTCACCCTAACCTCACTTTTGAGTTACAATATGTCGAGAACTAAGCGAGATATCAAAAAAATTATTTTCCATTTGTCTCGTCGAGTTACATACGAATTCATCATCAAATTTGGATTTTTCTTCTGGTCCAGGCCATATCAACCTAATTACGTCAATTTTCAGATACGATATCTCGAGAACTAAGCGAGATATCAAAAAACTTTATTGTTTGCTTTCAATTTGTCTCGTCGAGTTATATAAGAATCAATCATCAGATTGTGGCGCCACGGTAATGATAGAATCCCCAATCATATAAACAAACGTGCTTTCACTGTTTATTAATCTCTCTGAATAACAACAACATAACTATAAGCTAACTATAAACAGAGTCCACAGATAATACATAATTGCTAGTCCACAGCTAAAACATAAGCTTTTAATCTCCGACACATTAAACTACTAGTATTTTCTTGGTTTATATTTCCCGCTGTTGAAATAATATCTGTGAAACATGTCTTTAATGGTGTGTGACAAAGATGTACCAAGACTACGGAGAGTGCTGTGTAAAACTGAGCTTTTTAAAACTTTGCTATTTTTAGTATGTTACATAATCCTCATATGGTATTTTTTTCTGATCTACAACTTGTTATGCACTAATCAACCACATAAATGTATTTTCTTTTTCGTAACATATTCAACTGTTGAATTGATTTAGTCCGTATTTGATAATGAACTAACTTGCATTTTTATATATATTTTTTGTAACTATACTTCAAACCATACATTATTAAACGTGATGCATTTCCTGTGCATTCAACACTGTAGAAAATTGTTTTTGCTTCTTTTGCTGTGTTACTCTGACTTGGGTTTTCCATGGTTTTCCCAAATCAGTCCAGGCGAATGCCGGGATGCTTCTTTTAAAGAGGCCATGGCCGAATTTCTTCCAGTTCCTTATCCCTAGTCCCATCCCGCCTCCAATGACATCGATGTCGACGAAGCGTAAAGCTATAAAACCTATTGGTCGCGTTCGTTTAGATTCAAATATACCGCTGCAGTTTACCAGCAGAGGTACCTGGTGGTAATTTGAGAAACTAAATTCTCTCGTCAATTGCGAATAAAACTCATACCAGACATTAACTAATATTGTCACGGCTACGAAAATTAATTAAAATTGTTTATAAAGTCCTTCTCCCTCAACCTTTTCCGCCTCTAATAATACGGACTTGGACAAAAATTGAGAATCTCTCACGGCTTCCTTGATAATTCACTCACGGCTATGGAGGAAATATACAATATCTTTTCCACTGCTTCCTTGATTACATAGATGTATTATATCTTTGGTACATCGTACATCGTTGATGTGTATAGTTACTGCCAAAAAAATTGTACTACCCACAGGGCACAACATTACCAAACCCTCGTCTATGTGATCAACTCGGATGCTAGCAAAGTCTTGATAGTATGAAGTTTTGTTCTATAAGTTACTGACTTTTGACTCAGGAATGTTCACTAGGACAACTATAGATGTAATTCATTCTTCCAATGCTTTGGCCAGTTTTTTATTTCGTCTACTTTCCTTGTAATTTTCTTCCAATAAATTACCATGTGCACTGATCACTTTTAGGGAAATATAGCCCCTAATTTCTGTAAGTAACTTGCTCGTTTAAAATAACCTCATTTATAATAATGAGGTCCTATACATTGCAACACTTATAACAAAAAATTGAAAAGGTTTTTGGCGCTCATTGTGGTGAGAGATATTTATTCCATTTGTTACACGACCTTTACGTGATGATGTTACAGGCAAAGGAACTGAAAACGAGGATCAGAATTGCGATTACGGTGGAGTCAACAAAAAGTTTAGAATGCCGGCCCTGGCAGTGTAGGGGCTATCACGCTGGCCTCTCATTCCAAAGGTCGCCGGTTCGAGTCCGGCCTCGCGCATTGGTGGTTTTAATGAAGTGTTGTGTTCGTCTTGTGCTGTCCTCGCTGCAGTGCCCTACAATCTCATAGTAAAAGCCTGATACAACAGTTACCACAAAAACAAATTGGAGCTGGCTAAGGGGCCATCCATAAATTACGTCACACCTTGAGGGGGAGGGAAGGGGTCAATAAAGTGTGACATCGTGTGACAACACTATCCGTTACACCACCACGCTCGGTCCAACACTATCGAAATCAAGAATGAAGTGACTATTATGCCAATATAAACAGTATCAAGGAATGGGTTCAAAATCCATGCACAAATGATGACTCAATTTTATATCATTAATTCCAATTTTATGTTTTTTTTATATTTTTATTTAAAAAAAAATAACTGCTTAACGTCTCTTAACAGCGAGGTCTTTAGAGGCGGGTATATTTTCTTAAATGTTTGATTTATTGTTGGTATGATTTTTAAACTAGAAATACATAAATCATTTTGGAAGTGCTGTTTTAATTTAAAAATTTAAAATTTCCAAATATGTGACGTCACACCAGGGGAGGGAGGTTCCCTCAAATGTGACAACCTGTGACATGGCGAGAGGGAGGGGTCCAAAAATCATGAATTTCGTGTGACGTAATTTGTGGATGGCCCCTAAATGGTCGCATAGACCGAAGGCCATACCTTTATAAAATAAAAGAATATATCATTATGCTGAAAATTGAGTTAGCATGGTTGTACTGTTAGCTATGATTGTTTCTTTGTGTTTGAGTCGTTCAGCACGGTGAGACGAGACTTGGTGTTGCAGCACTGGACGATGTCGGCGAATGACAGAGGCGAGACGACGCTCCGCCGTGTGTGGGGCTTTGAGGAGGCCGTGGCGACTCTGGGACCCGCCGTGCTGTTTATCCTCACGTTCCCAGCCTCCTTGTTCTTCAGCCTGGAGGTTGTCCGGGAGCACGAGAGCCAGGGAGTGGCCCGTGAGCCCGGAGTATACTTGTTCGCGTCGTGCATCGAAGTTTGGTACAGGATCAACCACGGCACTAGCTCCGCTGACTTCCGGCAGACGACCCTGTCCGAGGATTCGGTGAGCTGGACCCGCGCATTTGCTTTGGCAGTGGGTGCAGTGACGTCTCTTTTGACCGACTTGCAGAAATTTATCTACACTTACTATACGAAAATTGAACATCTTCGCAGTTTGTTGTGAATGCTTTCGTGTATGTAATAATTACTAATATTTCAGTAATAAATCGGTAATCTCACAAGGCAGAAGCTGCTGTTAATGTGTACATTATTATTAAATAACTGGGCATAGAATTGATTATTTCCCGGCGCACTGCTGATAGAAAAAGTTCTTCTGCCATGCCCGACGTTTCGACAGCTTCCACCGCTCTCTTCATCAGATGAGCTGAAAGTCGGAGTTACTACCCGATGAAGATAGCGGAGGATTGAAACGTCGGGTATAGCAGAACACCAGGAACGAATTTTTATCAACTGGGTGTAATCCTGTGTATAGTCTAAAGTTTCGAATTGTTTATATTTTTAGTGTCAGTAAACTACGTAGCTCAGTCTAGAGGGGGCGGGGGGAGGGGGGAGGGGTTGGCGGGAAAACTACGCTGGGCTACGTGAGGGGGAGGGGCTTCTGAGCCAGGACACGTAGAGTTTCGTTCATTCAGTTAAAATTAGGTAAAGAACACACAACAGCATGTGAATATTTATTTCCGTCATTTAACGTAATTTACGATAGTCCGACAAGAGAATACAGGACAAAATGTCTTCTGGAACCAATATGAAAAAAGCTGTGTGTTACGCGGGGGTAGGGGGGGGGGGGGGTAGGGGAGATTGCCAAATGGAGGTAAGTAGTTTATGAACGTTCCCTAATGATCGTGTGAACACATGTGACGGGATCTATGTATCATCCATAGTGGTCACTTTGAAAAATCTGAAGAATTTCTCTTGAGTTTAAAAGATCTTTGAATCAATAAATATACTAGAGACGCAATACATACTAAAAGGTCATGACAATGTGAATCATCCGACTGAAATACGAACTTAACCAGTGTTTTACCTTTTTGATGGACTCAGAATAATTTTTTTGAAGACTTTTTGTTAACTTTGATTTTTTTTTTAACTGCTTTACGTTTCTCAACAGCGAGGTCTTTAGAGACGGGAAAGGATGGGGGCAAGGAATGGGAAGGAATTCGGCCATGGCCTTTTTAAGGAAGCATCCCGGCATTTGCCTGGAGTGATTTGGGAAACCATGTAAAACCCAAATCTGGATGCCCGGAGGGGGATTAGAACCGCCGTCCTCCCGAATGCGAGGCCAGAACGCTATCCGTTACACCACCACGCTCGGTTTGACTTTCAAGGGAGTTAGTTGCCGTAAGGACTGATTTGCATGGAAAGATACAGCCCGTAAATATTTTAAAAGGATTATTTTAAAAGGAATATTTTAAAAGGCGTTTGGTTTTAGATTCATAACCCAAAATCCAATCATGCCTTTAATGACCACGACGTCGACAAGGGGTAAAGCTATAAGTAAAAAAAAAAAATATATATATATATATTCTGGCAGTCCGCCTAAGAATTTACTGTCTCTATAAAACAACAAAAGGGCCTTCCAGATAATTCTGCTAGAACATGTTGTTACAACATAATTTCTTTTTCCTTTCCGCAAGCCGATAACAATCGATTATCAATTTGATCTTGCCGTATCCCTGCTGCGCTGTTAAACCTTTTGAGGATATATGAGTGTGATATCTATGACAGATTTAATTGGTACTGTTAGTATGGAAAGAAGACAAAAGGATATTAACTCATTTTTATATCTACAACCATTCTCAGCAATTCGAAAATATTGTGGTTGATAGAGAGTGCTTTGCACCAAAACTAAATTTGGGCATTCCAATCTCCAATAGTCCGAGGAAGGAAAGAATACATACAAGCATCTTATTTCCTAATCTTATTTCTCCTGTCATTACGACCTAATTAGGTTGATGGAGTAAGTGTTTAATTGCACTCGTAACTGAAAGAAGAATTTCGCATATTCGCCAACTAATTCAGACGAAACCGACGCCGTCTGTCTGCTAGACAATCTCAGCACAACCTATGCATCGATTCTGTGGCGCTTTCGTAAGGGCTGTAACAACCAGTCACGAATCGAGCGGCTCTACTCTCTACTAATCTGACTTCAATTGGTTTCCCAAATCACTCCAGGCAAATGCCGGGATGCTTCCTTAAAAATGCCATGGCCGAACTCTTTCCCATTCCTTGCCCCCATCCTTTCCCGTCTCTAAAGACCTCGCTGTTGAGAGACGCAAAGCACTTAAAAAAAAATAAAAAAAATTAATCCCTTACGATAAGGATCCCAAACTCCAAAACAGTAATCCAAATGTGGACGCACGAGTGTTTCATAAGCTATTTCCTTTGTATAAGCGTTGCAATTCTTTAAAAAACAGTACGACCTATCGATCTTAACTTAGAACTAGGTTTACCCACAACGGATGTTATATGCTAGTCCCATTTGATGTTGTTTAGTACTATTATCCCCAAATACTTCACAGAATCAACGTGTCAACGTCTGAGCTGTTTACTTTGTACTCATGAGCAAACGGAACCTTTTTGTTAGTTGTACACAATGCTTTGTACTTGTTGCAGTTTAGCGTAAGTTGCCATTTATAGCACCATTGTGAAATAACATCCAGATACCAGTGAATTTCTAAGCAATCGTCATAGCACCTTACTTCTCTTTAGATAAGTACATCGTCAGCAAACAATCGCAACCTGCTATTAAAGTTGGTGATATAAAAACATGTTAAGAATTGGTGGGTAAAGAGTACTAACGGACAAGTTATTCAGAGGATAGGAGAATATAACACTATATGGATGAATATAATACTACATCGAAGAATATATAAAAAAACCGGAGGACTCTATTAACAGGACGTATATTAAGACATGAGAGCTTAGTGAAGACAATACCGGTGGGAATGGTGAAGGAAAGAGATGCCGAGGAAGACCATCCAGCAGATAGACGAAGATGTTTGAGGCAAGAATGTTGATATGAAGAAGAGAGCAGAGAGCAGAGCTGATTGGAGGACAACCGCAGACTAGTTCAGGAATCGTCTCTGAACCATTGTTCCAATGGGCGCACTTGCACTTGCACTTGCACCCCCCTGCTATGAAAGAAAATACACAAAAAAGATTATGAAACAAAAATTTTATTATTAAATTCCTTGTTTAAATAATAACTTAAGGCGGCTAGGTTGTTGTCCAAATTTGTTCAACACCTAGTCAATAAATTCAGTATTCTTAATTAATAAGTGTTATATATAGTGTTTATAAAAAAAAACAGATGCACCTCCCTTAAAGTAATCCTGCCGGCGCGGGCGCCCATGATTGTTCCTATTAGAATTCCGTTCACAGGCTACTTACTGTGTGCCATATGTGTGTTGACATGATACAGCCCCAAGTCACGTGATGACCGTTCAAGCCGGCCACAATTATCAGAGGGAGATGAAGGTTTGTTATAAAGTTCGCCTTTTCAGCGGTCTTTTATTGATTCTGTAAGCTAGCGCCATTGTCGACTGAAGTCCGTTTTTTTTTTTATTTATTTATTTATTTATTTATTTGACCTTAGGTCTTGAAAGACCATACAGTCAGCCTGGTAACAAGTAACAAGGTAATAATATTAATAGTATGTAAAAATATGCATATATATAAATACATTAAATATGTAGGTCACTGTCTTTGATATAATCCTTGATGATACAATATATTCTGTTATTATTTGTAGCGAGTAGTACTGCAATGTTAGTTGGAAATGGCTGCTGTGCTCGCACAAGAGACTTGATGAATGTTGATTGCTGTTGTTGAAAATTGGAACAGTTGAAGAATAAGTGATTAAGGTCCTGTATTTCCTGTCCGTTGCATGTGCAGTAAGGTGTATTTACCGCCTTGATGCGAAAAAGATGACTACGGAAGGCGCCGTGGTGGAATCTCATACGAATAATAGAAGTAATGTACCGTCGTTGAGTATTCCATCTTGAAAACCAAGGTTTTCGTGGAGGGTAGGTCTGAACTAGAGCGTACTGTCGGCCTCTGTTTTGTTTAGATTCATTCCAGCTCCTCGTCCATTGGTGGTATGCATTGCTGACCATTGTTGCATGATAATCAGTTGTATTGCTGGGTGTTATTAAGCTTCGGCCCGAGCTACATGCCTCCTTGGCTAACATATCTACGTACTGGTTATGCCTAATTCCAGAGTGCGCGGGTATCCAGATATAATTAACAGTGCAACCGCGTTGATTAAGTTCTACAGTCTGTTGAACAATGCTTATGTTGTGTGCATTAGTTCGCTGGAGTATAAGGGGTACGGCCAAGGAGCGAATAACACTAAGTGAATCAGTGAGTATTAGTACACTTCGCCGTAAAAATCTTCTGGCGTATATAAGAGCCTGATTGATGGCAATGGCTTCCGCCGAGTAGATTGGTAGGTGACCTGGTAGGCGGAACCTCTGAGCGTGTTGTGTCTCGGGGCAGTAGAATGCACAGCCTACCCTACCTGTCAAAGGTATCTTTGACCCATCGGTGTATATCTGAACTGAAGATGGCCATCTAACAGATAAATATTCCTGACAAAGTTGTTGAACTGGTTGACAAGCTTGTGAATACACCGGTAGGCAGCTTACTGCCAAAGGGGTCACACATTGTTGGTAAGGTATGTCGTATATAGTCGTCATTTCCTGTTGCTGGAGGTCAGGGAGGAGTGTTGATAGGTACTCAAGACTTTGCAGCAGTGGATACCTTTGGACAAATAGACACCGACCTCTCTTTTTCACTAGCTGTTGTAGGTTGATAAGATGCCGGAGAACTGGTGAATTTATGGAATAAGCACGTGTCAATAAAAATTTATTTGACAGGAGTTGTGAGCGAACATTAAAGGGCATTTCTGCTGCTTCCAAAAGAAGCGCATTCGTAGGTGTGGATGTCA
This sequence comes from Vandiemenella viatica, assembly GCA_031002005.1. NCBI lineage: Eukaryota > Metazoa > Arthropoda > Insecta > Orthoptera > Morabidae > Vandiemenella > Vandiemenella viatica. The sequence continues at coordinate 267,221,954 of JARYHS010009186.1, forward strand.
TAGCTCCCAGGCAAATACGAATGCTCTGATACTGAATGCGATCCAGTTTATTTAGTAGACGTTTACTGCCACTGAAATAGAATGTGCTTCCATAATCCAGTTTTGATCTGAGAAGGGTGCGATAGAGTATCAACAATGTAGATGGATGAGCTCCCCACCAAACTCGAGTCAGCGTACGTAAAATATTAAGCCCTTGTTCCAATTTTGGGACAAGTTGCTGTATGTGAGCTGACCAGGTGAGACGAGAATCATATACCAAGTCCGTTGAAGAGCGTAGATACGGTAGCCCATTGTTGATAAGGTCAACCGTACGCCATTTTCATTCTAATGTATACCTGTGCTAATTAATGGCTTCGCCACACATAACCACTTTCGCTATCTAAACGCACTGTGGCGGGGCTAACAGCTCGTTGATATTTGATGGCAGCTACAATGTTTCGGCTAATTCTGTAATGCAACTGCCGACTTTATTCATTTCGCCTAATCGACCAAATGTTCCACTGGAGTACGTAATGTAATTTGTGAACTTATTACGTTCAAAATGGTGGCTTAATAAGTAAATGAGTTGTTTATTTGGAGTATTGATTGTCACTTGAAATGAACTTTTGATAATTACTAATTTTCTCGTACCCGTCAACAGTTTCACCGAGAAATACGTTGTCACGAAATTGATAGGTTTGTTGAATAACTTTAGCAGGAAACAGTTTATTAATTTATACACTGTAAATTTTTCTTGGAATATATTAACATGACCCAACCGCCATTTAAACTGCTAAATGTGTTTAGTTGATACTTTGCAATAATGCACTCTTCTACATTTAATCGTCTCCATAAGCGACTGGCACGAAATCATTGCTAAATAAGTTTTCCTGCGCTAAATCACTTAGCTAATCCACGAGAATGCTTGAACACATCAAAACTGTCCTCCACATACGATTCACGTCTTCTTCCTTGCATGATAATCTTTTTAGATAATCCACTAACATTACTAAATATCTCTTCAAGACTTTTGATAAACTAATATTGTATCAAATTAGCATCAAGATAGCTATCTTTTCTAAAGTTCAGCTATCCTCAAACTGTCGTCTTCGAAGATGAAACAGGTGGCCCGCAGGAAGAATGTTAAAGCTTTAATTTTAACTTATTTAAAGATAATGTAACAAAAAACAAATTAGTAAAAATTGTTCGCAAAAAAATTTATACCGCGCCAGTACTGTTTAAGGTTATAAGTGGGTAAAAGCAATAAGTCAAACTTTCTAAAAGCCGTAAATATTTCATTGACCAGCAAAAATCTAGTACTTCCATGATATATCTGCATTGTTACTGTAGTCTTCTGTCCACTAAATACCTTCCTCATCGCCATCAGAGAGAGCAGCGTTGCACAAAATTTTAGTTAATGACAATTTTGTCCGGATTTTGCTGTAGGTGTGAGTGTTAAGGGATCAAGATACTTGCCGATAATAATTCGTAGAATTAATAACGTAAGAGAGGTGAAGTAGACAACGATATAAAGTCAGGTCTCGTTACTTTTATTTTGTGCGTGTAACTCGGTGGTGTAACGTCGCATCCAGTCTACAGTAGCAATAATGTTTATTTGGCTAGTAAATATTAAGAGCATTAGCACATATAATTCACTTTCAGTAGTTCATTTCCAATTTCATAACAGGGTTTCCGCAGAAATTCAAAATATACTTTAGTTATTGTATTATAATTGTACAGTACAATATGCCCCAAATAATCCTTAGGATTATTTTTGTCGTGTTCCTCGGGCTGAAAAAATGTTGAGATTATTCTAAAAATATATTTGGAGGAAATTATAAAAAGAAGTTTAAGAGGTAAACGAGGTGTATGCATGGGTGGATGTAGAATTAGCTGCATAAGGTTTGCTGATGACATGGGTTTGCTGGCGGAAAATGTCAAGATACTCAGAAGAATGTTAGAGGCTTTAGACAAAGGGTATAAGGAATTCGGGATTAGAATCAATAGGACTAAAACTAAATGTATGATGGTGGGGAAGTGTAAGATAGAAATGATGATAACGCTACAAGGAGAAATAATTGAACAAGTGGAGTCCTTCAAATATCTCGGGAATATTGTGAGTGGTGATATGAGTTGGAAAAATGAGGTGAAAACTAGAATAGCAATGACAAAGGAAGCTTTCAATAGAAAGAAAAATTTAGTATGTGGCAGCCTGGATAAAAACCTCAGGAAAAAACCAGCTAATTGTTTTGTATGGAGCGTAGGACTATATGGAGCAGAAATATGGACGCTACGCAAAGATCTAAAGAGGTTGCAAGCTTTCGAAATGTCGATATGGAGGAGGATGGAGACAAAGTAAGGAATGATGAGATGCTGGAACGAGTAGGAGAGGAAACGTCCCTTATACAAAACAATAAGGAACCGAAAAGGATCTGGATTGGTCATGTGTTGAGGAAAGAGTGCCTGCTTAAAACTGCTCTGGAGGGGATTGTAAACGGAGGGAAAAGGCGAAGGAAGAAAATTATTGATGACATAATGATAAATGGAAAATATATAGAAACTAAGAGAATGACGGAACAGAGGGAGGCGTGGACCTGCTAAATAGCAGAAAACACTTGATGATGATTCTAAAAGTCAATACCAAACCAATCTAGCACACCATTTATTTATAAAATAAGTACGTACTAAACACTTTTTTTTCTGCTTATTGTTTAACGCCTCGTCGACGTCGAGGTAATTAGAAGCGAGAAAGGACTGAGAACAAGGAACGGGATGGAATTCGGCCATCGCCTTTTGAAGGAAGCATCCCGGCATTCGCCTGTAGTGATCTGGGGAAACCTTAAAAAACCTAAATCTGGACTAATGGTAACCTATTGTAGAGCTACAAACAGACAGTTAATGTTTTCTATTCTTGTGATCGATGCTCCTGGCACATCCTGCATTCCGACTACATTAATTAATGAATTGAGCAGGCGGATCTTGAGATTATGGGGAAGTGTTCCCGCTGATACCATGCTGAAAAAAAAAATCTTGTAAACTGGTTTGTATCAAGTGAAAAATTTCCTTTTGCATACAATTCCACCACCAGTCCACTTTTTTGAGATGAAGTATCAGAAAAAGATTTGTTTTATTCATCGAAATACATAAGTTACAAAACAATGAAAAAAATACCACTACAACTTTCTGATTTTCATCTTTATGGGAAGTTCTGTTGATCAGGTATTCTAAAATACAATGGGCGTTAATTTGGGACATTTTTTATTAGTTTCCAATCTAATTTTTCCAACTATATGAGATCCTAAAAAAATTAAAATGATTACACTTAATAATTCATTTTATTTTTATATTATTACAAAATAAATAAATATATTTTTGTGTTACCAACAACAGTTTTATCATATAAGAAGTGAAGTTCATTTAATAAAATCAATACTCAGCGTCCATACTGAAAATTTAGGGTATTTAGTTAGATACCCAGTCTTCAAAAAATATTGTATGGTAACTTCAGTTGAACTTCATGTCTAGCAAAGCTTTTCATAGGAAGCACGTTAGGAGGCTCTGTGGTTTGGATTATTAGTATTGTAATATTGAATTATCTAGTTACCAAATTTTATAAGTACAGTGAACTCAAACTAATCTATGGCATGCGTTGTAATCACTTAGAATATTGTTGCTCTGTATAGGGTCCCCATCAATAGGGATTAATGGAGGCATTAGAGATGGTTCAAAGAAGAGCCGCCCGATTCGTGACAGGTATATATAGTTGGAGGGAAAGCGTAAGTGCGATGTTGAAGGAGTTAGGTTGGGAAGACCTGAGCTAATCGAAAAATTCTCGACTGACGTATTTCGGAATGACAGCAAACAAATATTGCTACCAGCAACATTCATGTCTCGGAATGACCGCGAAAATAAGATAAGAGAAATCAGGGCCAGAACCGATTCATTTCTGTACTCATTTTTTCCCACGAGCGATTAGGAAGTGGAATAGAAAGGATTTACCGGGCGACTAAATATAAAATCCGACAGGAGTAGCTTTCGATAAAGTACTCCGGCCATCCTGATCAGAGTTTTCCATGGTTTTCCCAGATCGCTATGGTGAATGCTGGGATGGTTCCTCACTACAGCCCATGGGCGCCTCCTGCTATATACCGTATATACCTTCCAAACCATTACATTTCCTGGTAGGTGCACCCTCCGCCACACATTTTTATTGAATCGCGGCTTAATAATAATAGTAGTAAAAGAAGTAATAGTAGGTTAATAATTGTTTCAGTGTGCTCTACGATTAACGCAAACGTCTGACTTTGGCAGCGATAATGTTCTATCTTTGTCGAACAATCAGAGATATTAAATAACTGATACAGATGGCGGAACTCACGTATTTCCTTTCCAATGTATATACAATCAACGAAACTCAAGGCAGAAACTTCGTAACATGTGAAACAAAACAGCCATTATACCTACGATATTAGCAGCAGCATAGTTCAAATACGACTCGTAACTTACCATACGCAAGGGTTTAAGGTAAATATATAATAATAATTTGTTTCGTTATGGTATAATTGTCAATCGTTTTGCCCTTTTCACGGTTTTATATGATAGTAAAGAAAATAATCGTTGTCTAAGTGTGTATGCCTATCACATCAGGGCGATTTAATTTTAATAAATGAGAAACACATCACTTAAAAAGAAAACTAAAATACATCAGGTGTGTTTATTAATCCAGTTTATTTTTACACGAAAAGAAATTGATAAAATTTAATGGTTTTCTTATCGTAATTTCTTTCTATTTTCGCAGGTTTTTAGAACCTACTTTACATCTCGATACACTAGAAATACTTACATTCAGCTGAATTAATGACGCCGGTAATATGACGCCAATATGGGCATAAAAAATTAAAAATGATGCACCATTATTAAATTATTAATAAAAACTTAACTCCTCGTGCCTTACGTTGCAATACAAAATGTCAGTTACCATTCTGGTCCAGGCAACAATTGCAGCTAGTTACAACCTACGCTAATATTGCTGCTTGAAAATAAAAAATTCTGCCACACCCGCATTAATACATACTCTGCATCGCGATGTGAAAGTGACCCGGTTTTTGTAGGTAGTAAAATCTACGAATTCGGTAGGTATTTAAATAAAATTTCTGTTTTGCTTATCAAAGTCTTTCTTTATACGTATTTTCTTCAAAAAAATTCTTTCAAGCTATATATTTATGTGTTTGTATAACATTTCATTTAATCTCAGAAACAAAATTTTGTTTTTAAGAAAAGAAACTTATTGTTTAACTTTTGCGAGGTTATCTCGGTTCTATATTTGTTGTTGGAAAACAAATGTAGTTATTTTTCTATGTGTCTATTTTCCGCTCGTCGTTCCTAGTGTCACCTTTAGCAAGAGGAGGGAAAATTCTGTTACAGAACTGCACCTGATAGAATTTATTAAAGATTTGGTAGTTAGCCACGGGTTTATTCAGACTTTATCCCTAGTTATTTCAGTAATTAAGAGTTAGGATATTCCGCCGTTTGCTAATATATAAATTGTTTTAAATTGGAATATCCGTTTCTGTGTTATCTTAGAATTATTTTAAACGTCCGTTAAAAATGAATGATATCATCAATTGTGGCAGTACGTTTTTTTCTGAAATCTTTTATAAAGGAAACAAATAGTATTAATTAGAATCCTGTTTATTCATATATTTTGTAATGTGAATAAACGAACTCTCATTAGAGTTTCGCAATATTTAGTCAGGATGTTTTCAGCAATTGGAACACAAAATGGAGCGTAAGATTATTTTATTCTTGCATCAGTTTCCGCATTTAATTGTAGTTGTAAATAAACAAAAAGCAATATGTAGATTTAAATGAAATACATTCCTTCATTAATGGACATTTAAGAACAGAAAACAAAAATCTTCTTATAAGAGTGGGAGCTTTCTGGGCCTTCTATATAGATGAAATGTTTCGGCGGTCGTATATCCTGTCGCCATTATCAAGTGGATGCTGCCTGTGGGGTATGGGATTGCTTGTATATTGCGCGGAACCGTTAAATACTGGTGGGATTATTGGCGTAGATTGTTGGGAGGGGGCAGATAGAAAGGCTATTCACAGTTTCGATGTAATCTCCTTCTGGATCAATGGTCTCCAGGCTTCACTTAATTGAAAAGCGGCATATCCATTTACTAGATTATCAGATGTACGGATTTCGACAGCTTCTGAAAAAATTCAGCCCCATGCGAGCGAGAATTTTTGTAGCTTTAAAATCGAAACCAATCTCTAAAAGGCATAATAGCTCGTATAAGAATCGACAGGATATCAAACGAGACGACTCAATAAAAAGAGGAAGATAAATCCAGACTAAGATGGACTTAAGAGAATGGATGATGTAAGGGTCCCGTTCCTTTCTTATCTAGGTGTATTACACAAATAATTATACTTTCAAATTTCCGGTGTTGAGTTGAGTATTACAGGCTTTTTATTTACTTCTATACCTAATTCTGGGTTTAACACCACTGCTGAAAATATATTGTATTTTAACTACAATAACAATGACCATAAGCTGGCACTGGATTTCAGGCACAAGGGCGAGAGAAGATTCTCCTTTTTAGGTAAGGGTTTCAGATATTTAAATAAGTTACCAAGGGAAATGATTAATAATTTACTGAAAACGTTGAAAGAATTTAAAGTTAAAATTAATTGTAGTCGGAAAATGTAGGTGGGTGCGTGAAAGGGCGAAGATGGGTGTTAAGGGAAATTGTCACCGGATCGTGTGAACCATTGCAAGTTAGTTAAATTAAACAGAATTACTTCTCAAAGATCAACACTCAAAGTTTATTAACTTTCACAAAAAAGAAAACAATTATTATTAACTTATCTTACTATTTGTTTCGTATTATTCTATTCAAAACATAAGCATTGTAATTTATTTATATTATTCCTTGTTCATTGCCCTTGGGCTCATTTTCTTGAATATCCATATTATCCATCCCGCCAGGATTGGAAGGTCTTATTAATTTCAGCCTCTGAAGCCATCTTCCTCTCATCAACTCTTTTAGTAATCAGAGATATTTGCTTCCTTTGGTCTGGTTTGATTTTTGATTTACTCTGACCTTGAAAGATTTCACTGCCAATGTTAATAATAAATTACTCGATTAGTGACGTGTAGCTCACAATGAGCAGAGAATACAAAGGAAAAATTCACGAAACGGAGATTCTCAATAAACAACCAAGTGGCAGACCAAGGAACGGATAGTTGAGAGGAATGAGGGAGAGGAGAAAGAAGAAAATGCAGAGTCTTGTGCACAATGCGGACCAGCCAGTAGGTGGTCACAGGTTTCAAGTTACGAAGAAATACTGCTGTGTTGATTGCTGATCGAACTATTGTAGTAACAGATTGCATTTAGCTGTAACCGTTTCACTTGAGGCAGAGATGATATCTATTTCCTTCCGTAAGAAAATTCATCAGAGAAATAAAGACTCATTGTTCGAATATCACTGAGACATTAAATGATAACTGATTAATCAGCGGCCCGTGAATGATCGTGATCGATTGCCAATCTGGGAGAGAGTAGAAGCGTAGTTTGTCATCAATTCCGATGGAGTTAGCTGTACACTGAGGAGTGGTGCCTTTACTGGCGGCATCTACTAGCTTTCCCGGAGAAATTTATTTTTTTCTTCCTTTTCTCTATGTGGTTGCATTCTCTTTACAGTAGTGGCCACAGCTTCCGCTATAAGGTCCGGTAGTCGTTTAGGTGTGTCGGCCATAGCTTCTCCGAGTTCTGTCTAACAATCTAAGTTTTTTTTTTTTGAAAGCAAGGTGACGTGATTCCTAAGCCTTCCGCGATCGTCTTTGCTGATGATTAATAGATTTTCAAGGTATGCCGCGTTGTTTACTTCATAACCTGAGCTTTCAGCTGCCATCCTACAGCCTTCGTCAGAGATACTGTTTATGTTCACATAGCAACGAGAGTCATTAACACCGGGCACGAAATAAAATTTGAAGACACGAGGCTGCTGTGGAGAGAAGAGTAGCGGTGACCTTGACGAAAATTTTGAAGAATTCCAACATCAACGAAGATAGCGGCCTGTTACCCTGCGATGCTTGGCGCTCGTTGTTAAGTCAACATAAACAGTATCTCTGACGATGGTAGTAGGATGGCACCCGAAAGCTCAGATTATGAAATAAACAAAGCGGCATACACCGAAAATCCATTAATCGTAAAGAAGGGTACGGTGATTAAGACTTATGCAAAAAAACAAACAAAAAAAACCTCCCCGTTCTTCTAGACTTTTGCTCAGTACGTTTCCTGGCTCGTTATACTTGTACCACTCTTCAGGTTCGAGCCTGCCAGATAAAGCGGTGTATAAACTTTTTTTTTTTAACTGCTTAACGTCTCTTAACAGCGAGGTCTTTAGAGACGGGGTGTATTAACATCCATTTAATATGGTCTGGGTTAGTGGGAGGTTTTGTATCCCGACATTACCACCTACGTCGATTTGAGAGGGGAATTTTTCGGTGATGGTCAGTCTTTATGTTGGCTAGTGCGTTTTGTGAATTTTATTGGATGTTCCGATATCTTGTAATACCCTTGTGGTCGACGTGGAGAGCTCAGTGATGATCCGAGTTATCAGTTTAGTTTATCGATATTAACTGTGTTTTCTTATGCCACTTTCACGGAGTGTAGTCAACAATACCCGCTGCAGATAGCCGAGAGTTGATTCGTGGTGCTCTGGGAGTTCCTTGATGGTTAGTACTCTGCTTGGAGTTGGTTCGTTCACTTTCTTCTCTCCTCGTAACTGGATGATGTGCGATTGCCGAGTGGACAGACCTGTTAACTGGGTTATTTGTTTACTTGGTCATTTTCGTTCTGGATGTCCACGGTAAGAATCTGCTTGGTGACTACCACATACTTGTATTCCTGGGCAGTGGGAAGTGGCAGAGTGTCAGCCGCAGCAACGAACATACCTCTGCGAGGCCCGCATTCATAGAAAAAATGCCTGAATCTCTGACAGCTATAACACTGGTCATAACACCCATCACAGCATGGGTAGATTTTTAATGCGTTGCTGCTTGAGGATCAGGCTACAGAAGTAGCCTGTGTAGAGATCAACAGTAGGAACTAGGGGCAATTGCTCAATGGCTGTGACCTCCATACCTGCAGGTGTGGGTACCGGCAGTGGTTCTGCAGAAAGCTCTAAGCAGTTGGAGAGTTCACTGCCTTGAAGACTTCTGCGTGCATGAACTAAATCGTGACTTGTCTTGGGCAACGTTCCCTCTGGAATACAGGTGTGTTATTCTTTGTTACGTACTTGACCATGGCTTCGACTATACTGGCCGCTATATCTGCTGGCTCCGAGCTGCTTTCAGTTTTGGATCGTGTTAGTAGCTCACGACGGCACGTATGGGCATGGGACATACGCCTAGGTATTTTATACTCCATGCTACTGTTTGCTGTACTCTCCTAAAAATCGAACAAGCTCGCGAATGCTCTGTTTGTTGGCGGCGCGGTAAGCAGCCCGCGAGACACACCCATCGTAACAGGCTGCATGTATTCCTCGACAGTTGTAACACCACCTGCCATTCTATGGTTTAGGGCACTCGGCGAAGTGATGCACGACATCTTACGCACATTGTTGCATGCATTGCTAAGTCTCGTGTCCTTAAGCTTAACAACAGGAAGCAATGGATAAATTCGGCGTCTTCATCTGTTCGATTCTGGCGGGTTTCCGCATTAGATTCTTGGTGTTTATAGCTGTTCCACTCCTTTACTTGACTTAAAAGTGAAGAAAGGATTATTTTTTTACATACGAGTATGCGTCATTCGGCAAACATGTCTTAGATCTATGAAGGTTGGTGAGATCAGTGGTGATGACGGAAAGACAGCGGACGATGAGCTTTTTGTGTTGGTGGTGAATAACCTCGACTCAGCAACGGATGTTTTTATCCCGAAGATAATCCTTACATTCTCTGCGTTCGCTGGAGTATATCAGACACCATCGTATCCGTTGTTTCCCAGGCAGTGCTCAGTTACTCCGGAGCAGTTGCCATCGTCCGTGATGGTGGCAGGAACACCAGGGCTTGGTTCAACCGGCTCCGCCGACAGTTCCAGCAGCACTGGTTCTTCGGGTGACAGCGGGAGGTTCTCCGCCACTGGTTCTCCTTCAGGTGAGGGCGTGGCACAAGGTGATTTACCTCTTGCAGACCTAGACTGGCCGGCTGTGGCGATATTTCTTCAGTCGGCTCCATACACACTGAGCTTAATCAATTTCTTGATTATGCCTTTTGCACATCGTTGACGTCGAGGAAACTAAAGACGCGAATATGTTGGGGCAAGGAATGGGAAGGATTTCGACCATGGTCCTTTGAAGGAACCATCCCAGCATTCACCTGGAGTGGCTTTGAAAAACCATGAAATACACCAATCCCGATGGTCGGACGAGGATTCTAATCCGCGTCCTCCAGATATCGAGGTCATAGCGTTACCGCTCACCCACCAAGCTTAACCAGTGCTTGTAGGCTTGATGCGTATCATAACATCGTGTTAAGTTTTCTAGCGAAAGAACTTCTGGCACTTAGAGGAATCTCTCGTATTTTTATTTATTTGCCTTCTCGTCGTAATAAAAATAGCTGCTTAATTATTTATTGTAGTTTCTTCTAAAGTTTTCTTTCGTTTGCTATGAGAAAATAAGAAACACAATTTCCGTTCCACATCATCCAGCTTCGCCAAAAAACAATGAACTTATGTGATTTAATTCCTTTTTTATGATAATGTTATAACATCCTTAATCATCCGAATTTGTACAAGTTCTTTTCAGCAGCAACTTAAAATTCAAAGCGAACACGACACGGTCTTCAGCAAGTTTGTCTGGTCTAGTGTTGCAAACTGAAAAAAAAAATGTTTTTTTTTCAGATTTGTGAAAAAAACTTGTTTTTTTTCTAAATTTGGTTTTTTTTTCTTCAGAAAACAATATATTTGATAAATTATAGTTTTATTTATGGACCTTACATTTTACATGTGTCGTTTGAACCTTACTAAATCATGTAATACCTTACATAATGATTCAAAAATGTATCTATATAGGTAACATAATTTTTTATTGATTCTCTATGTCGGTACCACATTCACTAGTATCAGTACTACCAACACTAATTCGGTTGGAGTTGAAATTTTCTGTTTCTTCTTCTGTCCCCTCTAGATCCATAACTTCAGAAATAGTTACATTTTCTTTTACTGGTTGTCCTTGTATTGCATGCAAAAGCTCTTGAGATTACAATTTTAAATTGTGAGCAAAGTACACACTGTGCATAAACACTGCGCCGATAATTCTGTATTACAGTTTTTTAAGTTTGAATTTAAATCTATTATCATACAAAATAGGAGCTTTATTTGTTTTCAATCGTTGGTTTACGCCAACGGTTGCAAGAAAATTATTCATAATTACTGACAATGACTCAGTATCACTATACGCTGCGAGTTTAACAAGTATACAAATATAAGGAAAGCACAACAAGTAATAAAAAGAGGCAAAAAACCGAAGTTAAATTTCCTAATTTTTTGAAAAGATTCGTAGGACCTGGCAGCACTAGTTCAAATAGCGAGTATCAATCCAAACAATGGGGAACGGGGATTCCTTCTCACGAACCTAGCCTTTTCGGGAAGTCCCCATTCGTAAAAGAAAATTTCAGTCAATGTTACTAATATTTTTGTAATTTTTTTTTCTACTGAACCAGAAAAATATAGTAAATTTAAAAGTTAGATAAGTACTTAGTATAAACTCTAAAACAGTCATATTAAACGATCAATGCCTTAAAATTGAAATTTAGTAGTTATGAAAAAAACATGTCCCAGAAAAAAAACATGTTTTTTTTTTCACAGTTTTTTTCATGTTTTTTTACAACACTAGTTTGGTCTTGACCTATCCTCTTCTGTTTATCTAAACGTTACTGTAGCTAGCAATTTCACAGAGTAATTATTATAGTAGCCTGTTAAACCACAGCCCCCCTCAAGTTTGCCATATATATTTGTAGTAACAAATATTCTGGTAAACTTATGTGACGGGACGTCATTTATTATAATATTTTAATACAGAAATCATGTAAGTTTTCGAAGTTTCACTGCAGCCAGACGTCGAGTAAGCATGTCCTGTTGTTCGACTTTCTGCCGATCGACAGTTCGGGTTGCAAGCTACACGTGCAGTGCTGAGCATGCAAGCCAATACTTTTCCAGCAAGCTAGAATACATTGATCACTCTCACTTCTTGACTGACGATCTACAAGATAACATCTAGGCCTCGGAGATAGATATTCGCTGCACCAACCTCACCATTCTCTGTTAGTTGTGAACTGTAGGGCTAAGTTTCATCCCTAGGGTCAGTATTGCGGGTTACGGGATACCTCTTAATTTGTACAACATCGACTGTAGTTGATTTATGGTCCAGTGCAATTAAATGGGGTTTCCAGAGACATTGTTTTATTTCAAGTAGCTCGTAGCTGCCCGCTCCCTCTCCTATTTACAAGTTATCCCCGATGCTGATGTTTATTTGCTAGCGCAAGAGAAGAAGAGGATAGGCTCAAGAGAGAAGAAGTCAAGAGCAGAAGATACGAAGAAAGTCGGCGCAAGTCATAGGGCATCGTAGGTTAACCATTTAGAACCCACGTGTCAGTCATCCTGGCACACCCTTTCAATAGGCATAGCACGATCCTATATAAATACATATAGGGTCAACCACACTTACTGGGACCTTTATGTCTACGCTTTGAATCACCATACATATATAATTTTCTACAATGACACTGAGGCCAATAGAACACTCCTTTCGAGGTCCTGTCACGATCGCCATCTCGTATTTTCATTTATCCTTGTCGTCGTAGTGAAAGTATCTGATTAATTATTTATTTTAGTTTCTTATAAATTTTTATTTCCTTTGCTATGAGAAAATAAGAAACACAATTTCCGTTCCACATCATCCAGCTTCGCAAAAAACAATGAACTTATGTGATTTAATTCCTTTTTTTATGATAATGTTATAACATCCTTAATCATCCGAATTTGTACAAGTTCTTTTCAGCAGCAACTTAAAATTCAAAGCGAACACGACACGGTCTTCACCAAGTTTGTCTGGTCTTGACCTATCCTGTTCTGTTTATATAAACGTTACCCCAGCTACCAATTTCACAGATTAATTATTATAGTAGCCTGTTATACCACAAATCCAACCGCGAAACTTCCAAATATGTTCAAAAATTTCCGCGTGTTGAGATATAGAGCCCGACCTTTCATTGCGTCATGGTCCATCTTGCTTCCGTGTTCATGATAGATAATTCGTTGGTAACTGAGAGATTACGGAATGAAAAAAAAAAAAGGAGAAAAGGTTACCGAAACTTATGAGGTTGTCAAAAGGGAGGTAGGATCCGTCAATGTCTCACTTCACCGTAGGGGGGGGGGAGGGGGGTTCGAGATGTTCGAAATAACACCTCACGTAATTAATGAATGCCCCTTCCCATTTCTGATGGTGTAGAAAAGTCATCGAGTTGGAATGCTTATCCTCTAAGCCCGCCAGATAGTCATGATTTTTTAATTGTATTATTATTCGAGATGTTTGAAGCGGTGAGGCATTTTTCCAGTGATAATCTTTGTTACAGCGAGCACTATTGGAAGGAAGCGGCGCTGGAGGATGTCGGCGGCCGGGAGAGGCGAGACGCCGCCGCACGCGTTCGGCTGCGTGGAGGCGGTGGCGACGTTCGGGTCGATCCTGCTGCTGATCCTCACGTTCCCGATCTCGATCTTCTTCTGCCTGGAGGTGGTGCAGGAGTACGAGCGCGCCGTGATCTTCCGCCTGGGCAGACTGCGCCCCGGGGGGGCCCCGCGGGCCGGGAGTGTTCTTCATCCTGCCCTGCACCGACCACTACAACAAGGTGGACCTGCGCACGGTCACCTTCGACGTGCCGCCGCAGGACGCGCTCACCAGGGACTCGGTCACCGTGTCGGTGGACGCCGTGGTGTACTACCGCGTCGGCGACCCGCTCGCCGCCATCCTCAGCGTCGCCTGCTACGAGCGCGCCACGCGTATACTGGCCGCCACCATCCTGCGCAACGTGCTGGGCACGCGCATCCTCTCCGAGGTGCTGGCCGAGCGCAAGGACATCGCCGCCGCCATGCAGGTCGCGCTGGACGCCGCCACTGACCCCTGGGGCGTCAAGGTGCGCTTTATTAATATACTAGCGTAACCACGTGACCGTTTTTTGTGTATCGTTTTATTTTTTGCTTGGGCTTTACACATCATCGACGGCGTCGTCATTAGAGGCGGGATGGGATGGGGGAACAAGGAACGGGAAGGAATTCGGCCATGACCTTTTTGAAGGAAGCATCCCGGCATTCGCCTGGAGTGATTTGGGGAAACGATGGAAAACCCAAATCTGGATGCCCGGACTGGGATTCGAACCCGCGTCCTCCTGAATGCGAGGCCAGAACGTTAACCGTTCACCCTCCACTCTCGGTTTGCTTATCGTCACGGGTCTAGAATAGTTCCAGTTTTTATGCTGAAAGATTATCACTGGTTGACCTGATTTGACCAAATATAAAACTGACCTGTGTTTCAAGGTGAATAAAATCGCTTGGACTTGAAGAAATCAGAAGCATTAATAGATGTAGGTATTAAACACGAACAGGGACCATAGCGCAATCGTATAATTGTTTCAAAAGTCATAGACTCGAACTTGCTTAAGTTCAAACTTGACTTGAATATGACCCTTAAAGTTCACTACACAAAATTTAAAAGATGCCTCTTAGCTTCGAAAGCATCACGTTGTATTTTTTTTTAAACTGCTTTACGTCTCTCAACAGCGAGGTCTTTAAAGACGGGAAAGGATGGGGGCAAGGAATGGGAAGGAATTCGGCCATGTCCTTTTGAAGGAAGCATCCCGGCATTTGCCTGGAGTGATTTGGGAAACCATGCAAAACCCAAATCTGGATGCCCGGACGGGGATTCCAACCACCGCCCTCCCGAATGCGAGGCGAGAACGTTAACCGTTACACCAACATGCTCGGTTTTTTTTTTTTTTAAATTGAGACTGAGCAAACACCCATAATGTAATCATTGGCCACAGAATCTGTAATGGTCAGAGAACTTAAATCACATTCCATATTATCAAACAGTTGATCAAACCGAAGAAATCAATTTCCAGAACAGTCGATTCGGTAACATTTTGGTCTGATGTCCACTTAAATTACCTAATAACTCGATAACAGCGAACATGAACAATCCGTTAACGAAAGTGGTGAGTAAAATACGTAAATAGCAAAGAAATTGTAATTTGGTCAAGCAAAAACATTAGTGAAAGTTTTAATTAAATTGAAATTTATCATAAGCAGTCGTGACAATTGCCA
>JARYHS010009186.1:267238321-267410710 GCA_031002005.1 Vandiemenella viatica
CCATCATACCCCCTCCACCGGCAAAAGGTAGTCATCACTGCGCCCCGTGAAACCCACAAACGAACCATACTGTTTATGAGGAACCACTAATTTACACAATAATTAAGCCTTGAAAGGTGGCTGTTATTTAATTATTATTTATCGTAAGGAAATTTAGACACCTTTAAGATACATTGGAATAAAATATACGAATTGCAACTTTACAAGACTACATATTGAAGTGTTCCCTATGTTAGGAAAGCGACTTTTCGACCTCACTGTGGCCGTTTGCTACCTGTCGTTAATTTCCAAATAATATTAAGTATAAAAACAAATCAGGTGGGCGCCAGAGACTGGAGTGTACCCTATTCTGAGGGAAGCGACATCCAAATCTCAAACTACATATTATTATTGAAACATGAATTATTAAACATCTAGAATTATTAATAAAACTCAAATGACACGTTACATGACTGTATGGGATCTATTGAAAACAAGGTTCACAATCTCACTTTACGATTTACTTATGTATTTTAATTGTTTACTTGACAATATTTTACAAAGATTAATTTTCCTATTTACAACACAAAGGTACATAACTTTTTCTGTGGAGCAAGAGAGTCTGTTTCGGGGCGATAACTAGGGTAAACGACGTTGATGCAAAAGTTCCTTTTTCTGAATGACGATTACCGTGCATTCGAATCTAAGTTGTGCTGCTGGTGGATTGACCAGCTCTCCATCACGGCCGGCTGCCTCCCTGCTGTCTCTCCCGTGGTCAGCTGGTCTGCCGACCTACCTCTCTCGGCCGGCGATCAACCAATTCCCCTCTCTTCCGTGCTGCCGGACGAAGCGTCACTTTCCGCCCCTTCTTGATGACGTCTGCCAATGTCTGAAGCTCTTCCAATGGTTGGCTCGGGACATGCAAAAAAACTGTCCTTTTTTAATGATAATAATACAAGTTTTCCTATTGGCTATACTCCCTGGCTTCCCCTCACCCTTCATTTTTGGATACAGATTTACTTTGTATTTTTTTATTTTTTATTTGTTTACTGAAATCAGTCCAGGCAGCCCACTTCATCTTGAGTCGTGGCCCTTGTCACGGGGCTGTTATGCCATCAGTCAGATTTAATGGACCCCACTCAGGGGCTGGGGTCCTCCAATCACGAGCGGAACATCCCCTGAGACCGACACACACAATACGAGAAAAGAAACACGCACACATGTGTTTCATCCGGAACATTACAATATATACATATATTTTGTTTCATATAGTCTATCGATTCCTGAGTTGCCAGCAGGAAGTCAACACGATCACCATTGTAAGACCTTATCGGACATTCGTCAACAACATGACCAATAGTCCGAATCTCTCCGCATTCGCACGAGGGGGATGGTTGCTTGGCCCACTTGTACAAGGAGTGTGTGCATCTGCCGTGCCGAGTTCTGATCCTGTTGAGTGTGGACCAAGTTTTATTTTATTTTATTTTTTATTTTGATGACCTTCGGTCTATCGACCATACGGCCAGCTTCACATTTACATTAGTTTAAACAAGTAAAGTAATAAAGTCATACTTCACAATGGATCATAAAATAAATCAGTAAAACAATGTTGGTATAATTCAATACAATAACACTCGACGTTTTATGTTAATCTCCTAACAGCCAATGTACAATAAAGATCGTTACATTTAGTATAACTGTAAGTAAATTACATGATTTATGGAGGCCTTTTATTATTATTGTTATTATTGTAAGTGCTTTCTTTATAAAGAGATATTAACACATAGTTCTCATTGAAATTGTTCCCTATTTTCTCTGATTGAACGAGCGTTCCATTGTATAGCTTAATTTCTCCCATCATGTTATAAAATATTTGACAGAATTTCTAAAATTATTGTTGGGTTAAGTGTATCCGCTGTTGGAGTTTTGGCTTCTTGGATCAGAAGCATAAGTAGATTAAATAATTTTTCTAACAAGGTTCCGTTTTTGGTATAATGTATCTGGGCAGGTTGGTTGAAGGCATTTGGTTGTTGCACTGCATCAAGCTGTATGTTGCGGGTGATTTGAGCGCACTCCCAGGGCAGGGTGCAGGTTTGAGAGGCTTCGATCAGACTGGCTGGGGTCGCGGGATGCTGGTTACTCGTGATAATTGGAGACATGGGTCCATTGTATGTAAACAAATGTTGTCTTAGATTTGAAGATGAGTTTTCTTTAGTAAACCGAGAGTTTTTATAGGACTTTGGTCCTTTTGGCCAGACGTATCTATTGATGAGGTTTTGTTCAATGTTTTGCTGAGCATAGTTTGAAGATTCTGGCTGTATAGAGAGCATACTTTCTGTTGGTGGATGTAGAGATCGAGGAGGATCTGCAGCGGTATTTTCATAACTGCGTAACAACGGGAGCTCAAGCACACTGGGTGTGTTTACTACTGTTTGCATGGGTCCCCCACTGGGAGCTGATGGTGCCTGTGCGACTTGGCGTGCCGCGTCTGGGGTCGGTAGTTGTTGTGGTGTTATGGTCAGATGCTGCGTCTGTAGTACTGGCTGTTGTGGTTGTGCCTGTAGTAGAGGTGACATTGGCTGTTGTGTTGAGTATAGAGTAGGCAGACAGTGCTGTAGTCGTGCTGATAGAGGCGGAAATTCCGTGTGACTACTTAATTGTGGTGTAGAAGAGGCCACCTGAGCGTAGCCACGAAATTGTCGTTCTCTGCCAGGAAAAGTAGCGTTTGTTCTGAACGCGATGGCTTGTTTTGATTCCCGGTGTTTGAGATATACTGGGCAATTCCTGTCTGTAGCATGATGTTGGCCTTGACAGAGGGCGCAGCATATAGTTGAGAGATTATTACAGTTGACCGCCAAGTGGGGGCCGGCACATCTACTGTATCGTGGCTCACGAGATTTACATTGGCCTTGACGGTGGCCCAGCCGTAAGCAGAACAGCACACTGGATAACGGGGGAAACGTATGGTTCCACAGCACATCGGGTTCCGAGTATCGTTACATGGGTCGGTAGGCTCTGAGATCGAAAGGATACCAAACAGACTGGTATGGGTACTACAAGATCTTGGTTCGACTGACTCCTTTTGGTGAAGCGTTTAATACGCACCACTGGGACAGGGGAGACTATTTCTTGTACAAGTTCTTCCTCACTCAGGGAGGTGTCCACATTCCTTATAATTCCCTGCTTGTGGATCAAGAAGTTAGGAATGTGTACTTCTAAGTTTTTTGTTTTGAAGATTTCTAATTGTTCTATTGAATTGGCGACACCTGCAGTGCTAGCTTCAATTCTAAGACGGTTTTTCCCCATGGAGGTGATGTTGATAATGTCCCTTTTTATAGTGTTATTATGCTGGAATATTATTTTACCTATAGCCATTGGGTGTAAGTTTCCGACATTTCTATCCAGGCTCTCTACGAAAATATAGTACGACCACTGTCTGTAGGGTTGTATCTATTGTCTTTGCTTCTGTAAGTTGGAGCTATCGAATCAGACTGCGTGTGGTTAGGACTGGGTTGGTCTAGTGCCGTAGCTAGTGATAGATTAACCTCTATGGACCTTGTTGTATCGAGCATATCTACTTCTTCCGTCTGTTCTGTTAGCTGTGGGACTACCTTGGTCTGCCCAATTTCTGGTCTCTGCACACATCTACGTTTCACTGGTTGGTTTGACTCACCCGTAATTGTAGGATTGTCGCCTCTCCGAGCCATGTGATGAATGGCTGCACCTAGAGGTAAGTGCGGGTCCTGTTGTGGGACGCCTCCCGGCCCAGTTTCCATCTCCGGAAACTGCCTCTGTTGTTGATGCTGCTGTTGATGATGTTGCTGATGCTGTTGCTGCTGCTGTTGATGCTGCTGATGCTCTTGCTGCTGTAAGTGCTGCTGTTGATGCTGCTGCTGCTTTTGTAGTTGCTGCTGTTGCTGCTGCTGATGCTGTTGCTGCTGTTGATGTTGTTGTTGTTGCTGCTGCTGCTGTTGATGCTGCTGCTGCTGTTGTTGTAGTTGCTGCTGCTGGCACTGCTGATGTTGTTGCTGTAGATGTTGGAGTTGTTGATAGCGTTGCTGCTCTTCTTCTGAGGTGTGAGAGGTAAATAGCTGCTCGTTTGCTGATCTTGCTGTTTGAGTTTGTAGCATATCACTCGTGGTATAGATCACTGATTGTGAGACTGGAATTGAGATGTTTGTGTAGCACGTTTCTAAAGCTGTCTTTATAGTCTGTCCCGTATCCGGCGGGTCATCCATCATTTACTTGTCCCAAGAAATATTTTAGTAGTATACTAATTATATCACTCGGAAGACTCAGACTGAATGTATTATAAAATAATATAAACACACTCGCGAACTCGAAAACATCCGGACGAGCTGATTGCGCACACGGTGATAGAG
The DNA here is from genome assembly GCA_031002005.1 of Vandiemenella viatica. Classification (NCBI taxonomy): domain Eukaryota; kingdom Metazoa; phylum Arthropoda; class Insecta; order Orthoptera; family Morabidae; genus Vandiemenella; species Vandiemenella viatica. The sequence continues at coordinate 267,242,683 of JARYHS010009186.1, forward strand.
CCAGATACACAACCTTCCCGGTCGGCTGCTACGAGGATACTCCTGGACCAAGTTTTAGGTCGTAAGTCAAAACCTGATGGCTTTTGTGTAATGTTATTATGGTGTACAGTCCACTTCTGGAACCAAGTTTCCGTAATGTTGAAATCTTCGCGTGTAGCATCACTTGCCGATTTCATTGGCGGTTTTCTATAGCGAATTCTGTTGATGGTGGTATCCTCAATATCTTGGTTGATCGGCAAGTTTCTTCTGTCCATTATCCTCTTTTACTCACGTGTAAGAGCATTTATCAGTCGCTGTTACGTGGTGGTATGTGGCTCAGTATCGAGAGCCATCTTGTGGGAGATGTCTTGATTACTATTGCTATAGAAGAATGCAGAATATTAGATGGATAGATAAATTACGAAATGAACGATTTATGGAAATGATGAGTGAGAATAGAAGTATGTGGATGAAGCTTACAGAAAGATGAGACAGGGTGGTAGGTCCTATTTTGAGACTTGCTTGATTGGTTAGTTTGTTAGTGGAGGGAACAGTCGAAGGGAGGAAATGTAGAGGAAGACAGAGATTAGAATATATGAAGTAGGTAATTGAGGACGTGTGTTGTAAGGGGTATGTCGAAACAAAGAGTTTAGCACAGGATAGGAAGGGATGGAGAATTGCAACAAACCAGTCGAAAGACTGATGACAGCAAAGAAATAAAGAAAGTAAATATCTATTGTAAATATTATGTGGCCCCCAGGCTAACTTAGAATCGATATCGTAGCCCACTTCCAAAATTGGTTGGGCAGCCTTGGTGTAGAGTTTAAGAAGTTGTTATAATCGAATTGCTTAAAAGTTTACAAGATTATTTCTGATTTAAGTCGAAAAAGGGAGTGTATGATGTAGAATGATATATGGTAGATTATTTATAGTAAATAGTGTTGTGAGAGAAATTTTAATAATGTACTTTGTAGTGATGTAAACAGATTAAATTGGTATTCAATCAGCCCACATAACATTCGGAACTGATCGTACAATAAAACAGAGTACAGGGAAGAAGGAAAGGTTAAACGTTTTGCAACGAACGAAGCGGGTTATTGTCACGCAGAAACATGACTTGTTCATGTCCAGTACGTTATCCTGGAAGGCAGCGCACTGGCTCATTCCTGGAAGTAGCCGTTGATTTTTCTTGCACGCAGAGCGTCTGAAGCAGACCCCCCCCCCCCCCTGTGCTACTTGTCCGATGAGCAGTGGGATGGAAGCGCCTTTGAGGTAACCGCCCTCAGTGGCCGAGCCGAACTCATCTGTGGAGCGCAGTAGCCCTACAAAGGGTACGCCCTCGCCCTTACAACATGACAACTTTATGAACTTCACTTTGTGTGCTGTCTAAATCTGCGATGTATGTCTCTGTTTGCAGTGTATTTATTGGAGTGTTTCGGTGTTTATTGAGTTATATTGGTTAGTATGTTCGTAATTGGTTAGTATCTTATAATTATTAGTGGAGTCTTTCCCGGCGTATAGATTCAATGTAAGCGTCACGGGTATTCAGCCGGATAGCGTCGTAAAAACAAAACGTTTCGACATCTGTCTCTGCTGTCATCATCAGTTATAGCGTTAACACATCACAGCACCTAAACAATAATAATGATTCCGTGTGGTCGTAATGTCCTGCTGGCAGGATTTCTATTGCCTGTGCATTCCACCCCTGTCTTAGTCGCCTTAAACTAACGAGGTACAGGGGACCTACCGTTTAACGGTAGTGCTACCAGGTGCAGGCCTAGACGTATACACGGTGACTTCTAGCTTACATTACCTAAAGCTTTCCGCACCTGATGAAGACAGCAGAGTCAGCTGTCGAAACGTTGTGTTTTTATGACGCTAGCCTGCTGAACACCCGTGCAGCTTATATGTTACTTTATATGTTTAATAAGCAATTCCTGTTTGTATATATTGTGTCTCGGAACCTACTATACGGTTTGGATGAAATTTCATATTTTTATAACGTTTCGTTTTTTAAGTTTACCTAAATTGGTGTGTTTCCTGCAAAAACGCGATTTTACAAAAAAAAAAAAAAAAAAAAAAAAAAAAAAAAAAAAAAAAAAAAAAAAAAAAAAAAAACACACACAGCAGTTCTTGTATTTGGTATTTCGGAAAAGGCACTAACGTCATCTCACAGACGTTTCAGGTATCAATAAGCTGGGCTGATGTTAGTTAAGTTCTCTTTGATTAAAGCAAGGAACTCTTATAAGTTTAAACGAATAATTATTGTACACTAGCTGACCCGTGCGTGTAGTATCGTGGTTAGTCACCGAATGGTAATATAATAATGTGGAAATAAGTAAATACAAAAAATTATTAATTAAAGGTACTTTATTTTGAAGATTAAAAATAAGTATCACTTTTCTTTATAAAATTGTTATTATTAAATACTACAGGTTTAAATATAAAACATTTAAAAATTTGATGCTTAAAAAATATTGGTTGTGCCAAATGTCCTTTTTTCAATCTTCTTTATTTTACAAAACTTTTTTGAATTTTTTTTAACAGTTATAATGTGATCATCGTTGACTTGTTCACCATATGTGTGTTTAACACAAACATAAATATTAATGCGTCCGGTTCGAATCCCCGTCCGGGCATCCAGATTTGGGTTTTCCATGGTTTCCTAGGCAAATGCCGGGATGCTTCCTTCAAAAGGCCATGGCCGAATTCCTTCCCATTCCTTGCCCCCATCCTTTCCCGTCTCTAAAGACCTCGCTGTTAGAGAGACGTTAAGCAGATTAAAAAAAAAAAAATAATGAGTCTACAAACTCATAAAAAAGCCACGTACAGGTGTCCATACGAGAAAACCGTTTCTGATAAATACAATCATGGGTTTTGAAGCATCTGATCTTGTGCTTTATTAATGTTCATAACGAAGACTACTTCTATCGGGAATTGTTTTTTTATCTTTTGGAAAGGCACGGTTGGATCAGAAGGTGTGAGGTTAATGCGAGGTATGAGCATAGTTTTATTGGAGTGGAGTGGTCTCCTCAAAGAGAATTACCACTAATCTTGCACCGTTAATTTAATTTAATTGCAATGGAGCACAGGCTCCGGTGGCAATTTCCCTACACACCCATCTTCCCTCAATCCTGCACCCACCTACATTTGCCCTCTACAAATTTTAACTTTAAATTCTTTCAATGTTTTCGGTAAGTTATTCATCATTTCTCTTGGTAACTCATTCCAATCCCTAATAAAGAGAATCTTCCCATACCCTTGTGCCTGAAATCGAGTGCCAGCTATTGGTCATGGTCATCTTTTCCCTTCCATGCACTACTTTTCATACCTATTGCAATATATTTCCATTCCTAATCAATGATTAGCATTAATATTTCTGTTTAACATAATAACAGGATTTTTCTTTAAAAGCAATTTATGAGGTAGTAAACCAGATGATCTCGGTTCTAGCGATTTGGATATAATGTGCTGCTTTTCAAGATTGTAACACGATTTTACAAAAAAAGGAGCAATTCTTGGAAACTGCTCTAACTTCACTTGGTAGAAGTTACAGGTACCAGTAAGTCTGTTGATGTTAGTTAAGTTTCTCTTTGGTTAGAACAAGGAACTGTGTACCTCAAAATGCCTGGGAAGCCTTCAAGCCTTTTAATGTAACTTTACTCAAATTCTTGTTTATACCTGTAGAAAGATGCGGTGCGAACATCGGTAACCCAGATCCTGTTCGTAATTAGTGGTACCAGGCTCACAGTAAATGTTCTCTCTGGTGTAATCTTTGGTGCAGTTGGTACTGTGTTTAAAATTAATGTTGGCTGTCCTGTCAGACTGAGAGTATTAGTTATTGCTGGGCGAAGAAAAATGGCGTCTGGTGGGTTGAGTTTTGTCGCCGAATGTGAGAGGAAGAAAGTGGGTATTGTCTGCAAAGAGCGTCTGAACTGTGGTCCGAACACTAAAAGTCTTAATACCAGCGATTATCGCTAAACTCATAGAGAAAATGGCTGTAGAGCTGTCACGAAAGTAAACAAGCAACAAGGAGCGTGGTGGGTGAGCGATAAAGCTGTGGCTTCGTATTCGGAAGGATGTGGGTTTGAATCCCCGTCCGGGCACCAAGATTTGGATTTTCCATGGTTTCCCAAAATCACTCCAGGCGAATTCCTGGATGCTTCCTTCAAAAGGCTGTTTCCGTTCATTGCCTCTTTCCCGCCACTAATGACCACGACGTCGACGACGACAAGAAAAAAAAACAATTACTATAGAGGTAACAATTGAAAACAGGATATCTGCTGGCCAGCCCAATCTATGTCACTAGAGCTGTGTGTCGTTATGTGAAATAGATTTTTTTGATTCTTCATAATGATACCTTACCCGATTTCGGGCTTAGGCGATTCCCATATCAAGTGGTGTATGTACCTCTCAATCAGAACTTCCTTGGCTTTCCCATAATGAGTTCGTATCTGTTATTGTAGGTCTAGATGAATGTCGCAGTTTGAAAGTATACTTAAAATCGTGGTATGTCGTACGACTGACTGTACTTCAAATGGTGGACAGATCAAATAAGAGCTAAACGCCACACTGCGTCACAGATTAACACTAAACTCTTTGGATTCTGTTAATATTGCTCCAGAGGACGTAACTTTGCTTATCTATATCTACACAAGTAAATCGAAAACCGGGAATAGTGGTTCCAGAAAAACTAAAAAGGTACTGCCAATATTTCCATGGGATTTCACTATTTTAAAGGTTAAAATCTCAACTGAATTGTTTGGTATGACTTCTGCTTCAACGTAACATGATACCGGAGCAGTAAGTGAAAATCTGAACGTATAGCGTGAAACACCAAAGATGAAATACCAACGAGATACATACGTCACACTTCGTAAAAAGTAATAGCCATTCTTCCTTAATTTTTGATTTTTAGTCTTCAAATCCTATAGATTTCTTGGATTCCGAACAGTACGTAAAATGAAAAATATGTAAATAAATTATAATAATACAGTATAATGAAAAATCCTTTCGATATCTTCATTTCTTCTTGATGCTACTATCTCGGGCTGCACAGGTACAATTTCTAGTTACATTTGGTTTAAAACAATATAAAGTTAAGTTGAAATTTAATTTACTTACATGTTACTTTTTTACTTTTTTCTCATGATCAGGGTTAACTTCTCTGTGTAGGTTTGGTAGAATCTTCTGAAGGTATAAAGCACTACACTGCACCGGCCAAATTTCACATTAGCACTATTATTTACTGTCACTATCGTTTTCAAAACACGAGAGAGTAAACACCACTCCATGTTTTTGACAGATCCATAGAGTGTGTGTTTGTTTATGTTTCAGGTTTCATTGTGGTTAAGGGTCCTTGGATTTTACAGTCTACTTTGTGTTATCTTTGATGGTAGGCGGGGATTTGAAATGGTTGTCTTTTTGTGAATATTTATTTCTTTTTTAATATGGCATATAGTGTTTGATTGGTAAAGTTTGTATAATAATTTATGATCTGCTTTCCTTCAACTAGTGCTTTTTGGATGTAATTATTTTCTTGGAATGTTAATGCCTGTGGTTTATCATTGTTTATGGTGAGTATTTGCATGTCTGTGTGGATATCTGTCGGTTGGTGATTGTGTTCTAGAAGGTGTTCTGCAAATGTGAAGTGGCTAGTGTATTTCAGTGCTCAGGTGTTCTTTGTATCTTGTTTCGAATTGTCTGCATGTCTGGCCGATGTATTGAGCTTCACAGTTTTGACCTGTGATTCTGTATGTGCCTGAATTATGGTATTTGTTTTTGTTTGCAATGTTTTTATGTTTTCTCTATGGAGTTATTGGTTCTGAATGCGATGTTGAGTTCTTGTTTTTTGAGAATGTTTGCTATTTTATTTGTATTTTTATTGATATGGGTCATAACATGCCATTTTTTCTTTTTTTACTTGTGTGGGTGGTTTCTTTTATGATGCTGAGTTAATAGGTTTGGGCATGAAAATGAACTGTTTATAACCTTTACTGTAGAACCTTCCGAGAAGTAAGTTGCTTCTTGAAACTACTATCTCAGGCCGCACAGTTACAATCTCTGTTGTTTGGAAGCGAAATTAATTTCGCTGTTAATACTGACTAACGCATATCTGATGGGTTTGAACATGAAAGTGAACGGTTTAAAACCCTTAGTGTTGGCTCTTCCGGTAATTTTATGATTTATTAATGACCGTTTTTGTCTTATTATTACTGTAAATTTAATTGCGATGGAGCCAACACTCCGGTGGAAATTTTTACCATATTTCCTGAAAAATTCGTTGTTTCTACTGCTGCACGAATAGCTGTGGTTATTTTGATGAAACTTGGTACACATGTTCCTGATATGAGTGCTAAAAATATTGCAGGAAAAAACATCATCTCTTTTCTGTTACAACGGGGGTTAGCTGTTTAAATAAGTATATACAATGGAGCGACTGACATGAAATTTGATTCACCAGTGTAGAAAGCTGACCTCTGATATGAACATCGATATTTACTCAACCTACATCATATCGCCAGGAACTCTGTTTATTTATTATCTCTGAACGCTATTTACATTATTACAAACTAAATTCAGCTGCCGGAAATTGTAATGTTGCCACCAATATATAACAGGCGTACGGAATTTAAATTATAAGAAAAACTAAATTCATAACGCCTTATGCACACTCCAAGAAATTTCGGTATTTTGTTAACATCTACCAAATGTGAGGACCATATGGCCAAAGTTACCGAGAAATGCAATTGGACAATATTGCTATACCAACTTCAGAAAATGACAAACAATAAATTTCAAGATGGTTCAATTCCGTATGCAAAGAGGTATTGTAAATATGTTCACATTAATAAAAACTGTTTGCTATTTTGTGATACCCTTCACCGAGTATTTATTTTTAGCAACCCAAGAAAATACTGAAACTTTATTTTTAGTTAGGAGGAAAGTTTGTTGGTCCTACTTAATAACATAATGGACGATCAGGTGAGATTCCAGTGCAACAAGAATCCAGGAAACTTGTTTTTAACGTCAGTGAGTGCCTGGGAGTAGAGACAATATGCTGGTGAGGGAGTGTCGGCCCCAGGGTTGTAACTTGAGGCAGGCTGGCCCGACGCACAGTGTTTGAGGTCCGGCAACTCGACTTCAAACAGACGCCGCCGCCTGTGTGGCGGAACAATCGACCCGCAGTACACACTGCTGGCCCGGACAAGTTTGGAGCCGCCCGCCCCGCCCATGGAATTCTCCAGTTACACGCGCTGGACTCGCGAAATAATTAGTTTTTCCGCTCCGGTCTTCTATTTTCATTTCTAGTCTCTCAATGCCTGGCACGAACAAGGTTGTCTCACAAACTATGCGGAATGTCAAACTTAACCTTAGGCCACAAGTCGAAAGGGTGGATGGATACTCCAGAAATGCCATATTATTAGATTGTTCGTGGTTTTAATTACATATATGAAAAAACTAGTCCACGATCGAGTTTCAAATTTTAACTTGTTTTTATTTTCGTAAGCACATCGAACTTCATAGATACTGGACACATGTAAATATCTCCAGCGATTACAGTCGACTCGTCTTCCAAAGACTATACAGTCACACCACCATATTCATAAACTCGTCGAAAAACTGTCCAAGTAAAAACTGTATCTGACTCTGCTAATCGATTTGTATAAGTTCCATCGAAAGTCCTAGAACACTACAATGGCTTGCGACAGATATTTCTCGAACATTAACAATACTTAAACAATTTAAAACATATTAAAAACAATCAGAATTAATAACTAATCATTTATAATCATTACAAAATGAAAATTAAAGAACTTAAACACAAAATTACCCACATAAATCAATAAATCATTTCTATCTGTCGTAAATCATCCTTTAGACATCGTTGCTCACCTTATTACCTACAATTACAAAGATTTAAGTAATTCTCTTGCATAGTTATGTCCTTAAACATGTTGAATGGTATGTACATAATTTCTTTTCACAAAAACAAAATCCATTTACACTGATTTACAATAACATACAAGACAAAAATACAAAACTATTTTCAATCACACTCTAGCCTGTCACAAATGCTTCACAAAATACAATTCCAGTTAAAGTTAAGGTTTGAGTGCTGTTACAATATCCTGTAGGAATAACAATTTAATGTGAAATGCTAAATACGAAGCATCCTGAAAAATTGTTTACAGCATCTGGATGAAAACCACGTAAATTCAATTTCGAAGAAGAGCGTTTGATCCACTGGGTTACGCAACCTATCACCGCTAGTAAACTGGTGCATTATACCATCACTAACTTCTAAGACCGTCGAAAGTAACTGGTCGAATGCAGTGTTTATGCAATTCATTTCATTTGTCTTACAACAGCAACATCTATGGACCGAGAACATTATAAAAACATCTTCATCGAGCGGATATAAGTTAACAAAACGCAACTACGAATTAAAATAAGAGGTATAAACGAAATACCTACCTTTCTTTATGGTTGGTTTGCCGTTTAAAACATATTAAAGGATTTCAGAGACCTAAATAGATAATGTATCTTTTCAACACCGCGGCAGACTTAATAGTCAAGCTGTCCTTTTATTAGTATTGATTGTACAATTAACCAGTTGCAACAACTGTTTGGGAGCGTCGAATACTTACGTGAGCTCAAATAAACAAGGAGGGGGGGGTGTTGAGCGAAACCTCACGTCAACTTTAAATTTCAGTTTGCCGCCTTTCAAACAACAATAGAGCTAAAGAAGAAAAGTGTCTCCAAAATAATGAGTCGATCTAATGAGGGGGGGGGGGGGAATGACACCAGATAGATATCACCATATTTCACTATACTAGAGGGGAGGGGTCCAGATGTACGAAAAAACACCTCACTTAACTAATGGACTCCCCTTGTGAACATTATAAGTGGCCAGAAAAAAGGAATGTTCCTCAAGGTTGAGTGCTGGGACCACTGTTGTTCACTGTTTTAATGAATGATTTTCTTATGGTTTACAGTAATAAGTAAGGATGTTGGAAAATGATAAAACACTGTATTATAAGAATCGGACGAGAAGAATTTGTTTGTAGCTATAGGAAGGATCTGGAAACGATGTATGGATTACTAGGTAAACATTAATTTGAAACGTAAATACCGTTAAAACTCATTTTTGTAACGTTGAGATTCTGTGAAATGCTTCTTTAGAGGTCAAAAAAAGGTCCAGAAACAGATCCGGTCAGATCAAGAGGTGGCTTCTCCAAAAACTCATTTTTTGTCTCTAAATGCCCCAACTGGAATGGTTTGTTCCACGTATAATCCTACCAACACCCGAAATGGAATGCAAGAAGTCCCGCGTCATGGTGGAATTTTCATGATAATTAACAAGTCCCAACGGCAGACCCTGGACAAAGCAGGCATTTAAATACCTGAACTCTTCTGGCAACTAGCAACTATTCCAGACACATGAAATGGGGTCGGATATTAATGACAAGTCATAATTTTTTTCCTGTTTTCTTTTTGATCTGTAATGCTAAATTAAATATTCATTAAACCTTTCTGATTGTATATAAATGTATTTTTTATAGCATATAAATGCATATTGATACAATTTTCTTAGTTTTGGTCATATTATGATAACATTAATGGTAATATAGTCATATTTTGAGGAAACTACTGGTAATTTTTTAATAGTACACGAAATTCACTAGAAGTTATAGATGAGAAGAAATTAATGTAATTATTCACAGAACTGTACTGCTACTATACACTGGAGGAAAAAATAAAACTAATTGTCACTGAATTGGTCAGAATTCACCAGTCAAGGCTTAATGTTACGCGTTTTTGACATCCTCTAAATACTGATGTTCCGCCTGCTTTTTTATCTCGACAATGCAGCAGCAGCAGCATGCCTGTGTCGAGCCGCGTCAGTCAATGTCTTATTGTCACCAATACTTCTCGAAATAATCCTCTCAGTGTTATATTTGCAGTGGATAAGTGAGTACCGCCATGCCGAATACAAAATTCTGAAGGTGCGAAGTTACGGAGTTACGTAAAGGAATTTGGAGAGGAGTATTTTAGTACAGACGAAAGAGTTGTTTTCTGTAGATTATGTGAAATCAAAGTGACGTCAAAAAAGCGATTTAAAAAATAATTTCCCAACGGTTGCAGTGAGTGTAAGGGAGCAAATTATTCTGTCTACATGAAAGCGACGATGCTACATAACAATAAATGATTTACAACTGAGCATGTTTCGATGTATAGTAAATTTAAATATTTGGTCATATTTTGTTATATACAGGTCATATTTACCCGTGTTTTAAGGTCACATTTGCAAGCATAGTTTTCTGTTTTTTTTTGGACGTAAAGATCCGAACCCTACTCATGAACATACACAAAATGTTGTCACTTGTTTGTATCTAGTGTAGAAATGGTGTCAATATTTCGCTGGTTTCTAAACCATCGACAAAATACTATAGTTTCAACAGATAACTGCATCATCAAACAACAATCCTGAGCTGCTATTAATGATGCTGCCAAGGTCGTTTATAAAAATTAAGGATTGGCCTAAAACTCATCCTTGAGGGTCGCTGGTGCAACTTACAAATTTACTGATTTCCGTTTTAGTTCTAACGGTGGAACCAGCGTTTATAAAAATTAAGCATGGTCATAAAACTCATCCTTGGGGGTCACTGGTGCAACTTACAATCTATTGATTTCCGTTTTAGTTCTAACGGTGGAGCCAGCGTTTATAAAAATTTAGCATGGTCCTAAAACACATCCTTCTGGGTCACTGATGCAGTTTATCAATTTACTGATTTCCGTTTTAGTTTTAACGGTGGGGCCAGCGTTATAAAAAATAAGTATGGTCCTAAAACACATCATTGAGGGTCGCTGTTGCAATGTATCAATTTACTGATTTCAGTTTTAGTTCTAACGGTGGAGCCAGCGTTTATAAAAATGAGCATGGTCCTAAAACACATCCTTGTGGGTCGCTGGTGCAATTTATCAATTTACTGATTTTCGTTTTGGTTCTAACGGAGGAGCCAGCGTCTTGACTGAGACTAGGCGGACGGTTTCGCTGAGTGGGGGAGTTTTCCGCCCCGCGGTGGCTTTAGAGCAGCGGTACACGTTTTATCGGAGGACTGCAGTATTTCCGGCGGCACTTGAGCAAATCGTTCCCTCTTTGATCGCTGCAGCGAGTCGGCGCAGTTCCTTTGAGAGGCTGCCGCGGATGTGGGAATGCCGATCTGACAGAAAAGGATGTCCCCCCCCGCCCCCACAGGCCGTGAGATTGCTGCGTGAATGTTGGATACCTCCGCTGTACAGATTGCCCTCCCCTCCCACTCCCCTCTTCTTTAATATTTCAGCTCGCAATTCGGCGCCTCAATCGATCCGAACAGAGCAATCTCGAGGATTAGCTCTTGAGCAGCGCCTCCGGTGGACCGGAAATGGCCTCCTCACTGCTCTTCCGGTCCGCACGTCCCCCACACCGCCGGCACAGGAAATTGTCAGCGCAAACACAAACATCGTATTTGGTATTTCACACAGCAAATATAGGAAAGTGTTTCCGCAGCTCGTGATTTATGATACCATGAAAGTATTTCGGTGCGGCGAAAGAGAAGTATATGACTTCAATCATAGTCCGATTTGGTCTTATCCCAGTTCCTTTAGTATCAAACCTTTCTTTACATTGAGAAGAATAAAAGAATCAGCGTTTTATTGAGTTTGTGCGCGGAAATGAATGTAAAAGTCAGCCATACGTACGGAGATGATGTTTCATTTGGCGACACGTTTCAGGACTAATTAAGACTCGTGATTTATTGCAGTTTGTAGCTGTTAATTTTGACAGGCGGCTCCATGTCACGATCCTGTTTGTATTTGAAGACACATTATTGACGAGAAACGGATGACAGTAAATAATGTATAGTAGCTTACCCATGCGAATATTCCACGAATACAATGAATAGTAAGGTTGGGGTGAAAGAAGGACGGGCTCATATTTTTCAGTTATTTGTTAAGTGTAATAGGTACGTAACAAAAGTAGACGCCAGTGAAGCAGTTTATTAATATCTCTGTGATATGTGCTGCTGCTACCTAGCGACTTGACTGTGAACTGTCTCATACGCGCGACTTTCACAGTTCTTACTTTTGCCCTTTAAGGGTCAAAATCCAAAAAATTTAGTTCTCAGTTTATAATGTTGCCTCATTGCAGACCTTCATCTTTTAAATGATACCTCATTTATCGATTTATGTTAGATGCCAAGAGGGATAAAATAAAAATAAAAAAAATTTACTCGTTATGGAAATAATTAAACTATTGTCCTTGAAGGATTGAATTCCGAAAAATTACTGTCCTCAAAATATGATGTAATCAAAACAGAGATCTTAATATTTAATATGATCACTCATTTACATATTTCGGTTAGATATCGAGGGAGATAAATGGTTCACGATGAAAAAAAAAAAATACTTTACACAGTAATAATTTTGCCCTTTAAGGGTCGAATTCCGTAAAAATTACTTTCTTAAAATATGATTTGATTCAAGCGGAGACCTTACTCTCTAAAATAATACCTAATTTCTCTATTTCGGTAAGATATCAAGGGGCAAAAAAATATATTATGGAAATAATGGTAATTTTGTACTTGAATAGTCGAATTCTAAAATATTCCTTTCTTAAAATAAGATGTGGCCACGGCAGGGACCTTAATCATTAAAATTATACTTCATTTTTCTATATCGGTTAGATATCAAAGGAGATAAAAAGGCTCACAACACAAAAATGCGTTGTAGAAATATTGATGCTTTTGCCCTTTAATGGTCGAATTCCGACAATTTCTTTTATTAAAATATGAAGTGGAAAAGTTAATCTCTAAAATAATAACTCATTTCTCGATTTCAATGTGATATCAAGAGAGATTAATAGCTCGTGACAAAAAAAAAAAAAAAAAACAACAAACATTTTGGAACTAATGGTAATTTTGACCTTTAAGGGTCGAATTCTGAAAAATTCCATTCTTAAAATATGGCGTGACCACGGTGGAGACCTTAATCTTTAAAATGAAACCTCATTTATCTATATCGATTAGATATCAAGGGAGACAAATGATACGTGACATACAAACGCACGGCAGAAATATTGTTTCTTTTGCCCTTTAAGTGTCAAATTCTGAAAATTTCCTGTCTTAAAATATGATTTCAGCAAAGCAGAGATCTTAATTCTTAAAATGATACTTCATTTATCGATTTCGGTTAGATATACAGGGATATAAATGGCTAGTGATACAAAAAACCAGCATTTTAGAAATATTGACCTTTAAGGGTCAAATTCCTTTCTTGAAGTGTGATGTGACCAAAGTGGAGACCATAAGCTTTAAAATGACACCTCATTCATCGATTTCGGTTAGGTACGAAGGGAGGATGGCTTGTGACAGAAAAACACCTTACAGAAATAATATATATATATATATATATATATAACTTATCACGTCCCAGTCGGTTTTTTTTTTTTTTTTTTTTTTTTTTTTTTTTTTTTTTTTTTTTTTTTTTTACAGAATTTTATTAACTTGACGTCACTTAGATGTTCAGAACAAATTTGACATGCAAACCTGATATCTGATACAATATTTGTCCTTTACGGGACACCAGACAATATAATAGGGAATCGACCATCATCTGAACTGTAGAAACTGCTTGAATACAAAAAACTGAGTCAAATGGACCTTGCTTCGCGACCTTAACTTGCAGCGGCAATTTCCATGTGAGAAACCTGACCTTCCTCGTATGATCAAGACATGTTATCTGCGCTGTGGTTTCATATGTCTCAGCACAGCTCGAACTTGCTAACGACCCTCCAGCGAAGATTGACGACAATGTCGCATGCTCCTCTGAGTTCATGTATTATTTATACCCGTCATAAAAATGAATTAGGCGAAATCAGCTGCCTCGTTTTATCGTGAGGTCTTTAACGTAACGCTTGTGCAACATTTATTCCGGTCCTAGTTCCACTAGCTAATGGCCAATCTATTGATGATGACTATTAGCACCTACAATCTTTAATGTTAATCAATCAGTAATTAAACCAATTTAATTAACAGCATTTTCAACTTCTACACCAAGTAGGTGGGATGATAGAGTAATTATCTGGTTTTTTTCTGTCATCGTTTTTTCGACTAGTTTCATGCAATCCTATCTTGTGCTAACCTCTTCATCTATACATACTCCTTACAACCCATGTCCTCAATTATCTGCTTCATATATTCTAATCTCTGTCTTCCTCTATAGTTCTTACCTTCAACTGTTCCCTCCACTAACAAATTAACTAATCCAGCATGTCTCAAAATATGGCCTACGAACCAGCCTGTCTCTTCTTTCTGTAAGCTTCTTCCACAAACTTCTTTCCTCACCCATCATTTCAAAAACTCGTTCATTCCTAACTTTGTCAGTCCAATTAATTTTCAGCATTCTTATGTAACATCACATTTCAAATGCTTCAATTTTCTTTCCTTCCGGTATTCCTAAAGTCCATATTTTGCTACTGTAAAGTGCTGTGCTCCACACATAGTTTTAAGAAGTGCTTTATAATTCCTAAATCAAAATTTGAAACTAAAAGATTTCTCTTTTTCCTGAAGGCTCCTTTTACTAGTGCTATTCTGTTTTTAACATAATTCCTACTTCGGCCATCGGTTGTAATTCTGCTTCGAAAATAACAGAATTCACTTACTTCTCCAGTTGCGTTCGATCTTATTTTTACATTTACTCTACTAGTATTGGCATCATTTCTGCTACATTTCATCACTTTACTTTTGTTTTGATTTATATTCTGCAAACACGACAATGTCATCAGGAAATCGTAGCATACTGATTTTTTCTCAATGAACACTTATGGCACATGGAAATTTTTCTTTTACTTTCTTTATTGCTTCTTTTACATACAAGTTGAATATAAACGGGGATAGACTACAACCTTGTCTCACACCCTTTTTAACTGATGCATGTCTCTCGTGATTCTGTACTTTTACTATAGGCACTTGATTCTTATATAGTTTATAGAGTATTCTTCTATATCGATACTTTAGACCTGTCCCACCTAACATTATGAAAAGCTTTTTTTAAATCAGCGAACGCCATAAAAGTATCTTTGTTTTTCTTGATCCGCCTTTCAAGCATTAATGTTAAAGCCAGAATTGCTTCCGTTGTACCACGATTTTTCCTAAATCCAAACTGATCTTCACCTACTATCTGCTCTACTACCCTTTCCATCCTTATGTATTTTAATATGGTCAGTTATTTTGAAGCATGTGATAGAACATACAAGAAGCGCTCGGAGGAGTAGATGCAATCCCCTGCATCCGGTGGCTGTCCCACACACTGCCCTCACATACGGCAAGTCCTCCACAAAATAAAAAATAGTGAGAAGAGAGAGGGCAGGCTGTGTCCCTCGCAGTGCTCTGTGGGACATTACAGGCTCTACTATTCTTCAAGGAATTAAAAATATGACGTGATAATTCTGTCGACGCCCCCCCCCCCCACCCTCCGCTTGGTAAGATTTCACTGGAAACACCCCCCCCTCCTCACCTAATTAATGGACACCCCTAATTTCTTAGCTGCCAATAACAGTGATATCTATGGACAGAGAGTGAAAACATTTCTGACCGTAACTGTGTTTGACGTGTGAGTCGAAGCTGTTTGCACTGAGAAGGCATAGGCTCTACATCTGCGCTGACGCCGCCCCACAGACCGCCGGCCACTCGGCGGGGGTAATTTCTCAGCCGGGTTGAGTCTGTGCGGCGCAGTCGGGCGCTGTTGGCTGGACTCTGGAGCGCACATCCGTCAGACAGGGTCCCAGGCGGGCGGACCGCAGCAGCGCCCCTGCCGGCCCCGTGACAAACTGCCGCCGTCACGTGACACGTCCGCCCGCGGGTATGCTACCAGCCCTGCTCCGCGGTCGTGATGGGACGGCGCGGGCAGAGACATTATTGTGAGAAGAGGGAGCACTCTGTTAATGGTCTGCGCTCAAGATATCCCTGTCCGAAAAACCACAACCGTTTGGTACACACTTGGTATATTTTATCGTGTAATCAGCATGTACAACGAACGTCAATACTAACACACTTCAATCTTTCAGACGATTATTGCTAATAATGACGATAATATCTTCATGAAAAAGAGAAACCTTTTAGTTTCAAATATTGATCTAGGAATTAGAAAGAACTTTTTAAAACTCTATGTGTGGAGCACAGCTCTTTATGGTAGCGAGACAAGGACTTTAGGAATACCAGAAAGAAAGAAAATTGAAGCATTTGAAATGTGGTGCTACAGATGAATGCTGAATATTAAGTGTACAAACAAAGTAAGAAATGAACGAGTTTTTAAAATGATGGGTGAGAAAAGAAGTTTGTGGAAGAAGCTTACGGAAAGAAGAGACAGGCTGATAGGTCATATTTTGAGACATGCTGGATTGGTTAATTTGTTAGTGGAGGGAACAGTCGAAGCTAAGAACAGTAGAGGTAGACAGAGATTAGAATATATGAAGCAGATAATTGAGGACGTGTGTTGTAAGGGGTATGTAGAAATGAAGAAGTTAGCACAGGATAGGAAGGGATGGAGGATTGCATCAAACGAGTCTAAAGACTGACGACAGCAAGTAAAAAAATAAAAATAAAAATACAAAGATAAGTATACTTGCTGCAAATGGAATTTCATTGGAAGAAACACGTGTGTATTTAAAAAAATTGTGAATGCCATAACAGTTGAGTAAAGACCTTATCTTTAAAAAAAAATATGTTGGGTACAATATTTCATATCTGAGTGAAGTTGATATAGAACAGAAAATAGAAGTACTTTATATGAAGGACAGTACAATTAAACGGTGTCTACAGAAAGGAAGCAAACAATATTAAAATCGTCGTGTTGATACTATACGGCAGAAAAGAACATGACAATAAAACAAATAGAATACGGGACAATTAATAGTGCAGAGAATAGAAATCGTCTTCCAGGAAGTAGTTCTAAGGGAGATTTGAAAAAGCAATAAAGAAATTAGGAATAACGAAATAAAATAATATAGTAAACCGTTGGTAAGGTATATCAATGGGATTACTGATAAACGACTAAAAATTATTTAAAAAATTTAGACATTCGAGATAAAGAAGTGTAGAATGATCCAGGATCAAACTGAATGAAGCAGAAAATCTCTAACTACAGGCGTAACAGACAACAGACTATAAAATGATGGTGATGGTGATTTATTGACTAACTAACTCTATATATTTCATGTTTTTGATTCTTCATTTCCGGTTACAAGAGATAACTGGGTAGTTAGTCAATATAATATAATATACCATTTCGGTTTCGTATAAAACATAAAATCAACGTCGTTTAGAAAACAATTTTTTAATGTTTTAAAGAATTAATACCAGAAAAGAATTTCAGCAGTAAAAATATCACGATAGGTACGTCACATAACCGTAGCAGCAAAGAAACACATTTTGTTGTATAACATCTTTGGTAGTTAGGTGACTTCATTATACTGTTGCATGCAAAGCGTTACCGATTATAGTAACCATTCTTCTTAAATATAACTTTGGCGGGGTCACTGCCGCATGATGTTGATGAAAGACGAGTTTCGACGGCGTACTCTGCCGTCATCTTCACGTCTGGTGCTCACGCTGTGACAGTCAGAGCTGCTTTCGTGGACATCATACAGCAGTGACTCGCTGGGAAAGACATAGTTCACACTCCACTTACCTCGTCACTGACGGGAGTAAACAAGTTTCGTTTGAGAAACGCATGGTTACTGCGTCTAATGCGTTCTACTTTTGTCATTACATAGCTACACTATAAAACTCTTGTAAAGAAGCTATTAGATGTCGGTTCAAGAACTGTAGCCAGAATTGTATGTCTCATCGGTCGCCATGTATCCAACTTCACCGCATTTATAGTCCTATCTTCGCTTCTATATCGCGTATATCTTCAGTCTATTTGATTTAAGCTTGCAAATTATGTTAAAACTATGCGAGACGTTTTTTGCTTAAAGTTGTTTCGGGGTGTGCGAAAGCAGCGACGACGTTTCGGCGTGTCGTCTCGGCATCTTCCGTGCTGCTGACGAGAGTTGACTACCTGTACCATATAGGAGCGAGAGAGCCGGTCGTCCCCCAGGCGGGCCAGGCCGATAAATCCATTAGGCTCTCCGCCTCCTTCCGGGGATTTCCCTAACTCGGCGTGGCACTCGGCGGCTTTACCGGGTGTCGGGGGACCCCCGCATTCGCTCACACACACACACACGGGAGTGGTCCGACCAGAGCTGAAATCACCGGCCGCTCCCGAGGCTTCTGAATTTACCGCTGCGCAACAGGAATAGAATGCCGGTGTTACCGGCACATTGCATCTTTTTGTGGAAAGATATAAAAAGACATAGCTGAGTCGTTCACTTATTACTGTATCATAAATAAGGCTGTTGTTTTCCCGCGTTGGTAATATACGTTTCGGTAGTTCTTTTTTGTCGGAAGCTACATATTACTTCTGGTGTTCCTCAAAGAAGTGTAATAGGACCACTTCTTTTCTTAATTTTTATAAACGATCTAGGTGACAACGTTAAATGCTGGTTGCGACTGTTTTGCCGACGATGCAGTTATCTATAGGGAAATAAGGTACTCTGACGATTGATTAGAAATTCAGCGCGATTTGGATGTTATTTCCGAATGGTGCCGTAAATGGCAGCTTATACTTAATTGCTAAAAGTGTAAGGTAATGCGAATAAGTAACAAAAAGAATCAGTTTGCTACCGAGTACAAAGTAAACAATTCAGGTGTTGACACATTTAATTCCCTGAAGTATCTGGCGGTGATAGTACAAAGCAACATGAAATGAGACTTGCACAAAACTTTCGTCGTAGGCAAGGCGAATTCTAAATTGTGATTCATACGTCGTATTTAGACGAATTGTAATGCTCATACAAAGGAAACAGCGTATAAAACACTAGTGCGTCCGCATCTGGATTGCTGTTGTGGTGTTTGGTATCCGTATCGCAAGGGCCTGATTGACTCAGTGGAGAGGGTGCAGAGGAGAGCCGCTCGATTCGTGACTGTTTGCTACAGCCGTTATGAAAGCGTCACAGAATTGATACATACATTGGGATGGGATCGTTTGGAAGACAGACGATGTTATTTGCGTTTTAATTTATTGGAGGATATGCGAAATTCTATGACCTACGAGTGCAGTGAGATACTTCTTCCGCCAACCTATTTGGGTCACAATGACCAGAGGGATAACATTCGAGAAATAAGATGCCGTACTGATGCTTTTATGTATTCTTTCTTTCCTCGTGCTATTCGGGATTGGAATGTGCAGAATTAAGATTGGTGCTTAGCACCCTCTGCCACCCACAATGTTTGCGAACTGCAGAGTATGGATGTAGATGTACGGTAGGTGGAAGGGCTTGTTTTATGTTGCCTCCTGCCTTCCTGTTCCAGTCGCGAAATATAATTCGTCGTTAACCTACTGTTGACTCAACATGCGAAACAAAATCAGCGAATCTCACACGAAAGAAGAGACTCGTCTATTTGCACTTTTATATGCAATATTCATGCGTTTCATTTGGCGACCATGTTTTAACCTAATTATTATTAATTTATTTTTACATATTTTTGTTTAGTCATTTCCAGCCAGGACGAGAACATCATGCGATTCCTGTTAAGCAAAGTTGACTTAAGAGTCGTACAATGCTAGCTCTCCAGTTACAACATTAAAAAAAAATCACGTTACGTCCACCAGTTTACCCGAGAGCCATTGTGCGGTGAGTTAGCACTTTGCCTTACCGGGCACATCCATTAATTAACACCAGCCACGGGCCACGCAGTTACCGCATCTGGTCGACATCAAACCCCATCCATTACTCAGGAGGGTTCAGTATTTATTTACCTACAAACATGATTCCAGTAAATACCCTTCGGTATCATTATTCTACAAGGGAACAATTCTTTGGTCGCAACAAGTGGTTACTGCTCACTATTGCTGAAAATTCAAATCTGAAATCAAAATTTCTGTGGTGCGACAGTTATGTCTAACCCTTGTACAGTATTATAGCTAAGTGAATAATTAATTATTTTTATTGCCAATAATATTTATTCATCAAGATTCTGAGTATAATTAATGTAAATAAATGAAAATAGGGTTCCACAGACAGTATTGACTGTAGAGAGTGGGGTAGGATAACATCTTAGTTTATAAGAAAAGTTATATTGTATCTTTGGTAAAGAAAAGTGGTTCCCGAAATTTTGGGGTGGGAAGGCTCGCGAATGATTGTTAAAGAGTACAAGCGGAATATTTTGTACTGGAGAATGTTAATTGTGTATAAATTCGTGATTGAGTTTCACAAACATTAAACTTAACGTCGATATTAATCGGATACTACGCGTTTATTCTTTAAAGTCACTTTAAGGAATCCTGAATATATCGTAGGCATGTTTGCCAGTACGGTATTAACTATCAGTAATTAAATTAACACGAGCTGCCGGCTTGCAGTGATAGAGGTGGTCATAGGGCCAACCACCAACAAGACTCGGTGCTACTGGGAGCAGATCATATCTGTCTTATTATCTCTCAGGATAATCAGTGGCTCACAACTGGCGACTACTGCCAGGATTAATTAATGGGCAGTTCACAATGTCAAGCACGTTCTTTTATTAATTAGGATATGAAGGGATGGCTTAATTCGTAACTCGTTATTCGTGGTCCACTCGTGGAAATTATTTAGGGCATCAGTTGATAACATTAACTTCTATTCTTGTTTCTCTGATCGAGCGTGGTGGTTGAGTGGTTACGCTCTGGCCTCGCATTCGGGAGGACGAGGGTTGAAATCCCGGGCCGGCTTTCCAGATTTCGGTTTCACAAGGTTTACTTAAATCAAGTCATGCGGATGCCGGGATGGTTTCTTCAAGATATCTTGCTGGATACCTTCCCATTTGTTACTCCAAGTCTTTCCCCATCTCTAACGACTTCGACATCGACAAAGCGTAAGGTCATACTTCTCTGAAACATCTGGCAGCTTCCTAGTAGTTTTCGAGAAGTTTTGCTGTAGGCAGATTTGGAGGTGATATTCATAATCGAGAAGGAGTGAAGGTGGTAATGGAGCTTTGTAAGTTTTGATGTGGCCGCCATAATGTGGTATACTCGAATTCTGTTTGAGCTCTAGTCCTGTGTTTACATATGTTATCATCATTACAGGCCTTATTACAAAGGAAATTGTCCGGTTAATTGTTGTGTCTATGGATGTCCCGCGTCTTCGTCGAGAAGTATGTTATTAAGTTTTCCCCAAAGATAAGGACCCGTTCAAGCTGTGAATCATTCAACTGCGGTTTGTTAAAAAGCCCTTGAAATGTACTCGTATTGTGTACTCGTCATATGACAGACAGATTTTATTTCATCGCTTGATGACTGTGGTAAACGGTTCTTTGATTTTTATCCACGCTTTGCATCAACATGTTTGTAACATCCTCGATTGTACCTCTGCCATCAATCAATTATTCTTGTTGTAGTGGTTAGAGGTGCTTAGATCTCACCAACATGTCGTTAATCGGCTTCTTTTTTTTTTTTTTTTTTTTTTTACTGCTTTGTCCAGTGACACTACTAAACCATAAAAACTCCTCAGAATGATTGAAAATCTATTTAACCGATAAAAACGTATTTAAAAAAATTTGTCAAGATAAATGCTGATGCGCAATTATTTGAATAATAATAATAATAAACATTATTATCTTCGTTGGAAAATTTATTTGTAGGGACAGCATATACAACTTCTTAAACCAAAATTCCGGAAATTCATACAAAGCTTATGGAGCAACAAGTTTAGCTTCAAATGAAATAATATTTGTATTACCTGTAAAAACAACGCAAAAGATTTTCTAAAAAAAAAAAAAAAAAAAAAAAAAAAAACAATGATAAAATACTCTGGCCTGAAGTCAGTATGCCATGAATAACTTTCAAAAATCATTTCAAGCGGTTTAACAAACGGGGGATGAAACACAAGAAAAAAGTCCAAATTAAACGGTCTTTCAAGGCTTAATTGGCTTTGATGTTGTGAATACTTACCTGTCAATCAATTTATGCTTAATGCTTTTCCATCCTTAAAAATAAACACTTTCAATTTTTTTCACTGTTAATTTTTTCTCCACAGACTCCAAAACAAAAACAAAAAAACAACAAAAAAACGCAAAGTGCTCGACCGGAAGTGACCAATACGACACTGTCGATGGTGGCGCTGCAGGTGGCGATAATAGTAATTAACAAACTGCAAAGCTCTATAAACTCTTTGGTGACTGTCGTCAGTGACAAAGTACGAATTGAAAACGAAAGTTCCCAAAGGAACTACGCGTCTTTGCTGGATAAAAAGTTGGCGTTCGGAAGGAGGAGGGTTTGATTTCCTGTCCAGCCATCGTGATTGCGATCTTGCCTGGATTTCTCAAATCACGCCAGGCGAAAGTCTGAAAGGTTCCTTCAAGGTCATCGGCAAAATGTTTCCCTTTAATTTTCCAGATCCCCTCCTACCTATAATGACAAGATGTCAAGCCCGTAGGAAAAAGAAAAGGAAAAAAAAAAGCCTTCAACTCCTTTTTCAGTGAATGCTGATGCTGACACCTCCTTGTTTGTTCGACATTTTTCTGTTTACATTTGTATAAAGTCCCACGCGGATTGTGTCAGTCATCATGCGTGCATGTTGTCGTTGTCGGGTTGGCAGCAGTGGCGCACAGTGTGTGCCGGTTGTGCTTTATGAGAGACCGTTACCCGTGGCTAATTCGCGTTCGCTCAACTATAAACAAAGTTCACGGTTGTAAAAGCGCGGCGCGGCGCAGCGATGAGTTTTAGCATTTACTGTTTATTATGGCCGACATTACGGCACGCTGCGTGCGACGGTCCGACCCCCCGCACGCTCGTAAACTGGCCGGCTGTCGGCAGGTCGGACGAGTTCGATGCCAACCAACAAATACCATCAAATCCAGGAATCAACACCAAGTTCAACAGGAATCTGCTGCGATCACTCTTAATAAGTGAATTCCTACTGCTGGGACTTACTGTACAGCTTAACGCTTTAAAAATCAATCCTCTACATTTACAGCATGGCAGTAACCGGCTAGTCTGACGCTTAGGTTTAGTACGAGGGTGAGTCAAATGAAAACCTTAAATTTGTAATAAAAAAATCGAAATTTCGCGCCGTTATCCTGTCAGTTGGTAAGCGTGCTACAAGCAGCGTGCAGAATGGCCTGTAGGTGGCAGCGTAGTGCAGATGCACAAATACCGTCGCAGTATCAGTATAAAGATGGCTGCCCCATTTGAGACTTGCACCAGGGAAGAACAGCGTTCTGTTATTCGGTTTTTTGAGTAGTGATGGTGTGAATCCTAATGAAATTCATCGAAGAATGACGGTTCAGTACGGTGATGCATGTTTGTCACAGCAGCAAGTCTACGAATGGAGTAGGAAGTTCACAAATGATGTGACTTCAGTGGAAGATGCTCCTCGTCCAGGTCAGGCACAATGAGTTGTGACTCCACAGAACATTGCTGCAGTTGAATCCATTGTGATTGAAAACCGCCGAGTGACACTGAATGACATTGCAGCATTTTTAAAGATTAGTCACGGTTCAGCACACCACATTGTGCATGATGTGCTCCGGTTTCACAAAGTGTCTGCAAGATGGGTGACACACCAGCTGACACCTCAAATGAGAGAACGACGTGTTGATGCTTGTGAAGGACTTCTTCGGCGCTTTGAACGAGAAGGTGATGGCTTCCTTGCAAAAATCGTTATTGTTGCAACAATCACAGACCTGCATTTTCAGTGTCTTCCTCATCCACCATACTCACTAGACCTTGCCTCAAGTGATTTCCATATGTTTGGACCACTCAACGAAGCAATGGGAGGAAAGAAGTTCCGTTCTGATGAAGAGGTACGCCATGCGGTGCATGAGTGGTTGCGCGGACTACCAAAAGAATTTTTTTCTAAAGGAATTTATGCACTTTGTAAGCGCTGGAGGAATTGTATTGAGCGTGGGGGAGATTATGTTGAAAAGTGATATAGCTTTCTATCACTTCTGCACAATAAATAATATTTAAACCAATGTTTAAGGTTTTCATTTGACTCACCCTCGTATGTTGGTGATTTTTCGGACCAGGTCCATAGTTGCTACGATTACTGTTTTTTTTTGTTAGTTTACCACTTCTGCAAACTAAAACAAATGCTTTTGATGGAAAATGCGTCTTGTCTTTATTTATCTTCAGTGCCCTAGGTAAATATATAATGTTTCTCGACTTTTGTTCAGTTGTCTTATATTAATAACTAGGTACTTACAGTTTATATCATGCATTAACACGTGAATGTTCGTATTCCCAAACCAGCTACTTTTCTTTCTCTACCACAACTGTCAAAGTTTTTTTAGGATGCATTCTAGCGATTTTTCTGGCTAAGAATTGTATACAGTATAAACTTTTGTTGTTGTTGACATCCACCGTAAGCCAAAGATTATGTGTTGTCGACCTTTTGCTTATTTTTAATCTATGGTCATTAGCTGTGTCTGTTGTGTGGCGGTATGTTTGACTATAGGATGTGTGCTATTTATTTTTGTTTTAGTGCCTTGAACAAGGTTTGGTTTGTTTGGTGTATATATTCATTCATAACTGTTTTTTTTACCATTATTGACTGCTTAGGTTTAATATCTAGAGGTTGTAAACGATTTTCCTCAATTACCTCTAATTTTATATTTAAAAATGAACATTTGTTTGTTTGTATGTTCATCCTCTATACCATCCATCCGATTACGATGAAACTTTGGTGAGTTACTGCGTGCACGCGAGCGAAGGATTCCGACGAAAAAATAAAAATCAAACAAATCTCCCCCCTCTCTCATTTCACAAACCTTAATTTTATACGAACTGACATTTTTTGTATCCAATTTCTATGGAACTTTGCACACGTATAGTTTAAAATGAAAAATACTGCCACCATTTGGTTTACAAAAATCCAACCCTTCTCCACCTCTCCACCCCCATAATTTTTCCAATGTTTTCTATACACACTCACAATTTTTATCAGATATCGACGGAACTTTTCACACATATACTTAAAAAAAACAAAAACAAAAAAACAGAAAAATAATGTATACATTTGATATGCGAAAACCCAAACCCTCTCCCCCATTACAGCCCCTTAATTTTTGTAAATGTTCTTTGCACGCACCTACAGCTTTCATCCACTATAACTTCTTTTGTAGAAGCGCCTTCAGCGGTTTCTTTCTTTCCATTTATATTGCTTTATTTACACCCCATTCTCAAAAAAGTAAACAATAATAGACGGGTCATACTGTACCAGCCGTCAAACCTAAACTTAAATGTAATTGTATTTTATGAAGCATTTGTAGTAAGCTAGAGCATGATTGAATATGATATTCTATGTTTGTTTTCTAATTTTCTGTAAATCAGTGTGAATAGACTTGGTTTTATGAAAATAAATTATGTAAATACCATTTAAGATCTTTAAGGAAAGAACTGTGGAAGAGAATTGCTTAAATGTTAAGTTACGATGTCTAAAGGACAATTTACTACTGTTCAAAATGATTTCTATGAATAACTTTGTGTTTAAGTATCTTTAATTTCCATTTCTGACAATTTTGTAATGATTGTAAATGATTACGTATTAATTATGATTTTTTTAATATGTTTCAATTGTTTAACTATTGTCAGTGATCCAGAAATATCTGTCGGAACCCTTTGTAGTGTTCTAGAAATTTCGATGGAGCTTATATAAAGCGAACATCCGAGACAGAGAAACAGTTTCTACAGACTCAATTTACGACGGCCAAGGACTGTATTGTCTGTGGAAGAAGTGTTGTCTGCAATCGCTGGATTGTATGTATGCATGTAACCAGTATCTTTGACGTCGTGCTTATGAAAATAAAAACAAGTTTAAATTTAACTGTATAGTGGACTGGTCATTTATCGAATTAATTAAATCACGAACCATCTAAAAATACGACAAACTGTCTAGTGCAGTGCAGTGTTTGTTTACTTGTGAAACAAACTAGAAGCAGAAAAAGACCCGCTACTCAATGATAAAGCAAACGTCATGGATGCGGCGAATGGAGGGTAAATAAAGCAATGTAAACGGAAAACGAGAAACCGTTGAAAATGCTTGTACGAAACAGGTGAAACACTTTCGGAAATCAAATAAATGAACAAAAAGTCAGTTAAAATCAATAAATTCTTCTCCGGCTTCCAGCCGCGTAAAAAAAATCACACTTGTGAGACGTTTTGAAAGACCTTATTTTCAATCATAGATAGACGCCTTCGAAACGTCCTACAAGCGCGATTTTTTTTCTTTTTTTTTTATGCCTCTGGAAGAACGTGAATTTGTTTATTTACAACGTCATGAAAAACTTAGATCTTACAAAAATTCAGTTACTTTGTCAGCATTAATTCATCAGTATTTTTGTAAATGGGTTAGAGAATACGGTATGGAAAAGTAATCTATTGAATAGAGATTTCAGAAAATGAAGACTGAATTCAGAAGGCAAAAAAACACTTCCAACATGAAAAAAAAAGTCTCCTGAAATTGCTAAATATGACAGTAATCGAACGCGAAGGTCTCTATGCACGTAAACGCAAAATAATGAGAAACATCCCATGACCAAAACGAAAGACGGAGTGCATTACGCAACACCTAATATAGAAATATAGCAAATAATCACAGATTCGATGCGCATGTGAACAATACAACCTGGTAGGAATGGACTCAAATAGACTATCTGACAAAATTCAAACATTCTTAAAAAAAAAAAAAAAAAAAAAAAACAATAGCACACGACCAAGTTCTTGCTAACAGACAGAGCGTTTTAACTAGTAACTATGCAGGGTGAGTCGAAAAGGACTTTACAAATTTGGAATGATATGTAAATTTATTTATATAACTTACAGAATTGGTAGATGTGTCATTTTGTAGCAAACAACCTCCAGATTGATATAAAAGTGCCAAGTGTCATTTTGGTTTGATGCGACTACCATTTGTCGTGCGGCAAACATCCCACCGCTAATCAAATACAATTGTTACTAAAAAACATTGTGCATATTTCTATTGTAGTTTACACAACTGAGCAGTTTCAATTACTTTCTTGCGTCTGAAAAAATATCGTCAGTGTTATTGCATCACTGAACGCAAAGCTAAAGAAGTCTTAACGACTTACGTCATGCCGTAATGTCAGTTTTAACCCTGGTCGAGTCCACACAGATTGCGAAAATATGAAACTACTTTCATTCCCTTGGTGCACATATAAAAAGATTATATTATTTTTTTAAAAAAGCTTAAATTACTGGTGTCCTCTGCAGTTGACATTTTGACCAAGGCACTATTTTGATCAACACTTCAGCTCGAAAATTAAAGCTGTTATCATTCTTATCTGTACGCAAAGACCTTACCGAATATAGGTAAATTAAAAGCAACTGATAATTAATATAAACGCAACGCATACTATTATTTCAGTGTTTTAGCAATTCATTTATTCACTAACGCCTAACATCTCTGGCCGTTGTAGGCCGCCAACGAATGACACGAGCGACAACATAGTAACGGGGACACTGACACAAAGACTAAGCTTAGCTTTTTATTAGCTTTTTGTGTCTTTACGCCTCGTTGACGTGTAGGTCATTAGAGACAAGAAAGGATGGGGGCAAGGAAGAGCAAGGAATTCGGCCATGGCCTTTTTTAAGAACCATCCCGGCATTCACCTGGATGGATTAGGGGAAACCATGCAAAACCCAAATCTGGATGGCCGAATGGGGATTCGATACCACGTCCTCCCGAATGCGATGCCAGAGCGTTAATCACTCAACCGCCCCGCTTGATCTTTTTATTAGAATTGATAATTTAGGAGCTTCTGGGATTATCAATTTTTTTTTTTTCGCTGTCGTCAGTCTTTCGACTGGTTTGATGCAATCCTCCATCCTTTCCTATCCTGTGCTAACCTCTTCATTTCTACATACCCCTTACAGCCCACGTCCTCAATTATCTGTTTCATATATTCTAATCTCTGTCTTACCTTACAGTTCCTTCCTTCGACTGTTCCCTCCACTAACAAATTAACCAATCCAGCATGTCTCAAAATATGATCTACCAGCCTGTCTCTTCTTTCCGTAAGCTTCCTGCACAAACTTCTTTTCTCACGCATCATTTCCAAAACTCGTTCATTTCTTACTTTGTCTGTCCACTTGATTTTCAGTGGCACCACATTTCAAATGCTTCAATTTTCTTTATTTCCGGTATTCCTAAATTCCATGTTTCGCTACCATAAAGAGCTGTGCTCCACCAAATAGTTTTAAAAAGTTATTTCTAATTCCTAGATGAATATTTGAAACTAAAAGGTTTCAATTTATTACTGAGACACAAACACTTAGTGCTTACATAGAGATAGTCACCAAGAGCTGTTATAATGAAGAATTTCGGGAGAGTGAAGGGACATTACAGCTTCTTTAAGTTGTTCATGAGAGGCGCCAGGATGTCCATGGGCAGCGGGAACACGTAGGTCATGTTCTTGTCGGCGGAGATGTCGCTGAGCGTCTGGAGGTAGCGCAGCTGCAGGGCGCCTGGGGTCCTCGAGATGATGTCCGACGCGTCCTTGAGGGCTCGCGAGGCCCTCAGCTCGCCCTCCGCAGCCAGCACCTTGGCCCTGGCCTCTCGCGACGCCTCCGCCTCCGCCGCCATCGCCCGCTGCAGCTGCTGCGGCAGGCGCACGTCTTTGATCTCGACGCGCTCCACCTTCACAGAAACAACCCAACCCCACTGTGAGGCATGCAGAACATCATCTACTAAGCTCACTCACCTCCATAGCCATATGGTACAGAATGACGTCGCGTGTCAGCCTTCGCTCGCAAATTAACATCGACCAGAGATATCATTACAAGAAATTCGAGGTTATTTCCATAATTTAATGGCTAAGCAACTGCTACCAAATTAATTACCATAATAAATTCATTAAGTTTGCTATTCGTTGCATTTCATAGATTACAGGGTGGTCCCGAATTCATGGTACAAACTTTAATGATAGGTACAGGACATTGTAACAATGATTTATTGTATAGGAAGGTATGGTCGCAAGTGACGCGGTGAGGCGCAAACAGGGAAATAAAAGGAAAGAGAAATGGAGTGATCGGTTGGTAGCATTTCTGGTAGAGCCTTTGCAACCCCGATCTCCCGATTTATCGAGCATCGATTACTTTTTATGGAGACATCTAACGCATCTTGTTTATGAGACTCCAGCTGACTCAGATGAGGATCTCGTTGCTCGCATATCCGTAGCTGCTGCAGGTGTGCGTGACATACCAGGCATCTTTGAACGTGTACGCCAATCGCTCCACCGACGCTGTCAAGCATTTACGCTTACTTTTGAACACTTAATGTAAACATGACACTTGTCAACAACGCTTTCAATAAAAGCTTTGTTTTTTATTTCGGCTGTTATTTCCCTGTTTGCGCCTCACCGCGTCACTTGCGACCATACATTCCTATACAATAAATCATTGTTACAATGTCCTGTACATACCGTTAAAGTTTGTACCATGAATTCGGGACCACCCTGTATACTTTACAGCTGAAACAGTGGGGAACTGCTTTTCAGTAACACGTTGCTATTGAAAGTATCATAAAAATCTTGAAAAACTTAAATTACCCATGGTCTCTGCTGTAACCAGGAATGCCAATTGTCATTACGACCTACGATAATTTTCAGTTTAATTAAAATTTTTGTTAGTGTTGTTGCTTGACCAAAGTTTATACACTACGATTTATTTGCTGTTCATGTATTTTAGTGGCCACTACCGTCGATGATCTTTGTTCATGTTCACTGTACTTGAGTTATTAGGTTATTTTGAGTGTACATCAGACCAAATATGTTACCGAATCGACTATCCTGGCAATTCATTACTTCGGAGTTGCTTTACTGTTTAACTATATGGCATGTGTATTAAAATATCTGGCCGCTACAGATACTATGACCAATGATAATGTTATGAGTCTTTTCCCAGCCCTGATAAAAAAAAAGTGATGATTTCGAAGCAAACAGGGATTTATTAAACCTTGCAGAGTGAACTTTAAGGGTTAAATACATGTAAATTTGTATTTGAGCAATTATACGATTGCGCTTTCGTCCCTGTCCGTGTTTAACACCTACCTCTATTAATGCTTCTGAGCTCTTCAAGTTCAAGAGATTTTATTCACCTTGAAACACAGGTCAGTTTTATATTTGGTCAAATCAGGTCAACCTTTCATAATCACTCTTCTTAAAGACTGGAACTATTCTAGACCCGTGACGATACGCAAAAAACTGTCACGTGGTTACGCTAGTCTACTATATAATTTCCTAGGCTCACTCATTCACTCACCTAGATAGCTATTGGCTGGAGAACGGTGTCCCGTGTCAGCCTTTGCTCGCAAATTAACAGCGACCAGAGATACTATTAAACGAAATTCTTTATGTTCACAATTTAATATCTAAACAACTTCTACCAAATTAATTTCCATAATACATTAATTAAGTTTGCTTTTTTTTAGCATTTCATAGTTTAAAAAAAGTTGATAAATTTTGGGGTTGAAAAAACACGGATTTGCTTTTCAGTAACATGTTGCTAACGAAAACTTTAAAAAAATAATTTAATTACTCATGGTCTCTGATATAACTACGAATGGCAATTGTCACTACTGCTAATGATAAATTTCAATTTAATTAAAACTTTCACTAATGTTTTTTCTTGACCAAAGTTTATGCATTACAATTTATTTGCTATTTACGTATTTTACTCACCACTTTCGTTAACGGATTGTTCATGTTCGCTGTTATTGAGTTATTAGGTAATTTAAGTGGACATCACACCAAAATGTTACCGAATCGACTGTTCTGGAAATTGATTTCTTCCGTTTGTTCAACTGTTTGATAATATGGAATGTGATTTAAGTTCTGTGACCATTACAGATACTGTGGCCAATGATTACATTATGGGTGTTTGCTCAGTCTCAATTAAAAAAAAAAAAAAAACCGAGCGTGGCGGTGTAACGGTTAACGTTCTCGCCTTGCATTCGGGAGGGCGGTGGTTGGAATCTCCGTCCGGGCATCCAGATTTGGGTTTTCCATGGTTTCCCAAATCATTCCAGGCAAATGTCGGGATGCTTCCTTAAAAAGGCCATGGCCGAATTCCTTCCCATTCCTTGCCCCCATCCTTTCCCGTCTTTAAAGACCTCGCTCTTGAGAGACGTAAAACAGTTAAAAAAAAATACAACGTGATGCTTTCGAAGCTAAGAGGCATCTTTTAAATTTTGTGTAGTGAACTTTAAGGGTCATATTCAAGTCAAGTTTGAACTTAAGCAAGTTCGAGTCTATGACTTTTGAAACAATTATACGATTGCGCTATGGTCCCTGTTCGTGTTTAATACCTACATCTATTAATGCTTCTGATTTCTTCAAGTCCAAGTGATTTTAGTCACTCTGGAACACAGGTCAAGTTTATATTTGGTCAAATCAGTTCAACCTGTAATAATCTTTCATCATAAAAACTGGAACTATTCTAGACCCGTGACGATACGCAAACCGAGCGTGGTGGGTGAACGGTTAACCTTCTGGCCTCGCATTCAGGAGGACGCGGGTTCGAATTCCCGTCCGGGCATCCAGATTTGGGTGTTCCATCGTTTCCCCAAATCACTCCAGGTGAATGCCGGGATGCTTCCTTCGAAAAGGCCATGGCCGAGTTCCTTCCCGTACCTTGTCCCCCATCCCATCCCGCCTCTAATCACTTTTTTTTAACTGCTTTACGTCTCTCAACAGCGAGGTCTTTAGAGACGGGAATGGATGGGGGGCCAGGATGGGGGCAAGGAATGGGAAGGAATTCGGCCATGGCCTTTTGAAGGAAGCATCCCTGCATTTGCCTGGAGTGATTTGGGAAACCATGGAAAACCCTAATCTGGATGCCCGGACGGGGATTCGAACCCCCGTCCTCCCGAATGCGAGGCGAGAACGCTAACCGTTACACCACCACGCTCGGTTCCCTGTTCGTGTTTAATACCTAACTCTATTAATGCTTCTAAGTTATTCAAGCTCAAGAGATTTTATTTACCCTGAAACATAGGTCAAATCAGGTCAACCTATCATAATCTCTCCTCTTAAAGACTGGAACTATTCTAGAGCCGTGACGTCACGTGGTTATGCTAGCGCACCTTGACGCCCCAGGGGTCAGTGGCGGCGTCCAGCGCGACCTGCATGGCGGCGGCGATGTCCTTGCGCTCGGCCAGCACCTCGGAGAGGATGCGCGTGCCCAGCACGTTGCGCAGGATGGTGGCGGCCAGTATACGCGTGGCGCGCTCGTAGCAGGCGACGTTGAGGATAGCGCCGAGTGGGTCGCCGACGCGGTAGTACACCACGGCGTCCACCGACACGGTGACCGAGTCCCTGGTGAGCGCGTCCTGCGGCGGCACGTCGAAGGTGACCGTGCGCAGGTCCACCTTGTTGTAGTGGTCGATGCAGGGCAGGATGAAGAACACTCCCGGCCCGCGGGGCCCCCCGGGGCGCAGCCTGCCCAGGCGGAAGATCACGGCGCGCTCGTACTCCTGCACCACCTCCAGGCAGAAGAAGATCGAGATCGGGAAGGTGAGGATCAGCAGCAGGATCGACCCGAACGTCGCCACCGCCTCCACGCAGCCGAACGCGTGCGGCGGTGTCTCGCCACTCCCGGCCGCAGACATCCTCCAGCCCCGCTTCCTTCCAATAGTGTTCGCTGTAACAAAGATTATCGCTGCAAAAATGCCTCATCGCTCCAAACACAATGATCGGCTTACATGCAGGTAAAAAGTCGTAATTATTTGGCGGGATTAGAGCATAAGGTTCCCAACTCAATGACTTTTCTACACCATCAGAAATGGGAAGGGGCTTTCATTAATTACGTGAGGTGTTATTTTGAAAATCTCGACCCCCCTCCCCCCCTACGGTGCAGTGAGACAATGACGGATTCCCCCTCCCTTTTGACAACCTCATAAGTTTCGGAAACCTTTTCTTCTTTTTTTTTCATTCTGTAATCTCTCAGTTACCGACGAATTATCTATCATGAACAGGGAATCAAGAGGGACCATGACGTAGCGAAAGGTCGGGCTCTATATCTCAACACGCGGAAATTTTTGAGCATATTTGGAAGTTTCGCGGTTGTATTTGTGGTATAACAGGCTACTATAATAATTACTTTGTGAAATTGGTAGCTAGGATAACGTTTATATAAACAGAAGAGGATAGGTCAAGACCAGACAAACTTGGTGCAGACCGTGTCGTGTTCGCTTTCAATTTTAAGTTGCTGCTGAAAAGAACTTGTACAAATTTGGATGATTAAGGATGTTATAACATTATAATAAAAAAGGAATTAAATCACATAAGTAAATTGTTTTTTAGCGAAGCTTGATGATGTGGAACGGAAATTGTGTTTCTTATTTTCTCATAGCAAAGGAAATACAACTTTAGAAGAAACTACAATAAATAATCAAGCAGATATTTTCACTACGACGTCAAGGCAAATAAATAAAAATACGAGAGATTCCTATAAGTGCCAGAAGTTCCTTCACTAGAAAACCTAACACGATGTTATGATACGCATTAAGCCTACAAGCACTGGTTAAGCTAGCTAGCTTGGTGGGTGAGCGGTAACGCTATGACCTCGATATCGGGAGGACGCGGATTCGAATCCTCGTCCGATCATCCAGATTGGCGAATGCTAGAATGGTTCCTTCAAAAGGCCATGGTCGAATTCCTTCCCATTCCTTGCCCCAACACATTCGCGTCTTTAATTTCCTCGACGTCAACGATGTGCAAAAGGCATAATCAAGAAATCGATTAAGCTCACAGTGTATGCAGTGCTAACTGAAGAAATATCGCCACAGCCGGCCAATCTAGGTCTGGAAGAGGTCAATCACCTTATGTCACGTCCTCACCTGAACGAGAAGCAGTACCGGAGAACCTCCCGCTGTCACCCGAAGAAGCAGTGCTGCTGGAACTATCGGCGGAGCCGGTGGAACCAAGCCCAGTTGTTCCTGCCACGATCACGGACGAGGGCAACTGGTACAGAGCAACTGAGCACTGCCTGGGAAACAACGGGATACGATGGTGTCTGATATACTCCAGCGAACGCAGAGTATGTAAGGATTATCTTCGGGATAAAAACATCCGCTACTGAGTCGAGGTTATTCACCACCAACACAAAAAGCTCGTCGTCCGCTGTCTTTCCGCCATCACCACTGATCTCACCAACCTTCATTGAGCTAAGACATGTTTTCCGAATGATGCACACTCGTATCGAAAACAATAATCCCTTCTTCACTTTTAAGTCAAGTGAAGGAGTGGGACAGCTATAAACACCAAGAATCTAATGCGGAAACCCGCCAGAATCGAACAGATGAAGATACCGAATTTATCCATTGCTTCCTGTTATTAAGCTTAAGGGCACGAGACTTAGCAGTGCATGCAACTAACAATGTGCGTAAGATGTCGTGCATCACTTCGCCGAGTGCCCTAACCCATAGAATGACAGGTGGTGTTACAAATGTGGAGGAATACATGCAGCCTGTTACAATGGGTGTATCTTGCAGGCTGCTTACCGCGCCGCCAGCAAACAGTGCATTCGCGAGTATGTTCGATTTTTAGGAGGGTTCAGAAAACAGTAGCACGGAATACCAAATACCTTGTTGTATGTCCCATGCCCATACGTGCCGTCGTGAGCTACTAACACGATCCAAAACTGAAAGCAGTTCGGAAGCTGGCAGATATAGCGGCCAGTATAGTAGAAGCCATGGTCAAGTACGTACCAAAGCCTAACACACCTGTATGCCAGAGAGAACGTTGCCCAAGACAAGTCAGGATTTAGCTCGTGCACGCACAATTCGTCAAGGCATTGAACTCACTTCAGTCTCCAACTGCTTAGAGCTTTCTGCAGAACAACTGCCGGTACCCACACCTGCAGTTATGGAGGTCACAGCCATTGAGCAAATGTCCCTAGTTCCTACTGAAGATGTCTACACAGGCAACTGCTGTAGCCTGGTCCTCAAGCAGCAACGCATTAAAAATCTACCCATGCTGTGCTAGGTATAATGACCAGTGTTGTAGCAGTCAGAGATTCGGGCATTTTTCCTATGAATGCGGGCCTCGCAGAGGTATGTTCGTTGCTGCGGCTGACACTCTACCACTTCCCACTGCCCAGGCAGATAAGTATGTGGTAGTCACCAACCAGATTCTTACCGTGGCCATCCAGAACGAAAATGACCAAGTAAACAAATGACCCAGTTAACAGGCCTGTCCACTTGCCAATCGCACATCATCCAGTTACGAGGAGAGAAGAAAGTGAAAGAACCAACTCCAAGCAAGGAACTCGCAGAGCACCACGAATCAACTATCAACGTTCTGTTGCGGGTATTGTTGACTACAATTGGATAATATGGATATTCAAGAAAATGAGCCCTAGGGCAATGAAGAAGGATAATATAAATAAATTACAATGCTCATGTTTTGAATAAAATAAAATAAAACGATTAGTAAGATAAGTAAATGATGATTGTTTTCTTTTTTGTGAAAGTTAATAAACCTTGAGTGTTGATCTTAGAGAAGTAATTCTGTTTAGTTTAATTAACTTGCAATTGTTCACACGCTCCGGTGGCAATTTCCCTTAACACCCATCTTCGCCCTTTCACGCACCCACCTACATTTTCCGACTACAAATTTTAACTTTAAATTCTTTCAACGTTTTCAGTAAATTATTAATCATTTCCCTTGGTAACTTATTTCAATACCTGAAACCCTTACCTAAAAAGGAGAATCTTCCCTCACCCTTGTGCCTGAAATCTAGTGCCAGCTTATGGTCATGGTTATTGTAGTTAAAATACAATATATTTTCAGCAGTGGTGTTAAACTCAGAATTAGATATAGAAGTAAATAAAAAGCCTGCAATACTCAACTGGACACCGGAAATTTGAAAGTATAATTATTTTTGTAATAGATAAGAAAGGAACGGGACCCTTACATCATCCATTCTCTTAACTTGTCAAGGCCATCTTAGTCTGGATTTATCTTCCTCTTTTTATTGAGTCGTCTCGTTTGATATCCTGTCGATTCTTATACGAGCTAATATGCCTTTTGGAAATTGGTTTCGATTTTAAAGCTACAAAAATTCTCGCTCGCACGATAGGTTACTGGGGCAGAATTTCTTCAGAAGCTGTCGAAATCCGTATATGGGATAATCTAGTAAATGGAGATGCCGCTTTTCAATTAAGTGAAGCCTGGAGACCATTGACCCAGAAGGAGATTATATCGGATCTGTGAATAGCCTTTCTATCTGCCTCGCCAACAATCATCGCCAACAATCCCTCCAGTATTTAACGGTTCCGCGCAATATACAAGCAACCCCAACAGGCAGCAGCCACTTGATAATGGTGACAGGGTGTATGACCGCCGAGAACATTTCATCTATATAGAAGGCCCAGAAAGCCTCCACTCTTATATGAAGATTTTTGTTTTCTGTTCTTAAATGTCCATTAATGAAGGTATGTATTTCATTTAAATCTACATATTGCTTTTTGTTTATTTAGGCTACAACTACAATTAAATGCGGAAACTGATGCAAGTAAAAAGATAATCTTACGCTCCATTTTTTGTTCCAATTGCTGAAAACATCTTGACTAAATATTGCGAAACTCTAATGAGAGAACGTTTATTCACATTACAAAATATATGAATAAACAGGATTCTAATTAATACTATTTGTTTCCTTTATAAAAGATTCCAGAAAAAAGTGTACTGCCACAATTGATGATATCAGTCATTTTTAACGGACGTTTAAAATAGTTCTAAGATAACACAGAAATGGATATGCCAATGTAAAACAATTTATATATTAGCATACGGCGGAATATCCTAACTCTTAATTACTGAAATAACTATGGATAAAGTCTGAACAAACCCGTGGTTAACTACCAAATCTTTAATAAATTCTATCAGGTGCAGTTCTGTAACAGAATTTTCCCTCCTCTTGCTAAAGGTGATGCATAGAACTCTTCACTACACTAGAAACGACGAGCGGAAAATAGAAACATGTCTACATTTGTTTCTCCAACAACAAATATAGAACGGAGATAACCTCACAAAAGTTCAACAATAAGTTTGATTTCTTAAAAACAAAACTGTTCTGTTGCTGAGAATAAATGAAATGTTATACACACATAAATATATAACTTGAAACAGATTTTTTTTGAGAAAATACGTATAAAGAAAGACTGTGATAAGCAAAACAGAAATTTTATTTAAATACCTACCGAATTCGTTGATTTTTCTACCAACAAAAACCGGCTCACTTTCACATCGCGATGCAGTGTATGTATTAATGCGGGTGTGGTAGAATTTTTTATTTTCAAGCAGCAATATTAGCTTAGGTTGTATCTAGCTGCAAATGCTGCCTGGACCAGAATGGTAACTGACATTTTGTATTGCAACGTAAGGCACGAGGAGTTAAGTTTTTATTAATAATTCAATAATGGTTCATCATTTTTAATTTTTTATGCCCTTACTGGCGTCATATTACTGGCGCCATTCATTCAGATGAATGTAAGTATTTCTAGTGTATCGAGATGTAAAGTAGGTTCTAAAAAACCTGATAAAATAGAAAGAAATTACTATAAGAAAACCACTAAATTTTATCAATTTCTTTTCGTTTAAAAGTAAACTGGATTAATAAACACACCTTATATATTTTAGTTTTCTTGTTAAGTGATGTGTTTCTCATTTATTGAAATTAAATCGCCCTGATGTGATAGGCATACACACTTAGACAACGATTATTTTCTTTACTAACATATAAAACCGTGAAAAGGGCAAAAAGATTGACAATTATACCATAGTTAAAGAAATTATTATTATATATTTACCTCAAACCCTTGCGTATAGTAAGCCGCGAGTCGTCTTTGAACTATTATGCTGGTAATATCGTAGGTATAACGGCTGTTTTGTTTTACATGTTACGAAGTTTCTGCCTCGAGTTTCGTTGGTTGTATATACACTGGAAAGGAAATACGTGAGTTCCGCCATCTGTATCAGTTATTTAATATCTCTGATTGTTCGACAAAGATAGAACATTATCGCTGCCAAAGTCAGACGTTTGGGTTAATCGTAGAGCACACTGAAACCATTAGTAACCTACTACTATTACTATTACTCCGCGATTCACTAAAATGTGTGGCGGAGGGTGCATTGCACCTACCCGGAAATGTAATGGTTTGGAAGGTATATACGGGATATGGCAGGCAGCGCCCATGGGCTGTTGTGAGGAACCATCCCAGCATTCGGCATAGCGATCTGGGAAAACCATGGAAAACCCTGATCAGGATGGCCGGAGTACTTTATCGAAAGCTAATCCTGTGGGATTTTATGTTTACTCGCCCGGTAAATCCTTTGTATTCCACTCCCTAATCGCTCGTGGAAAAAAATGAGAACAGAAATGAATCGGTTCTGGCCCTGATTTCTCTTATCTTATTTTCGCGGTCATTCCGAGATATGAATGTTACTGGTAGCATTATTTGTTTACTGTCATTCCGAAATACGTCAGTCGAGAATTTTTCAATTAGCATCTGTCGAGAGCAACGCTTTCGGTGCTCCAGGTCTTCCCAACCTAACTCCTTCAACATCGTACTTACGCTCTCCCTCCAAACTATATATACCTGTCACGAATCGGGCGGCTCTTCTTTGGACCATCTCTAATGCCTCCATTAATCCATTTTGTTGGGGACCCTATACAGAGCAACAATATTCTAAGTGATTACAACGCATGCCACAGATTAGTTTGAGTTCACTGAAGTTATAAAATTTGGTAACTAGATAATTCAATATTACAATACTAATAAACCAAAACACAAAGCCTCCTAACGTGCTTCCTATGAACAAAGCAAAGCTTTGCTAGACGTGAAGATCAACTGATATTACCATTTTTTATTTTTTTTTTTTTTTTTTTTTGAGACCGGGAATCTAACTAAAGACCCTAAATTTACAGTTTGGAACCTGAGTATTGATTTTATTAAATGAACTTCACTTCTTATATGATAAACCTGTTGTTTGTAACACAAAAATATTTTTTTTTATTTTGTAATAATATAAAAATAAAATAAAGTATTAAGTGCCATCATTTTAAATTTTTTAGGATCTCATAAGGTTGGAAAAATTAGATTGGAAACTAATACAAAATGTCCCAAATTAACGCCGATTGTATTTTAGAATACCTGAGCAACAGAACTTCCCTTAAAGATGAAAAACAGAATGTTGTTGTGGTTTTTTTTTCAGTGTTTTGCAACTTATGTATTGCGATGAATAAAACAAATCTTTTTGTGATACTTCATCTCAAAAAAGTGGACTGGTGGTGGAATTGTATGCAAAAGGAAATTTTTCACTTGATACAAACTAGTTGACAAGATTTTTTTTTTCAGCATGGTATCAGCAGGAACACTTCCCCATAATCTCAAGATCCGCCTGCTCAATTCATTAATTAATGCAGTCGGAATGCAGGATGTGCCAGGAGCATCGATCACAAGAATAAAAAACATTAACTGTCTCTTTGTAGGTCTAGCATCAGGCCAGATTTAGGTTTCCCCAGATCACTACAGGCGAATGCCGGGATGCCTCCTTCAACAGGCGATGGCCGAATTCCATCCAGTTCCTTGTTCTCAGTCCTTTCTCGACGTCGACGAGGCGTAAAACAATAAGCAGAAAAAAGTGTTTAGTGCGTGCTTAGTTTATAAA
This sequence comes from Vandiemenella viatica, assembly GCA_031002005.1. NCBI lineage: Eukaryota > Metazoa > Arthropoda > Insecta > Orthoptera > Morabidae > Vandiemenella > Vandiemenella viatica. The sequence continues at coordinate 267,282,474 of JARYHS010009186.1, forward strand.
GAAATGATGTGCTAGATGGGTTTGGTATTGACTTTTAGAATCATCATCAAGTGTTTTCTGCTATTTAGCAGGTCCACGCCTCCCTCTGTTCCGTCATTCTCTTAGTTTCTATATATTTTCCATTTATCATTATGTCATCAATAATTTTCTTCCTTCGCCTTTTCCCTCCAGAGCAGTTTTAAGCAGTCACTCATTCCTCAACACCTGACCAATCCAGTTCCCTTTTCTGTTCCTTATTGTTTTTATAAGGGACGTTTCCTCTCCTACTCGTTCCAGCATCTCATCATTCCTTACTTTGTCTCCATCCTCCTCCATATCAACATTTCGAAAGCTTGCAACCTCTTTAGATCTTCTTTTCGTAGCGTCCATGTTTCAACTCCATATAGTCCTACGCTCCATACAAAACAATTAGCTAGTTTTTTCCTCAAGTTTTTATCCAGGCTTCCGCACAATAAATTTTTCTTTCTATTGAAAGCTTACTTTGCCATTGCTATTCTAGTTTTCACCTCCTTCTTGCAACTCATATCACCGCTAACAATACTCCCAAGATAATTGAACGACTCCACTCAATTATTTCTCCTTGTAGCGTTATCATCATTTCTTTCTTACTCTTCCCCACCATAATACATTTAGTTTTAATCCTACTGATTCTAATTCCGAATTCCTTACACCCTTTGTCTAAAGCCTCTAACATTCTTCTGTGTATTTTGACATTTTCCGCCAGCAAACCCATGTCATCAGCAAACCTTATGCAGCTAATTCTACATCCACCCATGCATACATTCGTTTACCTCTTAAACTTTTTATAATTTCCTCCAAATATATTTTTAGAATAGTCTCAACATTTTTCAGCCCGAGGAAGACAAAAAAAATCCTAAGGATTATTTGGGACATATTGTACTGTACAATTATAACATAATAACTAAAGTATATTTTGAATTTCTGCGGAAACCTTGTTATGAAATTGGAAATGAACTACTGAAAGTGAATTATATGTGAAAATGCTCTTAATATTTACTAAACAAACAAACATTATTGCTACTGTAGACTCTATACTACGATACACCACCGAGTTACACGCACAAAATAAAAGAAACGAGACCTGACCCTTTATATTGTTGTCTACTTCACCTCTCTTATGTTATTAATTCTGCGAATTATTATCGGCAAGTATCTTGATCCCTTAACACTCAAACCTCCAGCAAAATCCGGACAAAATTTTGTGCAACACCGCTCTCTCTGATAGCGATGATAAAGGTATTTAGTGGAGAGAAGACTACAGTAACAATGCAGATATATCATGGAAGTACTAGATTTTTGCTGGTCAATGAAATATTTACGGCTTTCAGAAAGTTTGACTTATTACTTTTACCCACTTATAACCTTAAACAGTACTGGCGCGGTATAAATTTTTTTGCGAACAATTTTTACTAATTTGTTTTTTGTTACATTATCTTTAAATAAGTTAAAATTAAAGTTTTTACATTCTGCCTGCGGGTCGCCTGTTTCATCTTCGTGGACGACAGTTTGAGGATAGCTGTTCTTTAGGAAAGTATAGGTATCTTGGTGCGAAATTGATACAATATTAGTTTATCAAAAGTCTTGAAGAGATATCTAGTAATGTTACTAGATTATCTAAAAAGATTAGCATGCAAGGAAGAAGACGTGAATCGTATGTGGAGGACAGTTTTGATGTGTTCAAGCATTCTCGTGGATTAGCTAAGTGATTTAGCGCAGTACAACTTATGTAGCAATGATTTCGTGACAGTCGCGTATGGTGACGATTAAATGTACGAGAGATCTGCAATATTACAAAGTATCAACTAAACACATTTAGCAGTTTAAACAGCGGTTGGGTCATGTTAAAATATTCCAAGAAAAAATTACAGTATATAAATTAATAAAGTATTTCCTGCTTAAGTTATTCAACAAACTTGTCAGTTTCGTGACAACGTATTTCTCGGTGAAACTGTTGACGGGTACGAGAAAATTAGTAATTTTCAAAAGTTCATTTCAAGTGACAATCATTACTCCAACTAAACCACTCATTTACTTATTAAGCCGCCATTTTGAACGTAATAAGTTTACAAATTACATTACGTACTCGAGTGGAACATTTGGTCGATTAGGCGAAATGAATAAAGCCGGCAGTTACATTACAGAATTAGCCGAAACATTGTTGCAGCCATCAAATATCAGCGAGCTGTTAGGCCCGACGCAGTGCGTTTAGATAGCGAAAGTGGTTATGTGTGGCGAAGCCATTAATTAGCACAGGTATACATCACGATGAAAATGAAGTACGGTTGAACTTATCGACAATGGACTACCGTATCTACGCTCTTCAACGGACTTCAGTCGACAATGGCGCTGGCTTATAGAATCAATAAAAGACCGCTGAAAAGGCGAACTTTATAACAAACCTTCATCTCCCTCTGATAATTTGGCCGGCTTGAACGGTCATCACGTGACTTGGGGCTGTATCATGTCAACACACATATGGAATAATAGGAACAATCATGGGCGCCCGCGCCGGCAGGATTACTTTAAGGGAGGTGCATCTGTTTTTTTTATAAACACTATATATAACACTTATTAATTAAGAATACTGAATTTATTGACTAGGTCCTGAACAAATTTGGACAACAACCTTGCAGCCTTAAGTTATTATTTAAACAAGGAATTTAATAATAAAATTTTTGTTTCATAATCTTTTTTGTGTATTTTTTTTCATAGTAGGGGGGTGCAAGTGCACCCCCCCCCCTCGGCGCCCATGGGAACAATGGTTCAGAGACGATTCCTGAACTAGTCTGCGGTTGTCCTCCAATCAGCTCTGCTCTCTTCTTCATATCAACATACGTCTTGCCTCAAACATCTTAGTCTATCTGCTGGATGGTCTTCCTCGGCATCTCTTTCCTTCTACCATTCCCACCGGTATTGTCTTCACTAAGCTCTCATGTCTTAACATACGTCCAGTTAATAGAGTCCTCCTTTTTTTATATATTCTTCGATGTAGTGTTATATTCATCCATATAGTGTTATATTCTCCTATCCTCTGAATAACTTGTCCGTTAGTACTCTTTACCCACCAATTCTTAACATGTTTTTATATCACCAACTTTAATAGCAGGTTGCGATTGTTTGCTGACGATGTACTTATCTAAAGAGAAGTAAGGTGCTACGACGATTGCTTAGAAATTCACTGGTATCTGGATGTTATTTCACAATGGTGCTATAAATGGCAATTTACGCTAATCTGCAACAAGTGCAAAGCATTGTGTCAGTATAACTAACAAAAAGGTTCCGGTTGCTCATGGGTACAAAGTGATCAGCTCAGTTGTTGGCATGTTGATTCTGTGAAGTAATCGGGGATAATAGTACTAAACAACATGAAACGGGACGAGCATATAACATCCGTTGTGGGTATAGCTAGTTCTAAGTTAAGATTGGTAGGTCGTGTTTTAAAGAATTGCAACGCGCATACAAAGGATGTTGTTGTTGTTGTTATTCGGGTTTTAGGGCGCGTCGACGGCGGGGTCATTAGCGCCCTAACAACAACCAGGCGTGACAACGTGGCAAAATTGCCGTCTGTGTGGCCGACTGTAAAGGGGTCGGCCACAGAGACAGCACAATAAAATACTAGCATACTAATTAAAATACCGACTGCGTGGCCGACTGTAAAGAGATCGGCCACGCAGACAGCAACGTAAAACATAAAACTGAAAATAGGCAATAAATTATAAAAATACATATATTAACTGGTTGGCTGTAAAAGGGCCAACCAGTTTAAAAAACGCGTAAGCTGGCTGGCTGTAAAGAGGCCAGCCATATAAGCAGTGCCACAAGTAAAAACAGTACTTGGATTAGTGGTTGTAAATGGCCACTAATCCAAACTAAAACCTAGGCCGATCTGCCCAAAAATTTTGGGACAAGACCGGCCAAGCTGCAAAACTTTAAAACCTTAGCCACGTTGTCACGGTCATCGCTTAAAATAAGGGACAGATCGTTGCCTAAGCCAACGTCTGCCCTTAAATCTAAAAACAATATACATTCGGTTAAAATGTGGCGTACTGTCAAAGGTACGCCACAAGCATCACATTCCGGAGGGTCCTCTCGGCGGAGAAGGAAACTATGAGTAAGAGGACAGTGCCCTATACGGAGGCGAGAAAGGAGAACCTCATCCCTCCTCGCCCGCTGGAAGGAGCTGCTCCACGGCTGAACGGTCGGTTTGACCTGCCGGAGCTTATTATGCTCGACTTCCAGCCACTGCCTCTGCCAAATATCAAAGATAGATCTCTTCACCACCGAGGCAAGGTCTGACTTTGGGACCGGTGCAAAGTCGATTCGGACCTTGTCACAGGCTAACTTGGCAGCTTCATCTGCAGCCTCGTTCCCCCTGATTCCCACATGGCCCGGTACCCAGCAGAATAATACCTCCTTTCCACGAGATTGGAGGGAAAGGAGGGCGTCCTGGATGTCCTGGACTAGACGGTCTGCTGGGTACATATTACCTATGGCCTGAATACAGCTGAGGGAATCACAGCATATGATGAAACACTTATCGCGATTTACTTTCATATGCTGGAGCGACTTTAGCACGGCAAAGCATTCGGCAGTAAAAACGCTGCACCTGCCGTCCATTTTGAATGTGTAAGTCGCTCGAGGGAACACTACGGAGCATCCTACTCCGTTAGCCTGCTTAGACCCATCCGTATACACCGGGGTAAACGTGTGATGCCCATTTAAAACGTCTCTAAAAACATTATTAAAAACACTGTCAGCGGTACAAACTTTGTTGTACCGAGACAGGTCTAAAATTATTCTGGGCCTCTTTAAAAGCCAGGGAGGAGATTTACTCCAACCCTGGTGATAAAAAGATGGAAGCTCTAATCCATATTGTTCTAAAATAGCCCTTGTACGGTAGCTGAACGGTTTAGTGGCTCTATGTCGGTTGGCATAGAGCCGCTCGTGGTTGGGGTGTAGAACTATGTCGTACACGGGACTGCCAGGTGTTATGGCAACATGAAGGTAGTGTCGCACCATGAGGAGTTGCCGGCGGATGGTGAGCGGCGGCTCGCCCGAGTCAGCACAAATGCTGACAATAGGGCTGGTGCGATATGCACCCGTGGCGAGCCGAATTCCAGCATGGTGGACACTATCTAGTATACGGAGATAACTGTCCCGTGCCGAACCATACACAATACAACCGTATTCCAGCCGCGACCGTACAAAGGCTCTGTAAAATTGTAGCAGGCAGGAGCGGTCAGCGCCCCATGACCTACCACACAGACATTTTAAAACATTTAGAGCTTTTGAGGCTCTGGCTTTCACATCTTTGAGATGTGGTAGCCAGGTTAATCTGTTGTCTAAAATTAGGCCCAGAAACCGAACTGTTTCAGTAAAACGTAAAACGGTATTCCTCAGGGTAAGGTGGGGTTCTGATAAAAGGCTTCTGCTACGAGTAAAAAGTACACACCGGGTTTTCTCCGCAGAGAAACGGAAACCGGTGTGCACTGACCATTCATCCAGCCTGTTCAGCGTGAGTTGCAACTGCCGCTCAGCGCTTCTCAGACTGGATGAAGCAATAAATATTAAAAAATCGTCCACATATAAGGAGCACCCTATAGGTCTCCTTATAACACTTAAAATGCTATTTATCGCAATAGCGAAAAGAGTCACGCTTAAAACTGACCCCTGAGGAACACCGTTTTCCTGAATAAAAAGATCAGACACTTCACCACCAACTCGGTACCGGAAGCAACGACCAGATAAAAATGATTTTAAAAAACGGGGTAGGTTTCCCCTAAAACCCCATTCATGTAACTGTTTTAAAATCACATGCCGCCAGGTAGTATCGTAGGCCTTTTCAAGGTCGAAAAAAACACCCACAAGGTGTTGGCTGCGGATGAACGCATCCTGTATTGCCGCCTCCAGGAGGATCAGGTTGTCCAAGGTGGAACGGAACTTCCTGAATCCACACTGAAAGCGGCTCAGAAGGTTTTGGGATTCCAGACACCAGACGAGGCGGCGGTTAACCATCCTCTCCAGTGTCTTACCCACGCAGCTCGTAAGGGCAATACTACGATAGCTACCTGGCAACAATTTGTCCTTGCCAGGCTTTAAAATAGGGATAAGTGTTGCTTCTTTCCACGAGTCGGGGAAGTGTCCTCCGGTCCAAATGTCGTTAAAAATATCTAGAAGGTACTTTTTAGCATCCCTACTGAGATGCCTCAGCATCTGGTACTGGATCAGATCAGGCCCTGGAGCAGTGTCATTAGCGCTATTCAACGCTGACTCCAGCTCCCATGATGTAAATGGGCAGTTATAGGCCTCTGTATTAGACGAATCGAAGCATAGCGGGCGCCTCTCGGCAGCGACTCTTCGTCGCTGGAACCGAGGGTCAAAGTTAGCGGACGAAGTGATGGCGGCGAAGTTCTCCGCCATCAGCTGCGCTATGCTTCGTTCGTCAGTAATTATCCGTCCGTGATCCAGTAACCCAGATACTGGTGGGCGGGAGTACCTTCCAGATATACGGCGAATGGACTCCCATACTTTCGACGAAGGTGTGGAACGATTTATATTGCTCACAAAGTTCTGCCATGACCTCCTCTTGCTCTCCTTAATAACTCGACGCGCCTTAGCTCTGGCAATACGGAACGCTGCTAGGTTGTCCGAAGTTGGGCACAACCTAAAACGACGCAACGCCCGTCGGCGACCCTGGATGGCGGAACGACATTCATCGTTCCACCAGGGGACGGGCGTCCTTCGCAGCGTTCCGGAGCTCTTCGGCATGGAAACGTCAGCTGCACGGTGAATCACTTCTGTGAAGTGATTCACCTTCTCCTGTAAACTGTCACAGGGTTGCAGTTGTACAGCACGGCAGTAGAGCTGCCAATCTGCACAACTGACGTTCCATTTACGTCGGTTATTTCCTCCTCCACGTTCACACTCGACGTGCATCCAAATTGGGAAGTGGTCGCTACCATGTAGGTCGCGATCCACGTCCCACTGCACGGAGTCCGCAATTGAGGGGGAACACAAGGAAAGATCAATGGCAGAAGACGTACCGGTTGCAGTGGTGAAATGAGTCATTTGCCCTGTATTCAGGATGCAAATTTCCTCCTGCTCTATCAATCTACCAACCACTCGGCCCCTGGGGCAATCGGTGGTTGAACCCCACAACGCACTGTGGGCGTTGAAATCTCCCACAAGGAGAAAGGGCCGAGTGAGTTGTCGTATAATGCCAACCAGGTCGTCGTAGCCGACTGACACACTGGGTGGCAGATAGATAGAGCATACGGTCAGTTGGATTGGACCGTGTATTTTCACCGCTACTGCTTGTAATGTGGAGGTGAGAGCAACGGGTTCGGAGTGGACAGTGTTTCGGACCAACACCGCCACTCCTCCCTTAGCTCTATCACCCTCGGTATCGTCCTTTCGGAATATGTCATATCCTCTTAGCACTGGCTGGTGTAGCGGTCTGAAATGTGTCTCTTGCAGACAGAGACACAAAGGATCAGACCGTGCTAAGAGTTGGACTTCCTCTTTGTGAGCCTGAAAGCCGTTAACGTTCCACTGAAGTATGGGAGCCATCCTACCTATTTAAAACCACCCGCCCCGGGTCGGGTGGGTCCTGCGCATGCGATTGCTGAGGAACGGAACTATGTTCGTCCACCAGCATTATGTCGTCTTCAGGGTCCGAAGACGACACTTGTTCTAAGGCCTCGGAGTCATGCGGATTTTTCTTCCGCCGAGGCCTGTTCCCCTTCTTCTCCCTGCCAGTTGGGGAACTGGGAGGAGAAGTAGAAGGGGACTTCAAGAACACAGTGGGGTCCGTGTGTTTAAACTTCGGACCCCGCACTTTCTGCACAGTTTGCCATCCGCTACTGGCAGATGGCGTTGCCGTTGCTATACCTGCTGCAGGTGATGCTTCTGCAATGGGTGCTCTTTCTGCTGTTGCAGAGGCACCCACGTCTGTAGCTACTGTAACGGATGGCTGTGCCTTAGCTGGTGGACTTGCTGAACATACTGTCGATATGGTCGAGTTCGTCAGAGTGTTGCTACCGACGTCCGAGGTCCTAGGTGTAATAACCTTGATGGGTTTGGCACCACATCTGCACTGACATGAGCACATTGGACTTGTGCCCATGTCCGCAACGGACGTCTGGGTAGCGACACTTTCTTTCCTGACGGGAGTTGATAACGCCTTCGCGAAGCTGGTAGCGAAGACTGGTGGAGCCAGAGCCTTATACTGCTTCTTGGCTTCGCCATACGAAATCCGCTCTTTCGTTTTCAACTCCTGTATCTTTTTTTCCTCCAGATACAATCGACACTCCCTGCTCCAGGCTGGATGTGCCCCGGAGCAGTTGACACACACCTGTGGGAGCGTGCAGCTAGTGCCTGGCTCATGAGCCGCCTTTCCGCACTTCCCACAGGTGGGGTTACCCTTGCAGGTCGCCGTTGTATGGCCGAACCGCTGGCACTTAAAGCAGCGCATTGGGTCCGGCACATACGGGCGAATATTCAAATTCAAATACCCTGCCTTGATGTTTTTGGGCAACGTCGGAGTGTCGAACGTCAGGACGAAGGTGGCTGTCTTCTCAAGACTGCCGTTAACCCTTCGCTTAATCTGGCGAACCTCGACCACATGTTCTGTAGACCACTCCTTAAGGAGTTCCTCGGTCTCTAAATCCATAAGGTCCCTACAGGTGATGACACCTTTACTAGAATTTAGAGTTTTATGGAGTTCGCACTTCACTGCGAACTCCCCGAGCTTCTCGCACTTAAGGAGTTGGACAGCCTGCTTTTGGGTGGATGTTTCCAAAAGCAGAGTCCCGTTCCTCAGCTTTTTAACCGATTTGAGGGTACCCGCAATACCCTCTAAACCTTTGTTTACATAAAATGGAGAGATCTTCTCAAAAGATCCCTCCACCCGTGTCATTATAACGAAGGCGTTATCTATAAGACAACCCTTGCCGTTACTATTACTTTGTTCAGGAGGAGGGCTTTCAACCCTCGCCCGCTTTTTTGAACTGGGTGTATTTTTATTTACCTGCGACACACCCGGGCCGCAGGGGTTTTGTTTTTGTTTGTGAGTCTTCGTTTTGATCCCACGAGCAAAAACATGATAAAAAGAAATGCTGATACAACAGGGGTGCGCAGGTGCCCCTGAGGTTGCACGTTAGCGTGTGATCCACCTCTCACACATGCACCTCCTCGGCACGTGGCTGACCTTGAGGTTGAGGGGTTTTTTATAGAGGTTTTTACCGTCCTCGCGATCCGGGCGATGAAGCCAAGATCCCCGTTCTCCTAGGCACACAACGTTCCACCGCCACGCCCTACGGTGGTCGTTGAAGCATGGTAGGAGTTTACGGTGTGGGAAACTTGCGGCGCTCACAAGTTTCCAGCTCGGGCACCGCGGGTTCGCCAAACCCGTACCTGGCACTTGCGTACCAGGCCCCTGCGGGGGCATACAAAGGAAATAGCTTATAAAACACTCGTGCGTTTGGATTACTGTCGTGGAGTTTGGGATCCATTTAACTGAAGTCAGATAAAGTACAGAGGAGAGCCGCTCGATTCGTGACTGCTTGTTACAGCCCTTACGAAAGCGTCTCAGAGTTGATACACAGATTGGGCTGGGATTGTTTGGCAGACAGACGGCATCGGTTTCGTCTGAATTTGTTGGCGAATAAGCGAAATTCTTCTTTCATTTACGAGTGCAATTAAACACTTACTCCATCAACCTGATTAGGTCTTAATGACAGGAGAAATAAGATTAGGAAATAAGATGCTTATATGTATTCTTTCCTTCCTCGGACTATTGGAGATTGGAATACCAAAAGTTAGTTTTGGTGCAAGGCACTCTCTATCGACCACAATATTTTCGAATTGCTGACAATGGTTGTAGACATAAAAATGAAGTTAATATCCTTTTGTCTTCTTTCCATACTAACAGTACCAATTAAATGTCATAGATATCACACTCACATATCCTCAAAAGGTTTAACAGCGCAGCAGGGATACGGCAAGATCAAATTGATAATCGATTGTTATCGGCTTGCGGGAAGGAAAAAGAAATTATGTTGTAACAACATGTTCTAACAGAATAATCTGGAAGGCCCTTTTGTTGTGTTATAGAGACAGTAAATTCTTAGACGGACTGCCAGAAGGTTTTTTTTTTTTTTTTTTTTTTTTTTTTTTTTTTTTTTTTTTTAGCTTTACCCCTTGTCGACGTCGTGGTCATTAAAGGCATGATTGGATTTTGGGATATGAATCTAAAACCAAACGCCTTGATCCTTTTAAAATATTTACGGGCTGTCTCTTTCCATGCAAATCAGTCCTTACGGCATCTAACTCCCTTGAAAGTCAAACCGAGCGTGGTGGTGTAACGGATAGCGTTCTGGCCTCGCATTCGGGAGGACGGCGCGGCGGTTCGAATCCCCGTCCGGGCATCCAGATTTGGGTTTTCCATGGTTTCCCAAATCACTCCAGGCAAATGCCGGGATGCTTCCTTAAAAAGGCCATGGCCGAATTCCTTCCCATTTTTTTGCCCCCATCCTTTCCCGTCTCTAAAGACCTCGCTGTTGAGAAACGTAAAGCAGTTAAAAAAAAAAGAAAGTTAACAAAAAGTCTTCAAAAAAATTATTCTGAGTCCATCAAAAAGGTAAAACACAGGTTAAGTTCGTATTTCAGTCGGATGGCTCACATTGTCATGACCTTTTAGTATGTATTGCGTCTGTAGTATATTTATTGATTCAAAGATCTTTTAAACTCAAGAGAAATTCTTCAGATTTTTCAGAGTGACCACTATGGATGTACCGTTATTAAAGGTCCCGTCACATGTGTTCACACGATCATTAGGGAACGTTCATAAACTACGTACCTCCATTTGGCAATCTCCCCTCCCTCCCCCCCCCCCCGCTCCCCCCGCGCAACACATAGCTTTTTTCATATTGGTTCCAGCAGAAGACATTTTGTCCTGTATTCTCTTGTCGGACTATCGTAAATTACGTTAAATGACGGAAATAAACATTCACATTGTTGTGTGTTCTGTACCTAATTTTAACTGTGTCAAATAATATGAATGAAAGGCTCCGTGGCCTGGCTCAGAAGCCCCTCCCCCTCACGTAGCCCAGCGTAGTTTTCCCGCCAACCCCTTCCCCTCTAGACTGAGCTACGTAGTTTAAACAATTCGAAACTCATGACTATACACAAAATATTGTCACAGGATTACACCCAGTTGATAAAAATTCGTTCCTGGTGTTCTGCTATACCCGACGTTTCAATCCTCCGCTGTCTTCATCGGGTAGTAACTCCGACTTTTAGCTCAACTGATGAAGAGAGCGGTGGAAGCTGTCGAAACGTCGGGCATGGCAGAAGAACTTTTTCTATCAGCAGTGCGCCGGGAAATAATGAATTCATATGCCCAGTTATTTAATAATAATGTACACATTAACAGCAGCTTCTGCCTTGTGAGATTACCGATTTATTACTGAAATATTAATAATTATTACATACACGAAAGCATTCACAACAAACTGCGAACATGTTCAATTTTCGTATAATAAGTGTAGATAAATTTCTGCAAGTCGGTCAAAAGAGACGTCACTGCACCCACTGCCAAAGCAAATGAGCGGGTCCAGCTCACCGAATCCTCTGACAGGGTCGTCTGCCGGAAGTCAGCGGAGCTAGTGCCGTGGTTGATCCTGTACCAAACTTCGATGCACGACGCGAACAAGTATACTCCGGGCTCACGGGCCACTCCCAGGCTCTCGTGCTCCCGGAAACCTCCAGGCTGAAGAACAAGGAGGCTGGGAACGTGAGGATAAACAGCACGGCGGGTCCCAGAGTCGCCACGGCCTCCTCAAAGCCCCACACACGGCGGAGCGTCATCTCGCCTCTGTCATTCGCCGACATCGTCCAATGCTGCAACAGCAAGTCTCGTCTCACCGTGCTGAATGACTCAAACACAAAGAAACAATCACAGCTAACAGTACAACCCTACTGACTCAATTTTCAGCATAATAACTTTTATTTTATAAAGGTATGGCCTTCGGTCTATGCGACCATTTAGGGGCCATCCACAAATTACGTCACACGAATTTCATGATTTTTGGACCCCTCCCTCTCGCCATGTCACAGGTTGTCACATTTGTGGGAACCTCCCTCCCCTGGTGTGACATCACATATTTGGCAATTTTAAATTTTTAAATTAAAACAGCACTTCCAAAATGATTTGTGTATTTCTAGTTTAAAAATCATACCAACAATAAATCAAACATTTAAGAAAATATACCCGCCTCTAAAGACCTCGCTGTTAAGAGACGTTAAGCAGTTATTTTAATTTAAATAATATAAAAGAAAAACATAAAAATGGAATTAATGATATAAAATTGGAGTTAATGATATAAAATTGAGTCATCATTTGTGCATGGATTTTGAACCCATTCCTTGATACTGTTTATATTGCCATAATAGTCACTTCATTCTTGATTTCGATAGTGTTGGGAACATTCGATGTGTCAACACCATCTTCATCTTCCGCCATGAGCCAAAAAGTGATACAAAATATGCATCTGATGTCACAAAGTTTATGACACGTCCCTCTCCTTGTCACACGATGTCACACTTTGTTGACCCCCTCCCTCCCCCTCAAGGTGTGACGTAATTTATGGATGGCCCCTTAGCCAGCTCCAATTTGTTTTTGTGGTAACTGTTGTATCAGGCTCTTACTATGATATTGTAGGGCACTGCAGTGAGGACAGCACAAGACGAACACAACACTTCATTAAAACCACCAATGCGCGAGGCCGGACTCGAACCGGCGACTTTTGGAATGAGAGGCCTACACTGCCAGGGCCGGCATTCTAAACTTTTTGTTGATTCCACCGTAATCGCAATTCTGATCCTCGTTTTCAGTTCCTTTGTCTGTTACATCATCACGTAAAGGTCGTGCAACAAATGGAATAAATATCTCTCACCACAATGAGCGCCAAAAACCTTTTCAATTTTTTGTTATAAGTGTTGCAATGTATAGGACCTCATTATTATAGATGAGGTTATTTTAAACGAGCAATTTACTTACAGAAATTAGGGGCTATATTTCCCTAAAAGTGATCAGTGCACATGGTAATTTATTGGAAGAAAATTACAAGGAAAGTAGACGAAATAAAAAACTGGCCAAAGCATTGGAAGAAAGAATTACATCTACAGTTGTCCTAGTGAAGATTCCTGAGTCAAAAATCACTAACTTATAGAACAAAACTTCATACTATCAAGACTTTGCTAGCATCCGAGTTGATCACATAGACGAAGGTTTGGTAATGTTGTGCCCTGTGGGTAGTACAATTTTTTTGGCAGTAACTACACACATCAACGATGTACGATGTATACAACCAAAGATATAATACATCTATGTAATCAAGGAAGCAGTGGAAAAGATATTGTATATTTCCTCCATAGCCGTGAGTGAATTATCAAGGAAGCCGTGAGAGATTCTCAATTTTTGTCCAAGTCTGTATTATTAAAGGCGGAAAAGGTTGAGGGAGAAGGACTTTATAAACAATTTTAATAATTTTCGTAGCCGTGACAATATTAGTTAATGTCTGGTATGAGTTTTATTCGCAATGACGAGAGAATTTAGTTTCTCAAATTACCACCAGGTACCTCTGCTGGTAAACTGCAGAGGTATATTTGAATCTAAACGAACGCGACCAATAGGTTTTATAGTTTTACGCTTCGTCGACATCGATGTCATTGGAGGCGGGATGGGACTAGGGATAAGGAACTGGAAGAAATTCGGCCATGGCCTTTTTAAAAGAAGCATCCCGGCATTCGCCTGGAGTGATTTGGGAAAACCATGGAAAACCCAAGTCAGAGTAACACAGCAAAAACAATTTTCTACAGTGTTGAATGCACAGGAAATGCATCACGTTTAATAATGTATGGTTTGAAGTATAGTTACAAAAAATATATATATGCAAGTTAGTTCATTATCAAATACGGACTAAATCAATTCAACAGTTGAATATGTTACGAAAAAGAAAATACATTTATGTGGTTGATTAGTGCATAACAAGTTGTAGATCAGAAAAAAATAACCATATGAGGATTATGTAACATACTAAAACTAGCAAAGTTTTAAAAAGCTCAGTTTTACACAGCACTCTCCGTAGTCTTGGTACATCTTTGTCACACTCCATTAAAGACATGTTTCACAGATATTATATCAACAGCGGGAAATATAAACCAAGAAAATACTAGTAGTTTAATGTGTCGGAGATTAAAAGCTTATGTTTTAGCTGTGGACTCTGTTTATAGTTAGCTTATAGTTATGTTGTTGTTATTCAGAGAGATTAATAAACAGTGAAAGCACGTTTGTTTATATGATTGGGGATTCTATCATTACCGTGGCGCCACAATCATGATGATTGATTCTTATAGAACTCGACGAGACAAATTGAAAGGCAAACAATAAAGTTTTTTGATATCTCGCTTAGTTCTCGAGATATCGTATCTGAAAATTGACGTAATTAGGTTGATATACGGCCTGGACCAGAAGAAAAATTTCGGTATTGCCTAATTTGATGATGAATTCGTATGTAACTCGACGAGACAAATGGAAAATAAAGAAAAAAGTTTTTTGATATCTCGCTTAGTTCTCGAGATATTGTAACTCAAAAGTAAGGTGGTTGGGGTGAGATCCGGCCTGGACCAGAATTTTTATTTTTTTTCACCAAAACCACCATATCTACAGGGTGAAAATACACTATAGATGTTTTATTTTCTTCCTAGTGATTGTTGCTAGGTTGAAATACCGCCTGGACCAGAAGAAAAAACACCAAAAGCAGAAGGAACTACAACCTATGACTGATATTTAACATGCTATATCTCGAAAACCAATCGAGATATCAAATAATTTTATTCTTTATTTTCGATTTTTTTCGTCGAGTTCTACAAGAATTCTCATCAGATTTTGGCGCCACGGTAATGATAGAACTGCCATGATTTAATACGCTACATACTGAACTATCTACACAGAAGTATGCAGGAAATAAATTCATAAAAATTATAGGGCACTCAGTATTTTTTTAAATACATCTTATTTAAAAAGAACCTTTAGTGTAAAGGCAACTTGGCTGAAGACTGAACAAGTATTTACTAAAAGGACTCAGTTTCATTTTTTAAAAGGATATGTTGCTTAAAAATATATGTCTATTCGTTTTATTGAGTAGTCATGTATAAAATAATCTGGTTGTACTTTACATCGCGATACAAATGGAGCGTCTTACTTATGGCTCAGTTAATGACAACTGTAATAGAGAGTGAAAACAAGAAATCTCAAAAAACATATTTTAAAATACTAACACACAAGGAACCGTGTAATGTTAATTTTTTTTAACTGCTTAACGTCTCTTAACAGCGAGGTCTTTAGAGACGGGAAAGGATGGGGGGGGGGGGGCAAGGAATTGGAAGGAATTCGGCCATGGCCTTTTTAAGGAAGCATCCCGGGATTTGCCTGGAGTGATTTGGGAAACCATGTAAAACCCAAATCTGGGGGCCCGGATGGGGATTCGAACCGCCGTTCTCCGGAATGCGAGGCCAGAACGCTAACCATTACACCACCATTCTCGGTGTAATGTTAATTGCAATTCTGGTTCTTATACCACGATTCATGTTGAGCTTATTTATTGGTATTAATAACAACTTAATGCCTCGTGCGTTAAATTGTAATACACAAGTCAGTGGCACTTCTTGTCCAGGTAGCTTATTCATTTAACCACATCCTCACTAGTTATGCATCAAAAACAAAATTTCAACCACTCACGCAGTACATTCATTGTATTGCACTCTATGATAACCGTTGCGCCGCAATTTGATGATTGATTATTATGTAACTCGATGAGACAAATTGAAAGTAAGGAATAAAGTTTATTGATATCTCACTTAGTTCTCGAGATATCATATCTCAAAATTGACTTGGTTAGGTTGAAATGCGGCCTGGACCAGAAGAAAAATATTTACCATTGCCAAATTTGATGATGAATTCGTATGTACCTCGACGAGACAAATTAAAAATAAAGTTTTTTGATATCTCGCTTCGTTCTCGAGATATTGTATCTCAAAAGTGAGGAGGTTACTGTGAAATCCGGCCTGGATCAAAAAAAAAAAAAAACACCAAAACCACTATATCTACACGGTGGAAATGCACTATAGATGTTTTTTTTTGTTTCTAGTGGTTGTTGTTACGTTTAAATACGGCCTGGACCAGAAGAAACGTCACCAAAAGCACAAGTAACTATACCGATAACTGATTTTTAACATGCTATATCTCGAAAACCAAGTGAGATATCAAAAAATAAAAATAATCTTTGTTTTCGAATTGTTTCGTTGAGTTCTACAAGAATTATCCGATGACGCCACGGTAATTATGGAACTGTTAGTTGACGTTATAAGGTTTATTGTTTTTAGATACCCAAAAAAAGTTTCGTAACAGCTGATATTTCAAGATAAGATCGAAATAATTTAAAATTTAACCAAAGATAGCCAACCCTGTTTTAGTTATTTTTTGTTTCAAATTTTTTGTTGAAAACAGTAAAAATACGGGTGTAATTAACAAAACAGTGCTTTTCGTTTAGCTTTCAAAACTCTGCAAATACTTATTAAAACCTTCACTTAAATTGGCCTGAGGAAGAAGTTATTGGTTTCAAGAAGCAATATTACCATATGTTGTGTTTCGGTTGTAACGAATTCTGGGCTTTCCGTTGTACAGCGTAAGTTAGGAGAATTTTTAAATTACGTTACTTGCATATTTGTCGTGATGCTTAAAGTAGGGTTACCAGACGTCCCCGTTTCCCGGGGACAGTCCCCGTATTTAGCTCTTTGTCCCCGGACAGATTTCGTCCCCGCAATGTCCCCGGATTTTTACTGTTGACCCCAGAATTTTTTTAAAATCTAGATATACTTTTTTAAAAACCCCGATTTGCTAATGCATTCGTTTAAAGAAAGAAATCAATGAAATTTCTTCTCTAAAGGAATTTGTGTCAAAAGATAAAGTAGACGGATGGAATGAATCCAGTGTTGGTGTAAGATGGAATTAACTTTATTTACATTTTTCTAACAAAATGGTCCCATATGTTCAGCTTCGCAACTTAGTAGAACTGTATTTGTGTCTTCCTGGGGGTAACACATCTGTAGAGAGAGTTTTCTCCTCAATGAACATGATGGGGACATCACAGAGCGTCAGAATGGGTACAGAAACAGTTCAAGCTACACTAACTATATTAACAAACTTTTCTATGACTTGCCGACAATTTTCGGGCAGACAAGATCTTCTCAAGAAGATTCATTCTTCTGAGAAATACCAATGACAATTGACAACAAGTTGGAGGTAAAATCAGGTACCATATCTTTTAAAATACTAAATATATAACAATGACAAATATGTTTCTTTTAAGTCAACCCAACCTTTAATCATCATATAACTTATAAACGCGCATCGCATCATTAGGACAAAAAATGTCGAAAGCGTCCCCGGATTTTGGTGAAAAAGTGCTGAAGCGTCCCCGGATTCGGAGAAAAAATTCTGGTAACCCTAGCTTAAAGTATAGTTCATACGGATAAATGTAGTTCCACATGAATGTAGGCTGAAGCAGAATACGCATGAGGTTACGGGATTTCAGTATTTCTACTTCGCTTTTCCGAGCGCCATATTACCATTGTCATTAGTAAAGCGTTTGTTAACGGTTTACGTCGCGATAAATAAGGTTACTAACATGCGATACAGTTATTGTATCAATGCGCGTGTGATTAAAGGTTTGATTTTGTGAGGTTGTGGTTGAGTTAGGTTTAAATGCAGTCTGGACCGGAATGACAACTGAAACTTTTTGTTACAACATAAAGCACGAGGAATTTAGTTATTATCAATAAGCTGCTTTCATGAGCGCCATGTTAGTGACGTCACGTTGTGACGCAATGTATACTTCTCCCGACATTGCAATCTGAAATTCTGGGTCACGTTTATATCGCCATGCATGATGTCACTAACATGCGATACACGGCCAACTAAATATACAGGCCTGAGTGCTGGAAGCCATTTTGTTTGTGACGTCAGCAAAGTAGATCTGTGGTCTGCCATGCTGGTGTGTTGTGAGCCTGAAAGTTTGTTTGCAAACGTGTTTCTGAGAGTATTTGACTTCTCGTCGACCAGTGGATTACCAGTTATTTTCATCTTCAGCTACTAAAGTGAAGTTCCTATAGTTGCAGTTCTATTTACAGTAAGTATTTCTTAGATATTAATATAATAAGCTATTACGATTTCTTAACGAATTTTCATTTGAACTATCATGTGTTGTTTGCGAAGTTATGTTGAAAGTTATTTGATAAAGTAACTAAATATGTACAAATACTTTTGAAATGTTTGTATATTTACATTGTAATAGCTATATTGAATGTCTTTTTTTTTCAGGTACTAAAAATGCCAAGGTGTAGTATGGTCTGCTGTAGAATTAATTATGTCTCAAAACGAAAAACTCAGCACATTTTCTTTCGACAGCGATGAAGAACTAGAGAAAAATTGGCTTAGAAAAAATTCCTACAGACTTCTGAAAGTTAAAGAAGCGTGTAATATGCATACTCAAAACAGAACAATTTGCAATAGATGGAGAAATAAAAACATTTGTAAGGAGTTATCCAAAGCTGAAACTATATGCAGTGCCATCAATTTTTCCAAATTTGCCAGGATACTTGACATTAGCTGGATTCATATGCAGAAGATGATGTGATGCAGAAAGTGTCAATTTTCAAAAAGCTGTGGCAAGAAGCTTAGAAGACTACAGGAAATATGAAGAGCACAGTGTCATTAACAATTTGGGAGACACATGTACTGTAAATATTTTTCAGGTGCTAAACAAGAAACAGTGGTTCTGTAGTCAGTGTGAACAAAAGGTAGTGTTGTGTTTTATTGATGTTAGTAACGAAATAACAAACATTCTTGCTTCTGTAACTGTTAAGACAGATTTAAGTGTGTTTGTTTCTGTGCAAAGCTACAAAATTCTCCACCATAAAGTGCCCAATGAATACATAGCAGTAAAGTCCAAACATGTGTTTGATAGTATGATTAAATATGTTGAGTCAATAGTGTCTAAAGAAGACCCCTTAAACAAGTAGTTGTTAAAAATATAGTGAATTTGCTACAGGATAATTTTACAGGTGAAAGATATTCACAACTTCAAATGATAATTGAACAAATTCAGTTTCTATCTAAAAATGAAAGCAGGTCATATGTACAGTGGGAATACATTATTACTGGCAGCTACTCTGTATGTTCATTCACCATCACCATGTGCTACTTTGCATAAGATTGGTTTTTCTATATTTGCCACTCCATGCAAGATCAGAAAGCTGGTAGGTAAGTTTAATTGAAATAGTTTAAATGTAGATGGTAGTGTAGGGTATTTGAAGATTAAGAAGAAATTTTTGAAAGATCATGAACTTATAGTAAATGTGCTCTTGGATGAAATTTACATTGAACCTTGTTTGATCTTTAAGGGTGGTACAATTTATGGTGGTAGTCAGACTAATAGTAATGTTGCTAAAACAGCTCAGGTTTTCATGATATGTAGTGTCTTCAAAATTCAAAGATAGTGTTACTATCATACCTGTTAACAACGGTTAAAATAATGTTATTACATGTACTTAATGAAGTAGAAAAGTTGAAATATCCCTCCCAAATAACTTCATTATAGAATATGATTATGAAAAGCTGACAGTACCCAATGGAACTGCTGTTCTAATGACAAAGTGCTTGGTTCATGTTGAAATGTATATTAGATATGTCTTCAAGTAATTTCATTGGTGATATGCATCAAATTTCTGTTTTGCACAAAATCTGCAGCCTAACGCGATGTAAGAATTTTTAAATTTGCAAATTCATTGTATAAATGGAGGAGTAATAAGTTTTAAAACAAGTACATGATATAAGCTTTACTTTTCTAGTGACTGAATTTGTGGCTTGTTAGACATGCAACCTGGGCCACAATGACAACTGAAACATTATTAGTAATTTAAGCAGCTTTAATATGTGCCATTTAAGTCATGTCATGTATTGCAGTACAATGATAATGCTGCAAAGAAGTAGAATATACTGTTTTACAAACTGATGGTTGTGTAAATAAATATGTAAATACCATATTCAATGTTTTTTGTTTATTAACTCCCATTTTTCCTTAATGAAATTTTTTTAACTATGAAGAACCTTAATAATATAAAGATGATGTTACCTTTAAGTTTGTAAGCGTATGAGAGTAGTGCAGATTTTGAAGCATGTTAATTTAATATTTTGACATGTGCACTTGAATATCCATGTGTGTGTGTGTGTGTGTGTGTGTGTGTGTGTGTGTGTGTGTGTGTGTTTGAAAATTGGAGTGGTGAGACTAAATCTGAAGTACAATGTTTGACAAAAACTGAAGTAGTGAAGCACAAAGCAATTATTTACGAATATTTGAGTATTATGAAATTTACTGATGAGACTGAATTTGAAGTAGTTGACATAAAAAATCATGTAGTAAGTATAAAGTAATTATTTGTCAATATCTTTGTGCACGTGTGTGTGAATTTAATTTCGCGCAGCGGAAACTGTAAGTACGCGAGCATGTGCGTGGCTCGGCTCTCGGCCGTGGTTCGGCTATAGCACTACTCTGCTGACGTCACCAAAGTGCACCCAGGCCTGTATCTTTAGTTGGTCGTGCATGCGATACAGTGAATGTATTAATGCACGAGTGATAGATGCTTAATTTTATAGCGGCAGTATTACCGGAGAGTATGTGGCTAGGTTGAAATGCACCCTGGAGCAGAATGACAAGTGAAACCTTGTTAGTAATTTAATCTGATTTCACTATTGCCAATTTAGTGACATCATGTGTCACGTTGAACTGAAATTGTATCAAAAGAGCTGTTCGCTTATCTCCGGAAAAGGAGAGTGTACAACGTGAAGAGGACATTATAAGGAAGCAGTTAATCCAAATTTCAACAGGTCAGTAACAGTTTTTCACTGGTAGAGAATGTCCCACCCCACCCTCTTTTGCTAATAATGAAGTAGATTAAGAAACACACGAGCAACGATTTTGGTATTCTCTTTAAGGTATGCATCCATATTATCCTTTACGAATAACTTAATATCATTTAGATGACACACTCTTAGCCGACAACTGTTTCTAAATACGTAAAACCGCGAAAGAGGTTGAATTATTGAGCAGCAGTAGTTATAATAAGAATTAGATTTTGTTTAGACACGTACCTTAAGCTTGTAGCCCGTGTTAAGCTAACACCACAGAAATAACAGTTATGTTTGCTTCAACTTTATGGTTACTGGTCACGATTTTAATTGTTTCTGAACAAACTGTGAAAAAAGAGAGTCGAAACATTCTAAACATTATCTGCGTCGTCTGTTAAATTTCTTTGCTCGACAAAGAGTTTCTTAGCTGAGAGTATAATTTTAATTGTACAGCTTATAACATGTGAATTAATAGCAACGCAATAATTAAATATACATCAGAATGATTCAATAAATAAAAAAAAACTGGACTTTAAGTTTAGTGTAACGCAATGCTTATTATTCATTTGACTGGTATTCCTTTTCACTTTATCAGTTACAAATGTTTCACAGCAATAACAATCAACAACTAAAATTTGTTCTTCTATTTTCCTTTTTAGTTTTGCAGGTTGTATCTTTTACCTCTCTTTTATTCGTCTTTTTCCAAAACAGTCCCTCCAGCGTTTTAATTAACTTTTCCTTTCGGCAGACAGCTATATTGACCCTGGCTTTTCTTACCATTTTTTCTTCCCTCATGTAGGTATGTGTTCATTCCAATATTTCCTATATTCTTTTACCAGTCTACTCGTTTATTACACTGTTCATAAAGTACTTATATCTTTATCGATCCGGTGCCTTTCCTGTTATTGCTCCTAGTATTTTCATTTCTCTCTTTTTTACCAGCTGTTCTGTTTTTATTGTGCTAGCATTGGCTTCCGCACCACGGATTAATACAAGTCTTATTGGGACTTCGCTTGTTGATACTTTGTGTCGGCGGTGAAATTTTTATTGCGTCATTTCCTTTCAAGTAACCTTATATTTCCTTGGTGCAATAATTGCCTAATTTTTTACTTCTTGGTACAAATTCCTAAATCAAATTATTTGAGATCCTAAGTAAAAATAAATGTGTTCTAATATTTCTCCACTCGCTTCCAGTTGTCATCTAACAGCTTGTTTCGATTTATGCATGGGTTTTGTGTTTTTCGTATTTATCACATTATTGTATTTTGTTGACTTTTACATTGAACCAAAGTAACAGTCTTTGAAGACTAATTAATTCGATGATTTCTAAACATTAATTCTGCTACTAAAATTAATCGTCTCGTAAATTTGAATGTGGATAGCGACTGAGAGACAAATTACTGTTTTAGCTTATTGATGATACAGTTATATCAATTTGTATATTTTTTAAAGACAGTAATATACATGTGTAAGACAAACAGCATTGACTAAGATGATAATATTTCTGGCGTACTTTACAACTTGTTTTTGAGCCGTCCACTGCATTGCGAGACTCATGGCAATGTACAAGGCGTATATTGGTGGTGAGGAATGGAAAGATATTGCTGCAAGAATTAAAAGTAATACGTAGTAATAAGTAATCGTACATGGAAGGGAAAAGATGACCATGAACACACGCTGGCACTCGATTTCAGGCACAAGGGTGTGGGAAGATTCCCTTTTTTAGGTAGGGGGTTCAGGGATTGGAGTGACTTACCAAGAGAAATGATGAATAATTTACCAAAAACTAAAGAATTTAAATTGAAATTTGTAGAGGGAAAATGTAGCTGGTTAGGCTTACAGGAAAGGGAGAAAAAGGGTGAATACGGGAATTGACACCGGAGCGTGTGCTCCATTACAATTAAAATTAAATTACATCGTTACCAACAATTCCTCTTGCCTTTCTTAAACAATGCGTACAGATTTTTGTACTGACTGTGCATTTTGTGACTGACAATATATAAAGGCCCCACACTACTAACAATGAAATAATTGTTTATTTATGAAGACTGTTACTAGCCGCTTGTGAAACATTAAGGAATATTTTCCTTTAACTAAGTTCGAGAAGGCCGGCTAATGCCGTCAAAGGAACAACGAAAACCGGGGTGATATTTATCGGAAAATGTTCCTAACATGTTTAGGAAGTGTTTTAACTTAATGAAGTATTGCGAGATACATTTCGTTTTGAGAAAAACTATTTTTGGTAATCTTAGTTTTCATAGTTTGGAGGTAAAACGAAAATATTTGATATTTTCGTAATTGGGAGGGTTACTGATATGTAATTATTAAAAAAAAATTGATAGTAAGATATAAGAACATAACATGGTTTGGCTGTTAAATAAAGTTTTCGGGATATAATTCGAGGTATAGGAATACTGAAAAATATCGTCATGAAATTCTGACATTGGTTAATAATTCAGAGAAATTACAGTTGTTATTCAAATCTGAATACGTGTGAGTTTTTTTATTTTATTTTTTGTTTTTTAAGTTTCGAGGTTACATTCCGTATAGGCCTACGTTTGGTAAAAATCGGTTCGGTGATAAGGTTTCGAGATATTTCATGTTATTTAAAAATGAAAGATAAAAACCAGAAGTTTCAAATTCGTTCGTCAGGTTTAGCGCGTGAAAGAGATTAGTTTTACAATCTAGGTAGGAGATACAACCACAGCATCAAAGATACCGTATTCCCCAGGAAAATGTATGTTGAAATGAACACGGCGCTAGATGATCTTCTTTATGCATTTTCATTCTTTGCACATTGATATTATTATTAATTTTAACTCACTTGACATTTCTTGTCATTATTTTCTTTTTGTATTTGATTTTTATCTTTGGAATCAGAATCATGATTGTATTTGATTATAGCTCATAAGTCCGTAAGAGATAAATTACAATAGAGCTACGTCTCGTGGTAGCTTAGTTATTTTTAATCTAACTCAACGACCCATACACCGAGAAATCAGTGGTAAATAAAGATATTAGGATACAAAGCGATTCACGTTTGGGGTAGATATACGGAAATTTACCAATTTCAGGCTGCGCTTATAAATTGGGATCAAACTTTGTGTACGAAATTTCTGCTTTCTTCGAGTGCGGGAAGTACTTCAAAGTTTTGATGAGTGAGTGACAAAATTCTGTAATATTTACATTTGAATAACTTCCAAACTAAGAACAGGAACGGAACAAAATTTGGTGTATTTTCAAACATTGCTGATATATACATATATAGAAATTCGAGGCATATAGTGTAACTAAGATTGAAGTGACTGGGGTTCGAAGATGCCTGAATCTCTTCGAGAAAAGGAGATGCAGTGTTGCAGTTGACTCGCCTTGGCGGACGCTCTGCCGTTCGCCCAGATATACGGAGGAATGTAACTGGATTGTCCTCAGATCAGGCGTCATTAATAGTACTATAACTAAATGAGGTAAAAGAAAGGTAAAGATCTCGGGGCTTCTACAGATAGTTGCCGGTTTCCCTAGGATTCGCGGAGGTAGTGATCCTGATGTATTTTTAAATCTTCTTTTGGTGTCGGAGCTGGGATACAGTAACCGTTTTTAGACTTGTGTTCAATCTTATTCATTTAATCTTTTCTATTTAAATAGTAATAAACTTTCATATGATTCATTGACATTTATTAAAGTTGGATTTCATTAATAGGTATCCGAAGAATACTAGTTCCTTTGCTCTCCGTAACTATTATCAACTCAAACGCGCACTAACATTTTTATTTTATTTTAATTGGCTTATGCCATAAAGCCATCAATATCATACATCGTTTAAAATACCATTTACATTATGCACTGTTTACAACAAGTTATAATAACGGTTAACATAATTCAATATTTACAATAATTTACATTAATTTACATCATAATTGGCATATCATTTCAACTGTGGTTGCAAGTTCAATTTATTTATGTTTGGTTTGAATGTTTTAGATATTAATTCCTTTTGTGTTGTCTCGTTGTCCTTTTTCAAGCTTGTATTTGCTCATATATGGAGGTCGGTTTCGTCTAGGTATTTAATGATGGCTGATAAAATCTGAGGGTTATTCTTATACAACAAGGTTGCGATGTTAGTAGGTAAAGGGATATTTTGTTTTATAATGCAGGCAAGTAATTTATTTTTGAGCAACCAAAACAGATGGTCTAGGTCGGGTGTTTCTGTGGGGTGATCTTCACAGTAGGGGGTTTATGATACTTTAATACGGTGCAGGTGGGCCGGATAGTACCCGTGCCCTAACCTCATTCATACTATGTCGCATGTCGTCCACTCAGATTTATATCGTTGTACCAAGGTTTTAAGGTTATTTCTGGCTGAATAGTCGCATAATGTCGGCCCTTTTCTTGTTTTGTTCCCCCTCGTTCGCTCTCTCTTCTTACTCCTGTCGTTACCATGGCTACTAATTTCTCCCAGACTAACCTTATGTTTTGTATAATTTCTCTAAGAAACTCGTTATGCCATAATCCGCATTACCATTCACAATCATTGACACTAGAAGGATGTCATTGGGTCATTCTGTGTATCAGCGCGGAGTTTTCTCCACGGTACTGATTCGATATCAGGCTGAGATGACGTGGACAGTCGTTCCGGATGTCCAGCTACGGAGAAAAATTCTCGGCTTCGTCTGGGTCGTAGTCAAACGGTCTACCACCTGAGCTACGAGGCTTCTTCTTAGAACTAACTACAGGACAAAAATCTGTATAACTTGTACGTTTTGATGGTCGACTTAAATTCGTCGGCATACCAAATCAGCTGAAACATTGCATCTTTCCTACCTCGAACTCAGTTACCTGAAGCTCCTACACTAGAATAACTGTCATTAAACCACAAAAATAATTTACAATATTCCGAAATGCAATACCCTCGAAAATGGACAGGAAACCAAATACCGATTTGTTATGTGAAAAAAAAAAAAAAACTTTGGACAAATATCCAGAACCCGGTACATTTAATCTGGTACAAGGTGATCAGTGAGACTATTGACACGAACTCCAAACTAACTAGTATCCTTCTTCAAGATCGATGCAGACTCTCTACCGCTTATGCTAACCTGCAACCATGTAATGGTAAGGGGTACCACTTGACATATTTTGGATGCTACCAAGAGAAGAATAACGTATCCTATAACCAGATATGATATCAGACACTGAATATAGAAGAAACGCTATAATTTGGAGTTCATGGTAAATAATATATATTACACTTTTATCCAAAAGAATCGAAGTATACGAGACTATTCGTGTCATCTTGAGGTAGACTACCACAGAATCAAGAGCACAAAAAAAAGAGAAAATTCTGTTTGCAAACTATTTAGATAACATTATTTCCTTTTAATAATAACAAGTATGGTTTTTCCAGTATAATTAATGTATTGGCGTATGCAAGGTGGGAAAATGCCACTTTCAAATAATATGTTGGAAAATGGAAAGAACCCCTCCCCCAAGGTATACATAAAATCGAAATTACATACATGCACGAATTGTGTCTGTTGCTGTAAAGGTCTATGATGATTTAAGTAAAAACATGAACCCTTGAAGATTTTAACACCACAGTCTGAAACAGTTTGTGGTACCTTATACAAGGAAGAACGTGTATAGTCATTACGATTTATCTAATGGATGTTCCATCTGCAAAGTAGCTCCGTCAAGATTTAAAATAGAACAGACATTTAAAACGTTTTTAATTGACTGTGATAATCTCAAAATAAATTGCACTTTTTAAATAATGAACTGGAATTAGTAGAAAAATCTTGGGTCCAGTTAAAACAACAGAACTATGGAAATTAAGAGGTAATAGGGAAATATACCAGAATATAGAAAATATAACAGAATCAATAAAAAAAAAGGAGATTGCTGTTTTTTGGACATACCTACAGAGTGAATGATAACAGACTAACGAAAAAGATATCAAATTACCTTTGGGGAACAAAATAAAAAAACCTGCTGGATTTAAGAGGAAATGAAAGATTTGAAAAGAAATAAGATAAGAGAAAAGGAAATTATGCAAAGAGAAATCTTTAGAAATAAGGTATTAAGTTTGGAAGGATTCCAAGGCAGAAGAGGAAAGAAATCTGCTCCGAAGTGGTGTGGGATTAGAAGGAAGAAACATAGTGACATGATGAAGGTATAATGGATTGAACGCAAGAATAAACAACAACAGAAGATGAAGAATTGAAAGTGGAACGTGTTCCCAGCAGGCCTTATTAGAGAGAAGGATTTTTTTTTTTTTTTAGTTATGGCTCTACGCCTCGTCGACGTCGAGGTCATTAGAGGTGGGATAGGGCAAGGAACGGGAAGGTATTCGGCCATGGAATTTTGAAGGAAGCATTCCGGCGTTCGCCTAGAGTGATTTTGGGAAACCATGGAAAATCCAAATCTGGATGCCCGGATGGGGATTCGAACCGGAGTCCTCACAAATGCGAGGCCAGAGTTACCGCTCACCCACCCCGCTCGGTGGAAAGGAGAAGAAAAACAAACTAAACAAAACGAAAAAATAAGTGTAGGATTTTTTATATATAAAAACTGCTTAACGTCTCTTTAACAGCGAGGTCTTTAGAGACGGGAAATGATGGGGAACACGGAATGGGAAGGAATCCTGCCATGGCCTTTTAAAGGAAGCATCCCGGCATTTGCCTGGAGGATTAAAATTATTCATTTATTGATTATGTATACATGACACAGAAGCTTAGCAGTTTGTTCCTTAGGTATAAACAATTATTGAGTAAAAAAAAAGAGTTTGTGTAGTAACGCTTGGTTTGCGTACTTAAGACTTTTTTTCGTCAGGGATGAATGGTGTGATGACGTTCATCGGCAGCGGGAATATGATGGCGGAGTTCTTCTCGTCGGCGATGGAGTGCAGTGTCTGGAGGTAGCGGAGCTGCAGGGCCGCAGGGCTCGCTGACAGCACCTCCGACGCCTGCGCGAGGGCCTCCGACGCGTTCTGCTCGCCCTCAGCAGCCAGGACCTTCGCCCTAGCGGCGCGCGAGGCCTCAGCCTCCGCAGCCATCGCCCTCTGCAGCTCGACCGGCAGCCACACCTCCTGTATCTCCACCCGCTCCACCTTGACACCCCACGGGTCTGTCGCCTCGTCCAGACTGCTCTGCATCTCAGACGCGATGGCCGACCTCTGCGTCAGGATCTCAGACAGCTTCTTCTGGCCCAGGATGTTGCGCAGCGTCGTCTGTCCGAGCAGGCGGGTCGAGTAGCAGTAGTTGCTGACGGACAGGATGGCGCTGAGGGGGTCCTCCACTCTGTAGTACACGACGGCGTCCACCGTGATGGTGACGGAGTCCTTGGTGAGCGCTTCCTGCGGGGGGACGTCGATCGTGACGGTGCGCAGGTCGACCTTGTTGTAACTGTCGATACACGGCAAGATGAAGAATATCCCCGGACCGCGGGCTCCTCCCGGGCGGAGTCTGCCCAGGCGGAAGATCACGGCTCGCTCGTACTCCTGCACGATCTCGAAGCAGAAGAACAGCGAGATCGGGAACGTGATGACGACCAGGAAGACGGAGCCAAATGTCGCAATACTCTCCACGAGCGGGTGCGGCTTTGCCGAGGCGTTCCTCTCATCCCTCCACATCGTCGTACGAGATTACTATGTGCTGCAACAAGAAGTAGGTCTTAAACTTCTAGCGCGGTAGGGAGAAATTTCTTACCGTTACGCGTTACGAGTTACGCGTTCATTGCGCATGCTAACTTCACGTTCTGCGCATGTTGCCCTCCTTACAGCAGACGGAATCAGTCATTTAAACTTTTAGAAATTATTTAAATCACTAGCCAGAATTCTGCGGTCAACTCGTCATTTTTGATGGGCTTGCAATTTGCTTAAAAACGAAATTTTTACCCACAGATTCGCACACTGTGACATAAAAGTAGTAGTTTGTTAAATTAATATGTAGCTACAATACTAAAAGTTGCTTCTTGGCTGTCTGGGTGACGCCACTTTATAATGTGTGCGGCCATAAATTTTAAAAACACCACCCAGATAGTGCCCGAAGATAAATGGTGGCATAGGGGGGTCAAGGAGGTGTTGGAAATTGCCAAGCTTAAAGACAATATTAATGATGATAACAGGATTAATCTACTCGACGCATGACTATCTCAAGTGTGGACGTGTCACCGCCAACCAGACCGCGCCGCTCCTCACCAAGCCAACGAAACACCAATCGTTTCGGACCTTCTGATTGGCCGGGTAAACTGAATTCTCTAGATGAGTCACAGGCCACGGCTATATAATAGCACCACACACCGATAAAAGACGGACCGAGAAGGGAGGAGGGTGAATTCACCCTCCTACCTATCATTCGGGAGGAAGGGGGTCAAACCCCATTCGGCCATCCTGACTGGGGTTTTCCGTGGTTTCCCTCAGTCACTCCAGGCGAATGCTGCGATGGTTGCCTACTAGACCACGGCCAACTTCCATCCCCCTTCCCTCCCCGTAGGTTAGTTAGTCTTCATGACTCTCCAGCAACCCGCCTCCCGGCATCAGCTGGGAGCAATGAAAGTAAAAAAAGAGATAAAAGACGCAGTTCTGCCCTGGAAAAAGACAGCAGAAGGATAGTCGAAACGTCGGCTGCATACATCATGACGCGGGGTCAGCCGCACAGCCAAGAAGCAACTGGCCAACTGACTCTGGCTGCGGAAGCCTAAAATTATATAATATTAATAATTTTCCATACCCAGTTATATTTCGATACTTAAGCATAACTACAGTGGAATATCGATTACTTCCACAGACAAAAAAAAAAGTTGTCATGGTTGTCATGGTGATGTGGACATACAGAGAGTGCATATAGCATGCAACGTGTACATGACTTGTTGCGAGGGGAAAAAAAAGTACTGCTAAAAGAAAAGAACCTTGCATTTCTGGATACTGTACCACTCATCCGATAACCGTGACGCCGCAATTTTATGATGGATTCTTAGGTAACGCGACGAGACAAATTGAAAGTAAAGAATAAAAAAATTTCATGCCTCGCTTAGTTTTCGAGATATCGTAACTCGAAACTGACCTGGATTGGTTTTAAATGCTGCCTGGACCAGAAGAAGAATTTCGCCATAGTCAAATTTGATGATGAATTCGTACGTACCTTGACGAGACAAATCAAAAATAAACTTGGTTATAAACCAAATCAAAATAAACCAAGTTTATTTTCGATTTGGTTTATATCTCGCTTAGTTCTCGAGATACTGTATCTCAAAAGTAAGGAGGTTAGACCAGATGTGGAACAGGGAAAAAAACACTATATCTACTAGCTAGAAATGCACTATAGGTGTTTTATTTTCATAGTAGTAGTTGTTGTTAAGTTGAAATTCAGCCTGTACCAGAAGAAACGTCATTAAAATCACGAGGAACTATACCTATAACTGATTTTTAACATGAATCTCTTGAATACCAAGCGAGATATCAAAACATTTTATTCTTTATTTTCTATTTGTTTCGTCGAGTTCTATAAGAATTCATCACAAGATTGTGGCGCCACGGTAATGATAGAACTGCCCACACATATAGTTCGGTGAAGAAGGGAAAAAAAAAGTATGATATTAAAGTTTGAGCTTGTTTAAGTATAATAGGCTACATTCCTTAATTTCGAGACCATTCAAGTTCGAAATAAACTGAATGAAACTTGTATCCCCTGAAATCAAACAACGTCTAACGGAATACGACATAGCAATGAATCCTACATCATTATTTTTGGATGATTTTTTTTTTCCTTTCTTATGAGCCAGAAATATGCTTACAAGCCGTCATTATTGATCACAACGAAATTCATGGAAAGAACGGTTATGAGATAATTGTGTCCAAAATGTTCTCCGACATAAAAGCTCTAAGCAAGAAATAAAGATTAAGGCTAGACGTAATACTCTATTGTCTAGTTAAATGTGCTGTAATAATTTTCATTTGTTTACTAGAACAACTTGTACGAGGTTCCTATGCACTGTAAAAATGCAATAAAGGCAGTATGGTTCGTCCAGTCGAAACAGAAACAAACATAAAAAACCGCGGGAATAAAAACTACAAGAAAAATACA
This sequence comes from Vandiemenella viatica, assembly GCA_031002005.1. Lineage (NCBI taxonomy): Eukaryota > Metazoa > Arthropoda > Insecta > Orthoptera > Morabidae > Vandiemenella > Vandiemenella viatica. The sequence goes on from JARYHS010009186.1 coordinate 267,313,599, forward strand.
GAGGTTTCACTTCACGCAAGTGTACACACTGAAACTCGCGCAAGTTTTTTAAAAAAAATAAAAGAACGGTCATGTTCAATGATTTCTTTGCTTAAGTTTACATCGCTGTACAGTGAATGTATTAATGTTCGCGTGTGGCTGAAACTTTGACTATCCAGCGGCAATATTAGTGGAGGATGTGGTTCGATTTAAATACAGCCTGTACCAGAACAACTGAAACTCCTTGTTACAGCATAAGACAAGAGTAGTTTATCGTTGATTGGTAATGTAAGTTGCTTTTATGAACGCTTTGTTAGTGATGTCAAGAATCGCGATGCCAACTACTGCTGACATTGTATCAAAAGATCTACAATATTAAAAACAAAAAGTCTCTATATTTTATTACTGTCCAATAATGAACTAGATTTAAAAACATAGGAGTTGTATTTTTCGTTTTATTTTTAAGTTATGTGTTTCATATTTGCTTCGAATTTTGTTACTTCTTTAAAATTACTTGATGCGGTTGGAAATAGTTCTATATTTGTAGTTGTGTATGCGGCCTAGACCACGATGGGAATTCTACGATAATAGTGACGCCGCAATTTGATGATGGATTCTTACGTAACTCGAAGAGACAAATCTAAAGTAAAGAGAAAAATTTCTTGAGATATCGTATCTCAAAACTGAGATGGTTATGTTGAAATGCGGCTTGGACAAAGGTAAATTTGATGATAGTTTCTTATGGAACACAAATTGAAAGTGAAGGGGAAAAAAACCTTTCTATATCTCACCTAGTTCTCGAGATGTAATATCGTTTCTCAAAATTGAAGTGGTTAGGCTTAAATTTACCTGGACCAAAATAAAAATTATCCAAAGCCACAAACAACTACACGATGGAGATGCAGAATTGGTATTTTGTTTTCCGCTTATAGGTTGTGGTTAGGTTTAAATGTGGCTTGTACCAGATGGGAAACATCACCAAAGGTACAAGGAACTATACCTTTACTGGTAACTAATGTATGACTTTCGATATGTCAATAAATAAAGGAGATATTAAAAAAAATGTTTCGTTGACTTACATAAGAATTGAGGCGCCACAGATATCGTAGAAAAGCCACTACGACTAAAACTAGTACTATACTGTATAGCATGAAGTAATACGATTAATATATTTATTTTGAATTCCCTTGGGTTTCTGTGACGCCATATTATTATCGTCATTAATTCAGCAGCATATGAACAATTATATCGCAATGTAAACTACTACCAAAAGAATCTGTTTCTATCTATATTTTAACTATTGAACATCGTCCATTAGTTAAAGAACTATATTTTTCCTTTATACTACCTTAAGCCTGTGCCATGTGTTCAGTAACCTGTCGTCCTTGGGTTATGCTGCAGCTAACATCACAGAAATAAGTCATTTCTACTAAGATTTTACAAGGGTTTTGCCTCATATTTAGCAGTTTTTATACAAATTGCATAAGTATGATATGAGTCAACACATAATAAAACATATTTCCCTCATCTGTCAAATCTGAAAACAACCTGCTAGTTAGTAAATAAACAACGCCCAAACAGCGATTTTCTGTACTGCATTATCTTTGGCGGCTGGACAAAGAGTTTTGTTGGGAAGAATCAACTATTCGCTGCACAGATCGTATGCTGAAATTAACCACGCAGCAGTAAATCATGTAACAAATAGAGTACATAAAAATCTTCTCACCGTAACAAAAATGACATGAATTATACAGTGTAATGCAGTTAATAATAATAAAAATTAAAATTAATTAAATTCGGGAGGCCTTACGATCTATTGAATAGTTTTCGTTACACTACATACTAACTCTCTGCCGTGGGTGGACATGTAATTAGAGTTTGAACTAGCGAGCGTATTACTGTATTTCGCATGAATGAGGCGAAGCTTTGCCACAAAGAGAGTGACACTGAATAAAAATAAAATTTCATGACAGAACCGGAATCTCAACTCGGGATTCTGAATTTTCAAGTATTGCGCATTATCAAAAGAGATAACGTTCCAGTACTCATAGACTAATAAAATTAAGTAATAAAGAAATACAATAATTAGGTTTATGATATTGTTTCTCCCACACACACTAAATATTAACAGGGAAAAGCTGCTGATAAACGTATAAATAATATGTATTATTTCTAAAAGTAATTTTTCTTGTGACAAGCCATCATGCTTACCATAACTGAAAAATGAGTTCTCCGCTTTGGTAACATTATAAATCGAGAAAGGAAGTTTTCGTAATTCAGCCCGTAGATGGCGACATAATGGTTAGGCCTATGTGCTGGAGTCGCATTATTCCTAGATAGCAGCACGTGTGACATCGCAGATATGTTGATAAACTAGACAGTGCTGCCAATTCTACGGATTTATCCGTAGATCTACAGATTTTTTAGAAAATGTTAGGATTTTCGGATTTTGTTTACTGATTTTTGCTACTTTTTATTATTTGTTGTTTGTTTCTTATATTGCTGTTTTGTTAAACTTTGAGCGTATAGTGTTAATGCGTTACAGAATTGTCAATAATTGTGAATCGTTTCCTTGCAACTGCTCGTGTGAATCAACGATTGAAATTAAGCTCTGATTTTGTTTTATTATAGATTTTATAGATCTTAAAAGACATTAATACAGAACTATCGGCGCAGTCTTTATCCACGGTGACCCGCTTGTTGGCACGGCTTTTTAACATTTCCTGTTCCAGAACATATGCTAAATTTATTTTTTTTAAAAAAGAAAAAAGGTATGGTCCCTGGGAAAAAAAAACACAGCAGCAGCAGTGATGAACGTCGCGCTGTATAAAACATTTTCAGAGATATTTCTTACTTTCAATGTAGAATATTATTTTGTATTTCGAATTTTAACGACCTGTAAATAAAAAGATTTCTTAATTCTGACTCTCTCTTCAAGAATTATTGTTCAGTCTTTTAGCTAGCGAGCCTCAGGATTGTTGTACCCAATCTACGGAAATTTTAGCAGTCATCTACGGATAGTCAAAGCCAAGGGCTGTCAGCACTGCTTCTAGAGCAAGGATATTTTCGTTTCCGTTAAAGAAACATTTCATAATTTTTAATTGTTGCTTAAGACGTTGTAAGTATTTTGCAGCGTACCTAGATAACTGACAAATAATCAATTCCTACAAATTGCTACAATTTCTTTTATGCAACGACAAATCGCAAACCTCGCTATTGATCGTATACCGTCCGCGAAATTTTCGCACGAGCCACTTAGTTATTTAAAAATTTCCAAAGTGGCAAAGTACGAGGGTGGTAAAACTGCATTGAAAGAATTTAATATTAAAAAAAAAAAAAAAAATGAGAAAGGGGAATCGGCAAGTGTTTCACAGATTGAGCTAAAAATTTCATCCTGGGAAGATTTAAAAAAAGGGGGGGGGGAAACACCACAAACACATAATGCACGTTCAGAAATAGGGAAAATTTCTGTCATTTAAACTATGCGTTTCACTGGAGACGGCTGAAAGCACTATTTGAGTGAAAGTAAAGGAGTCTTGCTAGAAAATGACTCTATAATAACTTATCTCTAGAATAGTTCTGGAAGGTTTCCAGACTGTCCCTTCCAACGACTCCTCTGCTCCTCTTCCAGTTCTGTCCAGTTTGCTCCTCCGTCTTCCAGTTTCCTTTTCCCTTAACACTTCTGTCTCTTGATCTTTCTCGAAGCTTCTTACCTTCCAACTTCAAATTATCCATTTTCTCTGTCATTTGTTCCACTAGTGCCTTTGTCCTTCCATTTCTATCTTGTGCAGTTTCCTTTTCCAGTCTGTTGCACCAATCTTACACCCCTGGAACTTTATCTCTCTTGTCACAGTTCTGCTAATATATCTTTCCATCATTTCCTATGCCATGTATCAGTATTGGCAGAAAGCTAGATCTGTAAATAATCCTTTTAATGGCTACTTCCTGCACCATATAAACTCCCTGATACTCCTGAAGACTTCTTGGATCGCCTCCATGTTTAATTTACTTTCTTCCTATTTCTACCAAACTCCGTTATCACACTTCTCTCTTCTGCAACATCCAATTTCTCCCCTAAAAAAATCACGAAATTACATCTCTATCATCTCAAATCTATTCCTCCTAGATGTAATTATTGCTATTAATTCAACTCTTACTATGTCCACTCCGTTGTTTCGAGTGATTGCAGCTCCGTGATGGAGTCCGGGGGTTAGTTGGTGGGTTTGTCCGCCAGGGTAGAACAATTAATAAACACTAGACTGCGCACCAGAGTACTGGATTAAACCACAAACCTCTCAGGTCTGAATGCGACACGCTACTGTCCATCTGATGGGGTCGTTAAGCTCGGAGGTCTTTCGAAATAGTAGGCCTTATTGGTATTTCACTCTCCCCCTTACTTCGTACAATACACTGGTCATACCCGCAAGAGTCACCCACACAATTTAGTAACACGAACATTCATTTCCATCGCTTGGGAAGGCGAGGGCATATCACACCAGTTAAATATTGCAGTCTGGACGCAAGGGTACTGGAGATAAGCATTACGTATTCATGATGATCGCCACCAGTGTTCTGTCTTGAGGCAGGTTACCACATGGCTGCTCTCCTTGCTCTTCTGTCTTCTTGTCCTTCTCTTCGTAGCCATGTATTTCCGTTTCCTCTGTTGTTTTCATGTGATTTTGTACCTTCTTCTTCCTCTCATCATCCTAATCCTTTCAAGGCGTCGCTTAACAAGCACCCCTTCTCAAAAAGTGTCCCTTCGAGTTCTTTCTGTAAAATTCATCCTCTCACCAACCCTTTTCAGCACTTCAATATTACTCACTTTTTCCAGCTAGCGTATCCTCTCCACATCCACATTTCAAACACTTCTATCAGTTTTTTCATCCTCTCTTCTCATTGTCCACGTCTCTGCACCCTAAAGTGCAACACTCCATACGAAACATTTGCCTAGTGTTTTCCTCAGTCCTTTATCAACTTTCCCAGTTAGTAATCGTCTCTTCCTATTAAACGCTTCCTTCGCTACAGCGACACAAGTTTCCACCTCTCCGTACCATCTCAGGTCCTCTATTATCATCATTATTTCTATAATTTTCGTATGTCCCCATAACGGAGAACTATAAGCAATTCTTACTGGATGCGTTCAGTTCCTCTTTGGGATGTTCTTCTTGTCAGACCAATATTTTTTCATTCTTTAATCTGACGGTTTTCTTTCCTCAGCAGTCCAGACGCGTTTAGATGTTTCAATTTTTTGTCTCTGAAATAACTTCCCACGAGTTCACTTTTCTTACTAAAACTCTCTCGAACTGTGACGTCTCCCTTAGCAATGACCTGCAGACTTCAGGTCTTTCTCCACCTCCTTCATTCATGTGGTTGTTGTTTTTACTGTTTGTGTGTATTCTAAAATTTGTCTTGATTATTTCCTTCGGAAGTCTACTCAGATGTGCATAAATTTTCAGCCTTTTTTCTTCATGTCTGATTCTATGTTTATATTTTCTCTGTAGTTTTTGTACTTTGAAGTCTATACTGTTCATCTTCATTCTCTCTGGATCCCAGGATTTTTCTGATAATTTTATTCTTCTTCTTGATTTGTTCTGTTGCTTTTTTATGTTCATTGCTAATGTTTCACTTACATATGTAACTGCTGTCCTTAATTATAGTGTTATAGTCTTGGTGTTGTCTGAAATACATATTTTGTTGTAAATATTTTGTACTAACGCCGTTGCTTTCTTCATCTTCTGTACTCTTGCTTCCTGTGATTTCCCTTCTAGTCCTGTTGATTCCATGATTTCACCTAGATATTTAAACTATCTATTAATATGTGATTGAATTTTGATATGATTTTTGGTGTATCTCATATTGATGACGGTTTTAGTCCGCTTTAGTAGAAGTGGTAGCTTGGAATGTGTTTGAGAGATAATGCGGCTGCTTAGAGGGAGGTGTGGGCTTGTACCTGTCTGCACTGCCGCGCACACACAATGGCTTAATGGATCGCTGCCCTCGACATAACAAGGCCACCAGACGGGCCTCAAACCAGCGCTCCGCGGCCTACAAGACAGGAGATACAAACACAAGCCGACTGCGATTATTACTAGCCGATACCGTGGAAAAATTAACCTGGTGTCGATACTGGAAGTATTATTATTATTATTTTCTTTTCCTTCTGGCTCCACACCTAGCCGACGTTGATGCAGGAGGGAACTGAGGGCATACATCACGTCAACTTGCAAGTGTGTATTAAAACACGGGGTGAGTAAAAAAGGACTTTACAACTTTGGAATAATATAAACATCTGTTGAGATAACTTACAGAATAGGTAGGTGTCTCATTTTGTTGCAAACAACCTCAAATTTAGTGCACGCAGTGCATCAGTACACCATTCCGCCACCAGGAGCGCCAGCGTAGTGCGCAGTTAAAATGGCTACTTTCACTGGTGCAACAATTGTTAGGCGAAAATTTCGAACGGAATACGGTAATCAACCTCCACGCAGGCCTATAATCTACTCTTGGCACAAGAACTTGGTTGAGACGAGTTGTTCATTACGACATGATACGCCCGATTCGCTGCAACGAGTGTGGGAAAAATTGATTTCCGGTGGGATGTTTGCCGCATGACAAATGGTCGTCACATCGAATCCAAGTGACACTTGACACTTTTATGTGAAACTTGCTACAAAATGACACATCTACCAATTCTGCAAGTTATCTCATCAAATTTCTATATCATTCTGAAGTTGTAAATTCATTTATGACTCAGGCTACATTAATGTATATTTATTGTGTGTATGAATTGCCATAAATACCAATAATAATATTACTATTTGACAACAATGCTAAACGCCTTTCCTTCGATACAAAACCTAAAACCTTAATGCCCTGTTTTGTAAACATCAAACAAGATCTTCATATGTTCGGATGAAAACCCGAAGTTGTTTTTGACAGAGAACTCTTTCGGAAGAAGTAAGCGGCACATGTATAAACAGAAATGAAAAATTGAAGAAGCAGTGGTCCTCGGAAAGATGAGCACATACAGGTCCACTCAAAACGAATAAACGAATGAAGGATTTGTGAACGCAAAAGAAACAAACTCTCTGCCAAATGCTAGGTGATTTTATGTGGCCTTCGCTGGCCTCAAGGAATGTGCAAGAAATAAACAGGACCACAGGAGATCAAATGACAAGGAGAAGATTCACTTGACAACAGAAGAGATCAACAAGAGAGAAAAAAAGTAATAGAATCTGTAAGAGATGAACTGCCAGGAAGCCATGTTGGACAGTTGAACTTAAAATTTCAGAAATACGATTTATGTGAATAGTGTTACGGCTGCGACTAAGAAGAGAGATGTAGTTGCAGTGCAATGTAATGTGTGACAGGTTGCAGACGAAACGTGTATTCAAGTGGAACTCGAAGTCTTTAATAACTGTCAAAAAGTTGACGAATTTCTTTACATAGACCAGTGTTTCTCAAAATGGTGTCGCGAACCCCTAAGGGCTCGCCAGTTGATCGTAGGGGGTTAGCGACAAGATTTTCGTAATGGCAATCGTTGTTGAAAATAGTGGAGCTTAAAAAAAAAAAAAAATAATAATAATAATAAAAAATTAAAAAATAGCGGTACGTGGAGCTCAAATTTTGAGAAACACTGACGTAGACAATAGAAAGGAAGATGGAGTATAATTTTTTCCTTTCAGGTAAAACGAAGTACTATTGATGTAAATTATGATTGGTGAGTCCACATTAGACGCCGTTTAATACGTAATAGTGAACGCAAAATGTTCTGTTTATGCTAGGAGATTCCAGAGAAATCGATAAGAGGTAAACTACCTACTATATTTGAAACAAGAGACTGTTTGTAGTAATAATTTATGCGGAATATACCAAGTAATTAAAAGCTGAGAAAGCTAAAAGGAATTGCAGCAGAGGTTGACCGTTATATACTCTTTGACGCTTGCTGTTCATTGCTAAGTAAACGAATATAATATCTCTGACGAAGGCTGTAGCATGTCAACTGAAAGCTCTGTAATGAAAATAAAAAACGCGTAAATGAAGATGGTTGTTGAAGCCTCTGAAATGATTTATCTCATTCAAGTTGCAGGGAAATTTCAGTACGTGTTCAGTAGACAATATTTTTTTTGTTCGTTGTTATTATTATTTGCATATTGACTCTATCTGATCACTCCAATCGTTGAGTCTCATCATCACTTGTAACTAAGAATTTGTGGAATGGGGGATTCTACAATATCCGAGCCACTGAAATTTGATAAAGTTTATGGTGGATCCGTATATATCTCGACGAGACAAATCTAAAGTAGAGAATACATTTTTTTGATATCTCACTTAGTTCTCGAGATATCGTATGTCAAAATTCAGGTGGTTAGTTTGAAAAGCAGCCTAAAAAGATTTCGCCCATTTTTGATAATGAATTCTTCTGTAACTCGACGAGACAAAACGAAAGTAAAGAATATCATTTTTTGATACATCTCTTAGTTCTGGAAATTAAGGTGGTTCAGTTGACATGCTGCCTGGACCAGAAAAAAAATCGCATAAGTCACAAGGAACTACATGGTGAACATGCACAATAGGTTTTTTGTTTTCTTCCTGTCTGTGATGGTTAGATTGAAATATGGTCTGGAGCAGAAGAAAAACGTCAAAGAAAGCAAATGGAACTGTAGGGAAATTTAGGGTAGCCCTGGAAACTTAAAATTAGTTGCAAATAAAAATAAAATAAACAATTTCCCGTATATATTTTAATCTTATAATTAAACTTGCAAATTCTGCACTCATATTAATTACAAGTTAGCAAGTAAATTGAAAATTCCTTCGCATTAATTTTTTGGCATCACAAGAGTTGTCGGGTAGCCCTGGACACAATAATAAATGGTGGCCAATCCTTTTTTGGCCTTACAGAAATCACAAAATAATGGATATCTGAGGAATCTATGTAAACACAATCTTCATGGACCATGTCTTTGCTTCATAGCACTGAATCCAGTCTTCTAGAAAAATTTCCCCACTTACGATGCATTCGGTCTGCTTTTACTTGATTTGCTTCGGAAAGACTTTGATAATTTTTTTTTTTGTATTCAACGTATTTATAGCGCCTGTATCTTTTTATTATTTTGCATCGTCATTTTTACTTCCTTCATTTTTTTGCCTGTCCTCTCCACACTTTTTATATGGTGAAGATGTTAAAATCCCTCCATTTCGGATTTTTGAAGCCCGCATTACTATGCGTTTATTTGGCGCCGAATTTTGACAGGAGTGACGAAAACTTCTGCCAGGAACCAAACACACACTAGTGTGGAACTCACTGGGCGTCCAAGCCGCAGGTCATTTGCATTTGTTTTTACACTACAGGGCGCGTATTTAGTATCTCGAGAACTAAGAGAGATATATATAACAAAGGTATTCTTTACTTTCGAATTGTCTCGTCGGGATATAGAAGAAAAAAACAATTAAATCCATCAATTTTCAGTAGCTTGGATATCTTAGTATTGCCGCTCAATGTTTCCACTAAATAGTTTGACCCAGGGATTGTCAGATTCTGGAATAATGGCCGGAGCATTAGTGTTGCCATATGTCTACGATTCATGTAACTTGTAATCTGTATGGTATGTGTATTTCTGTTTGTGTACTCCAGAAGAAAGCAAAATCTGACAAATGTGAGAATTATCGCACCATTAGTCTAACATCACATGCTTCAAAATTACTGATCAGAATAATATACAGAAGAATGAAAGGGTAACAGAAGAGACAGTAGCTGAAGATCAGTTTGGGTTTAGGAAAAATCGTGGTACGAGTGAAGCAATTCTTGCTTTAAGATTAATACTTGGAGGACGGATCAAGAAAAAAAAGATACTTTTTTGGCGTTTGTTGATTTAGAAAAAGCTTTTGAAAATCTTAGGTGGGACAAGATGTTCCAAATTTTAAAGAATTCAGTTCTAAAGTACCGAGATATAAAGTTATAAACTATATAACAATCAAGTGGCTATAATAAAAGTACAGAATCGTGAGAGACATGCATCACTTAAAAAGGGTGTGAGACAAGAGTGTAGTCTATCCCCATTAATATTCAACTTGTATGTAGAAGAAGCAATAAAGAAAGTCAAAGAAAGGTTTGAATGTGGCATAAGTGTTCAGGGAGAAAAAATCAGTATACTACGATTTCCTGATGACATTGTCTTGTTAGCAGAGAGGGCTGAGGTTATTGAGAAGTTACTGAATGGCATGAACAAAATAATGAAGGATGATTTTGAACTGAATATAAATCAAAGCAAGATAAAAGTGATGAAATGTAGCAGAAATGATACCAATCACACTAGATTAATATAAAAATATGATCGGATGCAATATGAGAAGTAAGTGAATTCTGCTACTTGGGAAGCATAATTAGTACCGATGGCCGAAGCAAGAATGATGTTAAAAGCAGAATAGCACTAGCAAAAAGAGCCTTCATGAAAAAGAGAAATCTTTTAGTTTCAAATATTGATCTAGGAATTAGAAAGAACTTTTTAAAACTCTATGTATGGAGCACAGCACTTTATGGTAACGAAACATGGACTTTAGTAATACCAGAAAGAAATAAAATTGAAGCATTTGAAATGTAGTGCTACAGAAGAATGCTGAAAATTAAATGGACAGACAAATTACAAATGAACGAGTTTTGGAAATATTGGGTGAGGAAAGAAGTTAATGAAAGAAGCTTACAGAAAAAAGACACAGGCTGATAGGTCATATTTTGAGACATGCTGGATTGGTTAATTTGTTAATGGAGGGAACAGTCGAAAAAAAAAACTTAAAAAAATTAAATTCCTCATGGTTTCTGCTGTAACCACGAATGCCAATCGTCATTCCGGCTGAGGATAAATTTCAATTTAATTAAAACTTTCACTGTTGCTTGACCATTACGGTTTATTTGATTTTTAGGTATTTTACTGACCAGTTAATGGTCTTTGTTCATGTTCGCTGTACGTTAGTTATTAAGTTATTTTAAGTGGACATCAGACCAAATATGTTACCGAATCAACTATTCTAGCAATTCATTTGCTCAACTGTTTAATAATATGGAATGTGTATTAAATTTCATGGACGTTATAAGTACTATGACCAATGATTACGAGTGTTTGCCAAGTCTCAATAAAAAAAGGTAATGTTTTCGAACAAAAAGGAATTTAAAAAAAAATTCAGAGTGAACTTTAAGGATCAAATACAAGTCAAGTTGTATTTAAGCAATTTGTCGATTGTGTTATCGTCCCTTTATGTGTTTGATACCTACCTCTATTAATTCTTCTGAGTTTTTTAAGCTCAGATATTTTATTTACCCTGAAACACAGGTCAAGTTTATATTTGGTCAAATCAGGTCAACCTGTCATAATCTTTCATCCTAAAAACTGGAACTGACGATACGCAAAAAAAAAAAAAAAAAAAAAAAAAAAAAAAAAAAATGATAAATGCACTAATTGAAATCCATTATGTTTGGCTTTATTATCAAACTAACCAATTAAAAACTTGTTACAACTCGTTTTACAATACATTTCCCATTCTTGTACCTCAGTGCTAGTCGCGTTATACACACAAAAACAATCATTTCAAGCCGCAGCGTGCAACGTATATCGCCCGCTCCTTCTATGCGGTCAGCGATATGCCTCCTATTTCTAACACTGCTAGCGGACCAAAGACCCTATTATTACTTCTTACAGATCTAACATTAAACTTATAGTCAGCGCAACTCGAGAACAGTAATCCAACATAAGCAGATTATTACATATTCGTAAACATATATAAATTAATTTTAATAACAGCAGATTTAAAATTAATAATTACAAAACTATTAACTGAATAATTGCTGTGGTAGCATATGCCACAGATGTTTACATTCGTTTAAAAAATATATGGTAAAGATATTAGCACGAGATGTTAATATTCGCATGACCGCCATCTTAATCATTCGTCAGAACGTAAACGAAAAGAATTCGCGTTTACGTGGACATGGACCCTGGATGAAGTAGTAATAAGTAGTAACCTACAGCAAGGTATGACTAGTGTTGTAAAAAAAAAAACGGTTTTTTTCTGGCTTGAAAAAAAAAAAGTGAAAGAACTATGAAAAAACATGTTTTTTTTCATAACTACTAAATCTCAAATTTCTAAGGTATTTATTGTTTAATATGACTGTTTTAGAGTTTACTCTAAATACTTATCTTAATTTTTAAATCTAATATATTTTACTGGTTCAGTAGAAAAAAAAAAAAAAAAAAAAAAAAAAAAAAAAAAATTACAAAAATATTGGCAACATTGACTGAAATTTTCTTTTATGAACAGGGACTTGCCAAAGAGGCTAGGTTGCGCGTGAAGGAATCCCCGTTCCCTGATGTTTGGATTTATACTCGCTATTTGAACTAGTGCTGCCAGCCCTACGAATTTATCTGTAGACCTACGGATCTTTTCAAAAAATTAGGAATTTAAAATTTATCTACGGTGTTTTGCCTCTTTTTATTACTTATTGTGCTTTCCTTATATTCGTATACTTGTTAAACTCTCAGCGTATAGTGATACTGAGTCATTAAATTGTCAGTAATTATGTGTCGTTTCCTTGCAACCGTTGGCGTAAAAAAGAAATAAAGTTCCTATTTTGTATGATAATAGATTTAAATTCAAACCTAAAAGACCGTAATACAGGACTATCGGTGCAGCCTTTACGCATAGTGTGTACTTTGTTCACAATTTAAAATTGCAATCTCAAAATCTTTTGCGCACAATACAAGAACAACCAGTAAAAGAAATTATGGATATAGAGGAGACAGAAGAAGAAACAGAAAATTCCGACACCGACTGAACTACTGTTGGTAGTGCTGATACTAGTGAATGTGGTACTGACATAGAGGATGAATAACATTGTTACCTATATAGATACATTTAAGAATCATTATGTAATCAGTATGCTACGATTTGCTGATGACATTGTCTTGTTAGCAGAGAGGGCTGAGGATATTGAGAAGTTATTGAATGGCATGAACAAAATACTGAAGGAAGATTTTGGACTGAATATAAATCAAAGTAAAACAAAAGTGATGAAATGTAGCAGAAATGCTACCAATACTAGCAGATTAAATATAAAAATTGGATCGGATACAATAGGTGAAGTAAGTGAGTTCTGTTACTTGGGAAGCAAAATTACAACCGATGGCCGAAGCAGGAATGATGGTAAAAGCAGAATAGCACTAGCAAAAAGAGCCATCATGAAAAAGAGAAACCTATTAGTTTCAAATATTGATCTAGGGATTAGAAAGAACTTTTTAAAACTCTTTGTGTGGAGCACAGCACTTTACGGTAGCGAAACATGGACTTTAGGAATACCGGAAAGAATGAAACTTGAAGCATTTGAAATGTGGTGCTACAGAAGAATGCTGAAAATTAGGTGGACTGACAAAGTAAGAAATGAACGAGTTTTGGAAATGATGGGTGAGAAAAGAAGTTTATGGAAGAAGCTTACAGATAGAAGAGACAGGCTGGTAGGTCATATTTTGAGACATGCTGGATTTGTTAATTTGTTAGTGGAGGGAACAGTTGAAGGTAAGAACTGTAGAGGTAGACAGAGATTAGAATATATGAAGCAGATAATTGAGGACGTGGGTTGTAAGGGGTATGTAGAAATGAAGAGGTTAGCACAGGATAGGAAAGGATGGAGGATTCCATCAAACCATTCTAAAGACTGACGACAGCAAAAAAAAAAAAAATCGTAAAACATTATATTATTCAGTAAGATTTAAAACACACTTGTAAAAAGTAAGTTTCGCAAATGAAACTATAATTTATCAAATATATTGTTTTCTAAAAAAAAAACAAATTTTGAAAAAAAGGGTGCTAGTTTTTTTTCATGTTTTTTTCACAAAGATAATTTTTTTTTTCAATTTGCAACACTAGGCATTCAATGCGTTGTAACAAACAAGTGTAACAAAGTTTCTGGCTCAGTTTTAACATCTGTGAAATATCAACGTAGTTGCTGTAGTGGTAACTTCAGTGGCGAATTATTCCCACACCACGTGTTTTTCTTTACGTCGCAGCCACAATGTTAGTTTTATTTTGTTTATTTACATAAGGGATTAATTTTAATATGCATATTTTTGTTTATGGTTTACGGACGAAGAATCTCTGGACTTCAGTTGTTAGCAGTGTTACAGTGGGCGTGCATGTGTGTGTGGTAGCTGAATTCCCCCCCCCTCCCCCTCTTGCTCCGTCCAGCTCACATGTCCGCTCTCTCCCCTTATTGAATTCCTCCGCTGTCCAGACTTCAGCGTTCCGCATTCCTCGCCACATGTGCTCACAGGCCGGAGACAGGGGTGGACACGAGGAATAGCTCAGCCCTGGACAGCTCCACCAATCACAACGTATGTATGTAATAGCTCCTGACTGTCATTTTTATCACGTTATCAGGTTAATTAACATTGTAATTAATTAAGTAGTCCACCATAAGGTTCAGTTTAACATTTTTGTTTATTTTCAAAATAACGTCAGCGATATTATTCACATGCATAGATACAATCCAAAGATACTACTAGCGCAGTCTTTGGCAGTTCCAAAGTGAATCTGTATAAATCTAACTGTAAACTAAAAACTATCCTGCTGATTTCTTTATATAGGTTCTATAGAAATTTCTGGAATTCTTCAAAGACTCCCGCGAGATATTTCTCGAACATTAACAATTACTCAAACAATTAAACATATTAAAAACAATGAGAAACAGTACTTAATCATTTAACATCATTACAAAGCGGTCATAAATTGAAATTAAAGATAGTTAAACACAAAATTATTTACAGAAATCATTTTAAACTGTAGAAAATTGTCCTGTAGACATCGTAACTTACATGTATAGCCTAGGGGCCTGCAGATCCTCAATGTGGCCCTGAGTAGCTACTAGCAAACAACACTGATTCAGCGCTCAACATCCAAATCAATCGCTACGTCGCAAACAGAACGCCTGTGAAAAGCATCAAATTTGATATTAATGATTAAAAATAGTGAAAATAAAATTGACCAAAACAGTCGTTTGTAGACGCAGTTATTTATAAAATTATTGTTCAACAGCTGCGGAATTATGGCCTATTAGCAGATTAATACTGATGACGCCATTTACTAAACTGCATTCATGATAACCCTGCGCTATCTGCTATGTTTTCTATACACTGTGGGTCTTTCCTTTTGTGGTATATATAACGTGACCATATACATTTTTCCTCAGGAATTTTTTTCGTCGGAATTTTATAAAAAAATTATTTTCGTATTTTACCAGTTATTATTTAAAAACAAAGAACACATATGATAAGTAGATACATTAGATGTTAGCTGACTTACTTAGCCTTAGTGTCTAACATCTAACGTCTAACGTTTTACTAGCAGTAGTTTTGTATTTATCGGCGGAACAAATCATTTTGAAAATATCGGCTACCGAGCGTTGTGGGTGAGGTGGTTAACGCTCTGGCCTCGCATTCAAGAGGACGGTGGTTCGATTCCCCGTCCGGGCATTCCCGATTTAGGATTTCCTTGGCCTCCCCAAATCAATCCAGGCGAATGCTGGGATGCTTCCTTCAAAAGGGCCATGACCGAATTCCTTGCAGTTACTTATCCCCCGTCTCTAATGACCTCAACGTCGATGAGGCGTAAAGCCATAAATATATATATGTATCGGCTCTAGTTTTCAAATAGGAATGAAACTCATTACATGATTTGTTGATGTTAGTCTTGGCAGTCAAAATGGCTTTCAATACTGCGACAATTAACAGTGTTTTGTCATTTTTCATATTTTAATTATTAGAGAAAAGCTCTTTAGACAGATGCGTTAATTCCAGGCAGACACATAACGTACTCAACAGTCAAACGAAAGTTCGCACAGTCGAGAGTGTTGTCACCGAAGTTTTGAAACGGTGTTCAGCAGCAACATTCTCAGGGTTGCAACTACTGATTTCTCTATCTGTGACGTAGTTGGAAATAAGCAGCTGCTGCAAATAAATCCTTGCGCTATCAGCAAAGGTCCAGGAATCGACTCGACCACATCCCGGCAAAACAGGATAGTCTGTTTTATATCTTACTTGGGAACCATCAGACTTGTTAAGAACTGATTTCGATCTCCTTCACATATGTTGAAGGGTACACAGCATATATGTCTGTGGTATAGTCGTTTCTCAAAATACGCCCTAGTTTTTTTAGATATTCGGATGCAAATAAACAAAAAATTCTAAACGTCGGTTATATAGTAAATTATTGCCATATATTATCAAATGCTCTATGCGATATGGTGTTGGATTCATTATTTTCTGACCGGAGTTCAAATCCCCGGAGAATCAAATATTTTAATTTATTTTTATCTTCAGAAATTATCAAGCTTGAGTTATCTATTTTATTAAAACTTCACTTACACACTTTTATTGCGCGAAATAAAATTTAAAACAAGTCACCTTGCTTATAACAGATACACCAAACTAAATTTCGGCTCACATATCAACAATGACTTCCTAACATGACTCGCCCATACCCAGTGAAATTAAATCAGGAGGCGAATCTGCTAGTAAACTGGATTCTGACACAAGAATTTTGCAATGTTTATAAGCATTTGTCACTTGTTCTTCCATTTCCTTGTTGAGCTCCATTTTTCCTCACGGATAGGCCTATTATTTTATTTTGTCCATAATGGTTCAACCATTTACATGCAACAGTTCTTTGAACAAATCGAGATTAGAAGAAAGTTTTTTCTTTCTATCTTCCCAATGCTACGTATTTCGTTTAAAATACCTCTTGATGATATACTAGTAAAGAAACGACGAAGATGAAATAAATAGAATGACAGTAACTATTTCAATTGAAAACGCACCGAAACAACTTATTAACAAAAAATGGAAAAATAATGTATGGATGGAAACTTTCCTGAAGTATGATTGCAATGAAGTTTTCAAGAGTGTGCGGCCGATTTGTGTTGTGAAAAGACAATCCGTCGGTAGACCCGTGAATTCATTACGAAAAAAACAAATTTCAGGGGAAACAAGTGACGCTGAATTGTACGTAATATGATTTGTTTTAAATATTATTTCACACAGTAAAAGTACGTAAATTAAGTTTTTTAAAAAATAAAAAAGTCAAGCTTCACAATTTCTGAAGATAAAAATAATTAAAAATATTTTATTCTCAGGTCAGAAAATTATGAAGCTAACACCATACCACATAGCCCACGCTGCCATTTGATAGAATGGGGCAATAATTTACTATATATACATCATTTAAAATTGTTTGTTTATTTGCACGCCAATATCTAAAAAACTAGTGCGCATTTTGAGAAACGACTATACCACACACATATATGCTGTGTACCCTTCAACATGCATTACACAGATCGAAATCCGTTATTAACAAGTCTGATGGTTCCCTAGTTAGTAGATAATATAGCAAATTTTCGTTTTTTTTGCGAAAGCGGGACTATTTATTCTCGCTGGAGACAGCGGTACAGACAGCCTGAAAGCGGAACTGTTCCCCCCCCCCCCCCTCAAAGAGTGACGTATGGTCACGTTAGGCGTATACCACTTGTCGTTATCACTACTGATGTCGGGAAGTTCTCAAAACACGCTCAGTGGTACAACTAATCCGTCCGGCACACAGATAGCCCTGACGTCATACATAGCTATCTCGAGCAGAGCAGCGAGAGGAGATTCCTGAGACGGGGGACCGGAAACACTCGCGTCTCTGTTTAATCATAGCAATTATCTTTGGGAGTAAATTAAGGCAGCGTCCGCCCTTATCTGGGACAAGCGGAGCCCAGCCCGCGGCGTTTACCATATCTGGCCGGGTCGACTTCATTATCGATCTCGTTAAGATAAAAATGGTAGCGAGCGAGCGAGCGTTTATTTCCTGTGCGCTGCCAGTCGAAGACACTGATGGTGCTTATCTCTGACGTCAGACGGCTCCGAGTAGCAATTACAGAGAGGCGCGGCCTCTCCTCTCGGCGCGCGCCTGCTCGCTGCCGGGGGCGCTACCTGCCAGCAACGGCGACACTGCGGGCAGACGGTCAAAGGGCGCCAGGTCACCGGTCTGTAAAAATACTTCCAGAGAGTTTACATTAGCGTTTACATTTGCAGATTCTACCACTAGCTACTGGCTGAAAATAGTATCGCTTGATAGAAAATCGACATTAATATTCAGAGCAGAAAAGAGTGCTTTTTATCTGGAAAACTGTAATAGTAAACTCCGTTTTTATTTGTTTATTTTTTGTTATTTTAGTTTTTTTTTTTTTTCTTTTCGTTTCAACCATCAATGGACTATGGACGATTACGCAAGTTCATTTCTTCTTCTGATTTTCCTTCCTCCATCACCAGTACCCTTTCATTCTCTGGCTCACTATTGATTTTTCTTCCTATGAGAACACCATCCTTTTGCTTATTGGTTTTCTTCAGCCAAGACAATGAGCATAACTAACAAAAACAATCCAATTGTTCAGAAATACGAGTTAAAACAATTCAGTTATTGATACTGTTGATTCTATGAAATATTTTGGAGTAACGGTAGAAAGGAACATGAAATGGATATACACATTAATTCGTTAGTAGGTAGAGCTAATTCTAGGCTGCGATTCATAGGTCGAATCATGAAAAATTGTAATGAACAAACAAAGGAGATAGCGTACAAATCTCTTGTGCGTCCACATTTGGACTATTGTTGTGCCATTTGGGATCCGTTTCGTAAGGGGTTGATCAATAGTATAGAGAATGTACAAAGAAGAGCCGCTCGATTCGTGACCGCTTGCTACAGTTCTTATGAAAGCGTCATAGAACTGATTAGTAGACTGGCTGGGAGTCTCTGGTAGATAGACGACGCACGTTTCGTTTAAACTTATTGGTAAACATTGGTACTCCCACTTTCACTTACGAGTGTAGTGAAATACTTCGTCCAACAACCTATTTGAGTCGTAATGACAGGAAAGATAAGATTAGAGAAATAAGGTGCCGGACTGATTCTTATATGAATTCTTTTTCCCCTCGTACCATTAGGGATTGGAATGCACAGCAAAGAGATTAGCTTTGGTGCTGAGCACCCTCTGCCACCCACAATTTTGTGAATTGCAGAGTATATATGTAGATGTAGATCGTCTACCTCCGCGATTTTTCCTCTGAACAACTTCCTCTCTTAAAATCCGACAGGAGTAGTTCTCGACAAATCACTCCGGCCATCCTGATCTGGGTTTTCCACGGTTTTCGCAGATCGCGCCAGGCGAATGCCGGGATGGTTATCTAAAATAGGCCATGGGCGCCTCCTGTCACGTCCCAAGTATCCCATTAAAACTATTACAATTTCGGATAGGTGCAATGCACCCTCCGCCACACACTTTTAGTGAGTCACGAACTAATAATAATAATAATAAAAGCAGTAACGAATCGAGAGGTTCTTCTCTGTACTTTTTCTGTACTGTCAATAAACCCCTGGCGATAAGGATCCCAAAGAGCACAACACTATGTGGACGCACGAGAGTTTTGAACACTATCTCGGTTGATGAGCATTACAATTCTTCAAAATGCGATTTTTTGTTTGTTTGATTTTTTTATTATTTTTTTACTTATTTATTTTCGCATCGTCGACGTCAAAGTCATTGGAGGTGGGGTGGACTTGGGGGCAAGCAATGGGAAGGAATTCGGCCATGGCATTTTGAGGGAAGCATGTCGGCATTCGCCTGGAGTGATTTCGGGAAACCGTGGAAAATCGAAATCTAGATTCCCGGACAGGGATTCGAACTGGCGTCCTCCCGAATGCGAGGCCAGAATGTTGACCGTTCACCCACCACGCTCGGTTTCAAAATACGACCAATGAATCGCACTCCCTAACTGGTTATAATACTTTTGTTTTTTTTTTTTTGCTGTCGTCAGTCTTTAGACTGGTTTGATGCAATCCTGCATCCCTTCCTATCCTGTGCTACCCTCTTCATTTCTACATACCCCTTACAGCCCACGTCCTCAATTATCTGCTTCATATATTTTAATCTCTTCTTCCTCTACAGTTCTTACCTTCGACTGTTCCCTCCACTAACAAATTAACCAATCCTGCATGTCTGAAAATATGACCTACCAGCCTGTCTCTTCTTTCTGTAAGCTACTTCCACAAACTTCTTTTCTCACCCATTTCATTTCCAAAACTCGTTCATTTCTTACTTTGTCTACCCACTTAATTTTCAGCATTCTTCTGTAGCACCACATTTCAAATGCTTCAATTTTATTTCCCTCCTGTATTCCTAAAGTCCATGTTTGGCTACCATAAAGTGCTGTGCTCCACACAAAGAGTTTTAAAAAGTTCTTTCTAATTCCTAGATCAATATTTGAAACTAAAAGGTTTCTCTTTTTCATGATGGCTCTTTTTGCTAGTGCTATTCTGCTTTTAACATCATTCCTGCTTCGGCCTTCGGTTGTAATTTTACTTCCCAAGTAACAGAATTCACTTACATCTCATATTGCATCCGATCCTATTTTTGTATTTAATCTGCTAGTATTGGTATCATTTCTGCTACATTTCATCACTTTTGTCTTGCTTTGATTTATATTGTCCAAAATCTTATAACATATACGTATACATTAAGGGGACTTGAGGTGAGATTTAGGTCTGCACCTTGATCGCAATGTGTCTTCCATTATAAGTTAACGTGTCGACGTATGCATTACGTAGCTGGCTTGCAGAGGGCTCTAGCGCGGATCGTCTTCACTTGTGACGTCGGCGGGTCCGCCAGTGTCGGGGCCGTCGCCCGATGACGTCACGGCCTCACCGCCTCGCCCGCGTGACGTCACTCGCGCCCGCCGCGCCTGAATAATTCGCGGCGGGCGGCTGGCGCGCTGGCGCCGCCGGCTGCTGCTGGCGTCCATTACGCGGATGGAAAACTGAAAAAGTAATGCGCGCCGCTCCCGGCATGCACCGCGCCGCGCCGCGCCGTGACGCAATTAAATTGCCTTTGTCGCGGCGCCACCAGTTAGTCCTGTCTGCCGCCGAAGGACGACGCACAAAGACACTCCAGTACGGCGGCACAGCGGCACTCAGTCTCTCCGCTGCACTCACGTGACGCTACACGACATTCATACCACTCAACAACAATCACACTCTAATTACGGAACAACGTTCTTTTAAAATAAATATACGTACACTAGCTTCGCCCAGGATGCGTTGAAATGTCTATTTTTATTGTGAGAGCTGATTCTTCCCCGGCGTAATGCTGATAAAAATTCTTCCCGTGTGCGACGTTTCAACAGATACCTCCGCCGTCATCATCAGGTGAAATTTTAGGTCGAAATGGAGGGGGGGAGTTTCCTCAAGGTCTCACTTACCTCAGGGCGGAAGGCGCGGGGCGGGGGAGGGGAGTCTCACCAAAGCTCAGGTTTCCGAAAGAACACCCCACGTAATTAATTGACGCCACCTTACTTTCCTGAATATCCATGTTTGTACTCTTAGCTGACGATCGATCAAAGCAAGATAATTAGCTATTAGAGTCGACCTGTTCCTATTAAATAGGAGCACAAGACAAATACACTAATGTGCAACGAGTTCTCAACTGCGAGAGCTTTTCGACAGAACAGTATTAATATAGTGAATTTTACAAGTAAAACACCGCCTACGTACAACTGCTGAGGTGAATGTTACTTTTGTTGCACAGTCGCGTTTCGCCCTCATGGTGGGGGGAATCATCAGTCGCTATGCAAAATAACAGCAAGATAATACATTTTCTTTGCCTGGTTACCTCTCTTCTCACGTAATTAATGTGAACATTTATTTGTCTAAGTATAAGAATCGACTCATATTGAAGCCGAATTTAAACACACACAGAGAGTTGGTAGGAAGAATTGTGGGAAATCAATAATTTTGACAGCCTCTGACATTTATAATTTTTAAGAAATAAACGTAGTACTCTTCTTAACAATCTGACACAAAAATTTCTTTTGTACATAAACAAACCGGAATAAAAAATTTAGTAAATTTAACGAATATATATATTTTTAATATATATATATATATATTCGTTTTCGGTCAGTGAAAGATGTAATACGTGCAAATTCGAAGTCTCCAAGTTATTCCGTTTTAGTGATGGAGGCCTGTAGCAGACAGTACTAGGCGGACTCCATTTTCCATTAGGTAACACAAACCAGAAAATTACAGACTCGCAAAATGCATCTTTCGGTCGATTGAATTTGTCTACCGCCACCATATATAACAATTACAATAGCCGCTAACCTCCTTTCCGACAGCTCGTATTGACCATATTGAAATTCCAACGCCATCTGTCGGAGTTTCTTTTTTATGTCGTAAGTCTTTCGACTGGTTTGATCTATCCCTTCCTATCTTGCGCTAACCTCTTTATCTCAACGTCTGCTTTGAAGAAGTATTACCTGACAGAACTGATCCCACAGAACACCCGAGAAGAATTTTTGCCTATTTTTATTTTGTTAAGTAGGTACTCGTACAGAAACCAGACACATCAGCCCGTACGAAATAACTGAAAGACAATGATTTTCATCCATTAAACTGAAACTGAAGAAGTTTATTCTGGTGCTTTGGTTAATAAAATATTTTCGGTCTTCCGTCTTCTGCAAAAGCAGAATACCAAGCATTGCTTGGCAGGTGGATACGAAATTTTTGATGTGGTATCCGTTTGGATCGGTTTGTAGTTAAAAATTCTCCAGCACAGTCTACTTTGCGGATTCCCTACCAAAGCAAAAAAGTGTAAAGAGTGAGAGGGGTTGGGTTTCTGAAAATCAAATTTAGACAATATTTTTCTGTTTCTTTTAATGCAAATGTTTATAAATTGCCATTGAAATGAGGTGAAACCTTTGGGTATGTATAGAGAACGTTTACAGAAATAAGGGGGTGGAAAGAGCGAAAGGGGTAGGGTTTTCACAGACCAAATGTATACAGCATTATTCTGTTTGTTTTAAAGTAAACGTGTGAAAAGATCCATCGATATCGGATAAAAATTGTGAGTGTGAATTAAAAATATTGGCAAAAAGTACGGGGGTGGAAAGGGCGAGAGCGGATGAGTTTCTGCAAAACAAATGTAGACAGTATTTGTCTGTTTGTTTTAAAGTATACGTGTGAAAAGTTCCATCGAAATCGGATAAAAAATGTGGCTAAAATTAGCGGTTGTAAAGGGGCAGAGGGGATGGTTTTATTGATTTTTTTTGTCGGAAACCTTCAGACGCGTGCACACAGTAACTCACCAAAGTTTCATCGTAGTAGGATCAATGGTATAGGAATGCATAGGGGATGAACATACAAACAAACAAACATCCATTTATATATGTAAGATATATACGAGTACATGGCAAGGCCACTATGAGAGGATCGCCAGCCATAACCACAACAACGTGACGTCGAGGCGCTCCAACCAGGCCACCGCCTCCGGCGCAGCCAAATACAAGTCTTCCAGACTACCAGGAAAGGCACGCAGTGGGCAGTCCTGCACAATGTGAAACCTCACCGCAGTCACAGTACGGAGAATCTGCCCAGCCCCAGGTGTGGAGAGTTGAAGCAGCTCTTCCCGTACCACATCTAATACGATTTAATTTACACCAAACTAACCGCGGTAAGTTGAATCCTGGTAGTTTTGAGCAGTGATTGGTAATCTGCACTATGCCCTGTGGTGTTGACGATGCCCATTCCGCTGTCCAGCTATCTGTAGGGCTAGAGTTAGATGCTAGACTGACAGCAGTCCTCCAGGAAGAGTGACGTGACTTCACCGTGTTTTGTATTCCCTAATATCCGCATGGATGGGAAGAGCCTCGTTGTTCAGAATTCTCGCCCGTAATTTGATTAGGACCTTTTGCCTTGTGATATGAGGTGGTGATATATTGCTGAGCATCGGCACCTATTGGATAAGTGTAGATAGAAGCAAGCCAGTTATGATGTGCATTGTTTGGCGAAGCTGAACGTCCACTATCTGGTTGTGAGAGCTATTAAGTCACACGCCGGAGCAGTATTCAGCTGTGGAGTAATCCAAGGCTAGGGCTGTTTTTCTCATTGTATTCGCATCAGCTCCCCATGAAGTTCCTGCCAACCGCTAAAGTAGATTGTTCCGGGTTTTAAGCTTGGCAGCGGTTTTCTGAAGGTGCCTTTTGTAAGTTAGGGACCTGTTTAATCTGAAGGTATTTTGGAGCATTGTTATACTTCAACATCTGGTCTCTGAACAATATATTTTCAGCTATCACATCATCTTAACCATTACAATCTACGTCCTCAATTATCTGCCTCACATATTCTAATCTTTATCTTCATCAACACTTCTTTGTTTAACCACTGCCCGATTAGAGAACAAATAAAAAAACAAAAGGTTGATAATCACTATAGGATGGGGAAGGAACTGCTTGTTGAAGACTTGAAAAGTAAAGATCTTGTCTTCACATCCGATAACAAATTCAGGTGGGCAGGATAAATTGGACAGATAATAGGGACAGGTTTCAAAATCCTTCACTTGTTGGAGAGAGTGATGAGGGGATGTACGAGAGAGTTAAAGGAATTGGGTTACACAACTTTGGTCAGACCATTACTCGAATATGGTGATGCCGTATGGAACCCGCGTTTTGGCGATCAAATACAGGAGTTGGAGAGGGTGCAGAGAAGGGCTTCTAGATTGGTCTCTTTAGATTACTGTAGAGCCCAGTCAGTAAGTGATGAGATGGGGTTCATTGAAGGACGAGAGGAGGGTGAAGAGAGTGTACCGGCCGTATATTACTGGTGAGGCATGGAAAGATATTGGTGGATGAATTAAGAAAGGTTGAAGGAAGGGAAGAGATACCAATGGCCAAAAAATGGCAGTCAATTCCTGGCATAAAGGTGGGGGAAAATTCTCTTTCGTAGATAACGGAGTCAGCGATTGAAATAAATTAATTGCCATGAACACTAAAAGAGTTTAAAATTAACATTCTTGGAGGGCAAAAGCAGGCACGTGCAAGAAACGAGAAATGGATTTGGAGAGAAATATCCACCGTAGCCTACGCTCAATCGCGACTAAATTTAATTTAAATTAAACCGGCCCCGGAACATCTTAAAACATGACCAGCATCATGAATGTCTCTCCGTACTGATGCAATATGATTTTGTCTGATGTTCAGCCGAATAGTGTCGTTGATACTGCTACACTATTTTGGGTTGAATTTTTTGTAGGAGATTCTGAAATTTCACGGTGCCAATAAATTTTCTAAAGTCTTCTCTGTTGTTAATGATATCTTCCGTGATCTTTCGAAGCCCTATATTGTGTCCTTTAACTGTCATGTTGTGTGTGTGTGTGTGTGTGTGTGCGTTTTTTGAATTGAGAAGTGCATCCGAATATTTTTCTTACTCAGCCTACAGTTGGGCATTCTGTAGAAGTGTCCGTCATATTTTGCTCTTAATTTTCTAATTGTGTCCGTAATTTTCTCTATAGCTATAAAACGAAAACCGGGTATATTTGTGCGAAGATTTCGATGGGGTTTTCGCGATTTTAAGGTTTATAATCTCAAATCAGTTGTTTGGCATGTCTTATGATTCTACGTTATATAACGCCGGAACATTAAATGAAATTCTGAAAGTATGATGAGGAATGCAACATACTTCGCACTACACACACAATTACAATGTCTCTGACCATAGCCTTTAATGAAAGCAGTAGATAACTTTACAATAATAACTATTTTGCACATTAAACAAGACTTGAAGTATTCTTTCCTTTAATTCGGGATATTCAATTTTTAAACCCCTTAGATGACCGTAACTTGAAGTATTCTTTGCTTTAATTCGGGATATTCCATTTTTAAACGCCATAGATAGCCGTAAAAACAACAGAAATTTTCTTTAACCAAAATCTCTGGCAGTAGGCTTACAACTACATTGTCTTTGGCCATCAGCATTAGTGTTCTGTTTGAATAAAATCACTTATTTACGATAATATTATTCCGGATTCACTTTTGATATTTGTATAAAAGGCTGAATCTGCGGAGTTAAAGTATCTGGCGTCTCGAGCAAAAAGTATATCCATTCACTTCGCAATTGAATCAAATATGAATTTCTAACATCATCTAGCGTTGTTTAGTAATGTAGTAATGCAATTTCTTAGGGAAATTAATGAAGCTTGCTTGATACACATGAATCTTTTCAGACGAATGAAAATATTGTACTTGCAAATAAACTGCAACCCACCCGTTTGTTGGTAGGGGGCGTGTGATCCTAGGTTTGCTTTAATTCCGAAAAACGTTGGCGCGAATTTTATGAAACTTTCTACAAATGTTTCTCATTGCGGTAATAAAAACAGGGTACGGGTAAATCTACGCCAACTCTATCGGGTATCGGCGGTAACTTCGCTAGTTCATTTATAAATCCTCATTTTTCTCTTTTCTGCAGAAGTAATGTTTGCTCTTTTGTGACTCTAAGATGTGAATTCTTACTTCTCCAATCCTTCATGTTACCCTTAGAACCTCCCATATCGTATATGTAAAGGTTAAAATATGATTTAATAATTTTTTAACCTTTTTTATTTCAAACAACAATATTCAGTTTCTCCCTCTGATCAAATAACAATGATTATAGATGATCTTACAATACTGTTTATTACCTGGTCGTGTTCGTTATATCTTTCAGTCAGAAAGGAATTACGTTCTATGTCATCTACTTCCAATGAGACGAATTATAACGTTCGCTGTTCGAATCATAATTCACCACCCATCTTCTCACCATTTGCAATAAACCTTGATTCCATACCTGAGATTCTTTTCCGTTTCCTTCTTTTAAATAAATCAAAACAGTAATATATATTTCTACTACTCTCCGCATACAACGCTTTTCAAATTATCAAAAATTATCTTTATACAACTTTATCATCATCAATGTACTTGGTGGCCGCAGCCGCACATATTATCTCACAATTCAGTATCCTTTCATAGCCCGGCGAGTGCCTAACGACGCCATTTTCAGTTTCATGTCGCACCTTTTTACTCCGACCATTCTAATTCCATCAAACCCATTCTTCTTCTCACTTTAACTTAACTCCACGTTGTTCTTATTTAATCTCCATAACCAGCCCTCGTATTTTTTCCTGGTTGTCAAAGATTCTTAACAAAAACATCTTATTAATACTTTTTTTTTAATGGCTTTTGGCAGCTGAGGCCATACAGCCAGCTCAATGTGTTATATTAAAACTTCCATTGAATCAGTTAAATCCAGTGTTTATATAGTCTTCAAAGTGCGGACGCCACAGGACGGACAGGCCACACACACAGACACACAACACTTAACATCCATGCCCGCGGCCGGATTCGAACCGGCGGCCTTCGGCACGCGGAGCTAGCACTCTAGCCCCTACGCTACCGAGGCCGGCTATCTTATTAATACTTCCTAACATCACTTCATTTTTATTATGCATAAATTAAAATGAACTGAATCATCTTTGCTTTGTTTATATAACGTTAACTTTCGAACAGTGTACATCACATCACATTATACCTATATTTAATGTTATGAGAATGTGTACCTGTGACTTTCTGAGGTAGCGTGTTTTAAGAAACCTTCAAAAACGAAAACTCCAAAAGTTTTACTGATGTCCAGCAGAAACTGACGAAAACACCTCACACATTAATAATATTGTGTTTGAAAATGAGAATAAATTCTGAAAAAGCGTCACTCACTGCGTACATAAAACATCATCAAAAGTAACTGTGTTGCAGTAAATTATTTGCTTACCAGTCAAATTGAAAACAGTTAGAGACTTTCATAAGTCCATTTATTATGGATAAAGTAAAGATTAAATGTTATTAATCTCAATTTTTTTAAATTTTTACATAACAACGACGCGTATTGATTTTTTTGTTGTACGCAATTTGAGTTAGTTTGTAAGTCAGTTCCGACTTGCTCACTTTCTCTCTCTCTCTTTTTTTTTTTTTAATCCATTCCATTTGATTGTATGCATTGCCCCAATATAAATTTATCAACCCGTCCGATCTTTCCCTGTTGTGTTCCTGCGCATTTTATTCTTTTCTGTCTGTGCACAATGTACTTAGTTTTTTTTAGTAGTTGTTGCATTTATTATACGAAGATTTAATTAGAGGAAGGAAAGTTTAATGAAGGAAAGCAAAAGCTATAGTAACGTTATAATACAACGTTCAGAGAGGCTGCACCACTTTATCAGAGATGTTTCAAAGAGATGAAGCAGTGTGGTGGGGGTACTTCAGATGCTGCTCTCTTGTTTAGACGGTGTTTCCAGGAACAGGAATCTCTTTCTCAGCTACGCTCTCAGATTTCAGGCAACACAACCTCCGCAATACGCTGAGAGCTTGTCGCCTCGTGTTTAGCTCAGGCAAGGGCTTTGTCAGCGAGAGAAGGCGATATTCATTCACAGGATGGTGTCGATGGAGTATGCCTGGAAACAAATTTATTTGGTTAACCATGTTCACAGCCACTTTTTAATTTTCCTGCCTCCTATTTGATTCACCTCTAGAATGAAAACACTCGGAAATGAGTGCTTTTTATTGGTTTACGAAGATTTATAAATAATTTTGTACGGTGACAGTTATATGTTACTTGATTTATCGATACTTCAAAATGTTATGCAGCTTCTCGAATAGACAAAGCGTAAATAACATTTTAAACCTACTTTATCAGAACATAATTACGCAAGACGTGACACTTCTTTCCAAAGATATAAAAGAGTGCTTTTTATTGGCTTACGAAGATTTATAAATAATTTTGTACGGTGGCAGTTATATGTTACTTGATTTATCGATACTTCAAAATGTTATGCAGCTTCTCGAATAGCCAAAGCGTAAATAACATTTTTACCGTACTTCAACAGAACATACAAACGAAAGACGTCACACTTTTTTTCAAAGATATAAAACAAATCACCTACAAAAAATGACGTAACATTCCATCTTAGCATTTCGTTCCGACCGTCCTTACTCGGTTGCGATAATCGGGGACCGAGCGTGGTGGTGTAACGGTTAGCGTTCTGGCCTCGCATTCGGGAGGACGGTGGTTCGAATCCCCGTCCGAGCATCCAGATTTGGGTTTTCCATGGTTTCGCAAATCGCTCCAGGCAAATGCCGGGATGCTTCCTTAAAAAGGCCATGGCCGAATTACTTCCCATTCCTTGCCCCCATCCTTTCCCGTCTCTAAAGACCTCGCTGTTGAGAGACGTAAAGCAGTTAAAAAAAAAATCGGGAGCTTAAACAGGCCTCGTAAAAATTTACAGAAAACTATAAAGGCGCCGACAGTGCTTTCTTGAGCGCCAACAATTACACAAACAATTCAAATCATACATAACAATTAAAACTTACACAACATGTAATTTAATTAAACTACAAAGGGCTGCACTCCCATTTGTGAATTTGGCTACATACCTATTTTCTTTCATTCTTGTACCTGTCTACTTTTCCCCTCTGCTAATGTTAATTTTAAATTCTTACAGCGTTTTTAGTAAACTGTTAATCGTTTCTGTAGGTAATGTGTGCCAATCCCTGACGTCATTGCCTATTAAAAAACATTTTCCCGAGCCCTTAAGACTGAAATCGAGTGCCAGCTAGTGGTCATGGTCAACTTTGCCATTCGATGCATCTTTCCTAATTCTGACATCAATATCTTTCCATGCTTCGTCACCAATACACGCCTTGTACACTCCCATGACCCACATTACCCTACTACGATCTTCCAAAGAATACCGTTTAAGCACTTTTATCGTATCAGTTAGCGATTGTGTTCTGCGATAATTAACAGAGACAACTCCAACTCCTGTATTTCATACGCAAAATGTGCTCCCATACTACACAACCATTAAAATATTTAAACTGAAAGAGAAAGAAACTAACCAGCATTTAACAACTTATTTGCCACATTAAACATTCCAAACAGTCAAAAATAACAATTGAAACATTGTGTCTTACACAACATTTTAAATTGAAGTCTTTTAAGTTACAAGGAGAGCATTATTTTTTTTTTTTTTTTTTTGTAACAGTTTAACGTCCCTTTTTAACAACTTGGTCTTTAGAGACGGGAAAGGATGGGGGCAAGGAATGGGAAGGAATTCGGCCATGGCCTTTTGAAGGAAGCATCCCGGCATTCGCCTGGAGTGATTTGGGGAAACCATGGAAAACCCAAATCTGGATGCCCGGACGGGGATTCGAACCGCCGTCCTCCCGAATGCGAGGCCAGAACGCTATCCGTTACACCACCACGCTCGGTCCCACAAGGAGAGCAATTCTGGCTTTAAGATTAATACGTAAAGGGCGCATAGAGAAAAACAATTATACTTTTATGGCACTTGTTGATTTAGAAAAGGCTTTTAGTAATGTTACGTGGGACAAAGTGTTAGAAATTTCGATGAAGTCAGGTCTAAAATATCAAGAGAGAAGAATACTTTATAAACTATGTAAGAATTAAGTGGCTATAATAAAAGTAGAGAATCATGAGAGACATGTATCAGTTAAAAACGGTGTGAGACAAGATTGTAGTCTTTACCCGTTAATATTCAACTTATATGTAGAAGAAGCAATAAAGGAACTAAAAGAAAGGTTTGAATGTGGCATAAGTGTTCGAGGAAAATAAATAAGTATGCTACCATTTTCTCATGACGTTGTCTCATTAACAGAACAGGTTGAAGATATTGTGAGCTTACTCAGTGGCAAGAACAAAATATTGAAGGAAGATTTTGGACTCAATCAAAGCAAGACAAAAAAAATGTTATGTAGCAGAAAAGACGCCAAAATAAAATAATATAAAAATAGGATCAGATGCGTTAGAAGAAGTTAGTGAATTTTGCTACTTGGGAAGCAAAATTACAATTGATGGCTGGAATGATGTTAAAAACAGAATAGCACTAGCAAAAAGAGCCTTAATGGAAAAAAAAAATCCGCTTACTGTTTTGTGTGTTCAGTGCTACTTTAATGATGTTACTACGAACGCTTCGGCATCCCTACTTCGTGCCTTCTTCACGAATATTTCGGGCTAATTTACGTCTGTTGTCTGGTGGTTAAACCACCTCATCGTTCACCTCCATACTAGTTACATAATGTTGATTTTCGTCTGTAACGATGGTGAAAAACCAAAACAATCCGTGGTGTGGATGCGAACGATGAGGTGGTTTAAGGAGTCGTAAACATGATTATATCAATCAGAACTGTCCCTGAAGAAGGCCTCAGGTTGAGTGCCGAAACGTCGGCGGCAACGCTGTGATTGAAGCACCAACAAACTCGCAAGGAAGTGGAATTTTAAAACCATACGCCCGCTAAAAGCATAAAATGTCATATAAGAAATCAAATCATGTTTTGACGCGTTGTTGTTTCGTGCTGCCAGCCCTAAACATTTATCTGTAGACCTACGGATCTTTTCAAAAAATTAGGAATTTTAAATTGATCTACGGGTTTTTGCCTGTTCTTATTATTTATTGCGCTTTCCTTATATTCGTATACTTGTTAGACTGTCAGCGTATAATGATACTGAGTCATTAAATTGTCAGTAATTATGAATCGTTTCCTTTGGCGTAAACCAACGATTGAAAAGAAATAAAGCTCCTATTTTGTATGAAATAGATTTAAATTCAAACTTAAAAGACCGTAATACAGCATTATCACCGCAGTTTTTACGCACAGTGTGTACTTTGCTCACAATTTAAAATTGCAATCTCAAAATCTTTTACGTACAATACAAGAACAACCAGTATAAGAAAATGTAACTATTTCTGAAGTTATGGATCTAGAGGAGACAGAAGAAGAAACAGAAAATTCCGACACCGACCCAACTTGTGTTGGTAGTGCTGATACTAGTGAATGTGGTACTGACATAGAGGATGAATAAAATTGTTACCTATACAGATCATTGTGTTATACATTATATTATTCAGTAAGATTTAACACACACATGTAAAATGTAAATTCAGTAAATAAAACTATAATTTATCAAATATATTGTTTTATGAAAAAAAAAATAAAAAAAAAAATAGAAAAAAAACAAGGGTTCTAACATTTTTTTTCATGTTTTTTTTTTCACAAAGCTGATTTTTTTTTTTTTCAATTTGCCACACTAGTAACACGTTATAGTTCTAACTGTCTCCTTGTGTTCATACGAAGTGGTGTCAGAATTATGTAGTTGCTCTGAGTTCTGTCGGTATTACTAATAAAGCAGGTACGAGCAGGCAGTGGAGTGAGTTAGCATAACAGAGGGCGGCGCGGCAGTATCAGCAAGTCAGCAGGTCCACTTGTCGAGTGATGTCGGCCATTATGTCTGCGCTAATGCTCCGGCCACAAATGGCCCATCGCACCCCAGCGCGCCCTATTGTGCGCACACTGAACTACAGGGCGCGAGTCTATCAGTCATAGCTCATTGGCCACCTCGTCTACGCTCAGCCGTTCCGTTTACCGTACATAAAAATTAGTATCGTTACTGCTTATTCACTTACTTAGCGTAGTGCAGTGGCATTAGGTTTCACAGCCGATCCAATCAGCTCTCTCTTTCCGCTCCAGCTCCTTTCCAATGTCTGCCTTTTTCAAGTCTTTCTTGATAGCATCAAGCAGCGGTCTGGTGGCCCAGTTGGTTAAGACGTGTGTCTGGGGAGCGAAAGGTCTCCGGTTTGAATCCCGGTGTCAGTTGGAACTTTTACAAGCCTTAAAATTGACCTACACCTCTTTGCTTTGTTCATGTTAAGCACGCTAGGACGCTCCGTGGTTCCGATTGCACGTAAAGCTGTAGGTTCCCCTTCCACGGTAGGATTACCGGGGTAGGGCAGCCATGACAGAGGCGCATGCGCGGCTTGTCGTAACTCTGTTACGCGGAAGCCGAACAATCCTACGGGATCTCCCGGCCAACAATGCCATAAGCATCTTAGTCTTTTTCGCAGTCGTTTCTCAAAATAACACCGAGTTAGGATGAGGCAAGTTTGCCCTCCTACCTAATAATCGAAAGGACGGGGGTCAAATCCCGTCCGGCCATTCTGACTGGGGTTTTCCGTGGTTTCCCGCAGTCCCTCCAGGTGAATGAAGTGATGGTTCCCTACAAGGCAACGGCCGACTTGCATCCCCTACCCTCCCCGTAGGATAGTTAGACTGAAAAAGGTCTTCGTGACCCTCCTGTAACCCGCCTGCCGGCCCTTCAGCTGGGAGGAATGAAAGTAAAAGTTAGGAGGCAGGGAAATTTGCCCTCCTACCTATCATTCGGGAGGAGGGGGGTCAAACCCCGTCCGGCCATGCTGACTGCGGTTTTACGTGGTTTTCATCAGTTACTGCAGGCGAATAAGCCCACAGCCGACTTATCCCCCCCCCTCCCCTTTAGGCTAGTCGGCTGAAAAGGGTGCTCGAGACCTCCCAGAAAAAAAAACCTCATAATGTTGTTAGGAGGAGGGCAAAATTGCATTCCCACCTAACATTCGGGAGGATGGGAATTAATCCCCATACGGTCACCCTGACTGCGGTTTTCCGCAGTCCCTCCAGGTAAATGCTAGAATGGTTCCTTTGGAAGGCTCACCCCGTAGTTTACTTTGGCTGAATAGGGTCTCCGAGACCCTCCAGAAGCCCGCCACCCAGCCTTCAGCTAGGAGGAAAGTTTTGCTATGTACCTGTGTCAGTTGATAATTGCTACTATAGATACGGTTCTTCTTCTTTCATACAAACCACCAACCTCACTGTTCATAGGATATGATTCGCGAATTTTTCGCACCGGGCCACCTACTTTTCTAAATTTCTATCTGTAGCAAATCTAAGATTTTAATCAGAAGATGGGCTGAACTGCAAATTAATGGAGAGGCAAAGTATCCTTGATAAAATAATTACGACATATCCATCCAGTGGAGGTTCACGTCTTCCCACCTTTTGGAGAATCTTAGAAACATTACTAGATTTTCTGAGTATGCCGCGTTGTTTATTTCATAATCCATAGTTTCAGCTGCCATTATATAGCCTCCATCAGAGATACTATTTATATTGACGTAGTAACGAGTGCAAAGCATCGCAGAATAAATGACCGCTATCTTCGTTGGTGTTGTTGGTATTATTTATAATTTCTGCTGTCTCTTTCACACGTTTAGGCCAGCACATGTCTTCTCTCCAAAGCAGCCTGGTGTCTTCAAGTTTTATTTCGCGCCCGGTGTTAATGGCATGGCGAACTGCGGCGGATTTGTTGCTGTTGTTATATTTATAGTGGCGGATATGTTCCTTAGGCCTCTCCACCACAGTGCGTCCTGTATCTCTGAAATAAAGTTAAGATTGATAGGTCGTATTTTGAAGAATTGCAACACTCATACTAAATATATAGCGTATAAATCTCTGATGCCTCCACATTTGGATTACTGTTGTGGAGTTTGGGATCCTTATCGCAGGGGTTGATTGATGTGTTAGAAAAAGTACAGAGGAGAGCCGTTCGATTTGTCACTGCTCGCTACAGCCCTTACGAAAGCGTCACAGAATTGACAGATAGATTGGGCTGGGTTGTATGGCAGACAGACAGCGTCGGTTTCCGCTGAATTTGTTGGCGAATATGCGAAATTCTTCTTACATTTACGAATACAATGAAATCATGTACCAACCTGTTTGGGTCGTAACGACAGGAGGGATAAAATTAGACAATAAAGATGCCGTACTGACGCTTTTATGTATTCTATCTTTTCTCGGGCAATTCCAGAGTTAGCACCCACTGCCAACCACAATATTTGTGAATTGCAGAGTATACATGTAGTTGTAGATAAACACCCGACGTTATGTCTATAGTGGCGGATATGTTCCCTAAGTCTCTCCACCTCATTGTGACCTTTCTCGCCGATGCAAACACCGCCTCGGTTGTATGGGTTTTCATAAATACCCGTAAGCTGGTATGCCGGCCTCGGTAGCGTAGGGGCTAGAGTGCTAGCTCCGCGTGCCGAAGGCCGCCGGTTCGAATCCGGCCGCGGGCATGGATGTTAAGTGTTGTGTGTCTGTATGAATGTCCTGTCCGTCCTGTGACGTCCATACACTGAAAGCAATTATAATTACCTTGAGCTGGCTGTATGGCCTCCGGTGCCAAATGCCATAAAAAAAAAGCTGGTATGGGTGTACACGGTTATTCACCCTGATCAATGATTGGCCAACTTTGCAGTAAGCCTTATACACTGTTTGCACCCCCAACCGCTCTAACAGTTTCCCAATCCGGTAAGCTTTTTTTTTTTTTTTATCTGCTTAACGTCTCTATAACAGCGAGGCCTATAGAGACGGGAAAGGATGGGGGGCAAGGAATGGAAAGGAATTCGGCCATAGCCTTTTGAAGGAAGCATCCCGGCATTTGCCTGGAGTGATTTTGGAAACCATGGAAAACCCAAATCTGGATGCCCGGACGGGAATTCGAACCGCCGTCCTCCCGAATGCGAGGCCAGAACGCTAGCCGTTACACCACCACTCTCGGTTCCGGTAAGCGATATCATTTATGTATGGGAGAGAGACGAATTTCTTTGTCACATTGGTATCATGGGTTAAGTTGACGTCATTCATGAGTTTTTTAGTTCTTAAAACTCTTCTCATGTCGATTCACTATAAATATAACAACATAGAGAGTGATGAGGGGATGTATGGGAGAAGTAAAGGAATTGGGTTACAAAACTTTGTTCACACCATTGCTTGAATATGGTGGTGTAGTATAGGTCACACATTTTGAGTATCAAGTACAGGAGATAGGGAGGGTGCAGAGAAATGGTGTTAGATTTGTTTCTGGAAATTACCGCAGAACGCTATCAGTAACGGATATAATAAAAGAGCTGGAATGGGATTCATTGGAAGATAGAAGGAGGGTGAAGAAGGTCATGGGAGTGTACAAGGCGTATATTGGTGATGAGGCATTAAAAGATATTGGTGTAACATTTTAAAGTAATGCATGGAAGGGAAAGGATGACCATGACCACAAGCTAGCACTCGATTTCAGGCACAAGGGTGTAGGAAGATTATCTTTTTTAGGTAAGGGTGTCAGGGATTGGAATAAGTTACCAAGAGAAATGGTGAATAATTTACCAAAAATGTTGAAAGAGTTTAAAGTTGAAATATGGAGAAGAAAAATGTAGGTTGGTGCAGATAAGGGGGAAAAATTGGTGTTTAGGGAAATTTCCATCGGATGTGCGCTCCCTTGGATTTTTTTTTATTTTAAGTGAAAAATCCGCCGTAGGTCGCCATGCCATCAACACCGGGCACGAAATGAAATTTGAAGACACGAGGCTACTGTGGAGAGAAGACCAGTGGTGGCCTGGACGAGTGAAAGACGCAGCAGAAATTTTAAAGAATACCAACATCAACGAATATAGTGGCCTATCACCCTGCAATGCTTGTTAGTCGTTGCTAAGTCAACATAAACAGTATCTCTGATGAAGATTGTAGAATGGCAGTTGAAAGCTCAGGTAAGAATATAAAAAACCGCGGCATACCCTGAAAATCTAGTAATCATTAGCAAAAACGATCGTGGAAGCCCGGAAAAGCCTTAAAATAATTCCCTTAGTGCTTGTTCGTTTCATCGCCCTGTTTAGAACCGGAGCGGCGTTTTGGGCGGAAGCCACTTGCAAGACCCCGGGATTTGTTTTCGCACAGTTGTCACCCCTGCCACCTGCATACGCGCGTAGCAGACTGCGGTAATTTCCGGTGGCGACCGCTTCCGGCGGAAGTGTATTCCAGCCGCGTCCTGGAGCTGTAATCACAAGTTGCCTCACTCCAGCAGGAAGGCTGGGCTGTTTTCTGGAGCGGTGTTGGTGTACTCCACGGCTTAATGGGATTGTACTCCCGGTATCAAGGCCGTCTGTGCAGGAATATCAACGATAATTGATGGGTCGCATCCATACGTACACTATCTTGGAACACGACGAAAAATTATCAACTTTCTCATTGGAACACATCTTTCTAGATGACAAGCGGGCTTAAACTACAATTTATGAATAATCTCATATATAGAAATGAATGTCAGAATTTGCCAAAAGGCATACAAATAAAAATTACTCTCCCATCAGACAAAATACAAACACTATAATACGGTAATGAAGCTAGAATGTTTATACGCAACAGAAACACTAGCCAGAAAGGGCTTGACGGAAATAGAAAATAAATAAATAAAATTTCTAATGAAAATCTTGGTACCAAAAAAGTGACATGAAGCGAATTTAATTTCCGTTTCAGATCGAACCAAGATTTATACGACAAGTTTGGAAAGATATCAAACACAATTAAGAAAAGGAGGTTAGCTTTCTATGGACACATCAAGAGAATGGAACCAGAGAGAGTGGCAAAGGGAATACTCGACTTTCAAGAGAACAGGAAGACTCAAGTTCCATGGGTAAAGGAGGTCCATCAGGATCTGAAAAGATGTGGCATCAGCAGGGTACAAATCCAAGACAGGGAATTATTCAGAGGAAAAATTGCGGAGGTAAAGGATCTGACTGAAGAAAAACCAATCAGGAAAAGGAGGGCATTATCAGAGGAAGAAAAAGGAAGAGTGACCCAGAGAATGAAAGAGTACTGGAGACGGAGGAAGGAAACTCAGAAGAGGAAATGAAGTTGCGTAGTCGTAGTCTATAGATGGCTGAAACGAAAATGGGTGGGGGGAAATGTTTGTATGTTCATCCTCTATGCGTTCCTATACCATACATATGATTACGGCGAAACTTTGGTGCGTCATTGTGTACACACGAGCAAAAGATTGTGAAAAAAAAAATCACCCTGTTTATAAAACAAATTTTATACGAAGAAACATTTTTTATCCCATTTCGATGGAACTTTGCAGACGTAGCTATACTTTAAAAGAAACAAAAAAATACTGTCCACATTTCGTTTGTGAAAACACAATGCCTCTCCCCTTTCCACCCTTTAATTTTTAGCAATGTTCTTTACACATCCCCTCAGATTTTATCCAATATCGAGGGAAGCTTGCACGTGTATTCTTTAAAACCAACAGAAAAATAGCGTCTACATTTGGTTTTCAAAAACCCTGTCCCAGTCCTCCTTTCCACCCCCTTATTTTTGTAAACGTTATTTATTCATACCTACAGATTTGCACATGTATAATTTAAAACAGAAAAATACTGTCTAAATTTTATAATTCAGAAACCCAACCCCTCTTACTCTTTCCGCGCCATTGATTGTTATCAATGTTCTTTATACAAAGCTACAGTTTCTATACCAATTTTGAAGGAGCGTTGTACACGTATACTATAAAGCAAACATAAAAGTACTGTCTACATTTGGTTTACAAAAATCCATTCCATTTCCCCCTATAGTTCCATGCATCTTAATATTAAATGTGTTTATAGAAACTCACAGCTTTTTTCATATTTTTGATGAAACATAGCAAGCGTATACTTTAAAACTAAGAGAAATGTATTGCCTACATGAAGTTTACAAAAACTCACCCACTCTTACCCATTACCCTTCTGAAACAAAATTTACACATGAAACCATTCGCTTTATCGCGAATATCTCGAAAGTGCATGGTGATGCAAAATGTTTACGACATTAAAATCAAAGGGGATGTCAGAACTTTCATATCCACCTACCGAGCAGCGTTGTGTACTCTGCTTTGGGGACATCCATTAATTACGTGAGGTAAAATAGGGGGGGGGGGGTTCGGCAAAATCTCACCAGATCTCACCAGGGGGGGGGGGGTCTAAGGAAATCTCACGTGAGATTTTGCGAAAAATTTGGAGACAGTAGAGCCAAAAAAAAAGGTCTACAATTTGCGCCAAAGTCGATTTTAGGAGGGTATTTCGTCAAAACAGTTAGGGTGTGACCTAAAAAAAAATGGTCTACAAAAGTTTCCAGGGCGATTTCTAGGGGGGGTTCTCACACACCAGATCTCACCAGAGGGGGGGGGGGGGAGTCCGGCCAGATCTCACGAAATCTCACCAGGGGGGAGGGGGGGTCCAGAAATCCGGAAAAACACCTCACGTAATTTGTGGATGCCCCCTTTTGCAGAAGACGGAAGACCAAAAATATTGTACTACCCAAAGCACCAGAATAAAATTTTTCAATTTTAATTTAAGGGATGAAAACATTGTATTTCAGTCATTTGTTACATGTTAATTGTGTCTATTTTCTATATGTGTGCCCACTTAAGAAATAAAAATAGGCATTGCAAAGCATATCGTGCAAAGCCAGTTATTTTT
Organism: Vandiemenella viatica; assembly: GCA_031002005.1. Taxonomy (NCBI): domain Eukaryota; kingdom Metazoa; phylum Arthropoda; class Insecta; order Orthoptera; family Morabidae; genus Vandiemenella; species Vandiemenella viatica. The sequence goes on from JARYHS010009186.1 coordinate 267,352,681, forward strand.
TATAAAAATTAAAAGAAAATCGCAATTTATGTATTGTTCATTTTCATTGCAGTATCATTCCTTTTCAGTGGATTTAACAATATACAACGTATCAAACGAGATTTTTTTCCCCCTCACAAAACAGTTTTGTAACTTCATGATTGGGTTTTAGGCTCTAGGCTGATGCCCTTGCTGTTAAAGCTTTCCTAGATCCTTCCACCTGATGTTGGGTCGTTTCACACCTCTTCGTCTCCAAGATTTCTCTTTGTACGGTAGTTTACTCAATCTGCTCTTATTCACTGATATTTTCTCTCACCTTTGCTGTACTCTTTTATATTGTTATTTAGTAATTTAATTTCCGGTGGCCCCTTATCACTGCTTAGTACACGAAAAGATGTCCTATCTGTCTGAAATTTGGCTCACGCGTTCCTTAGCAGCTACTGAGTGAGAAAAAGCGTGGAATGAAGCCTCCGTGTATATAGAAATGAAGCATAATCACTCGAAATTTGGGAAGTTGCATAAACGTTACTACGCAAGAAATATATTATACTAAGTGTAGATATTTATTTCAAGTGTTTCAGACTTCATTACAACCTAACTACGACTGCTATGGTACAAACAATCTTTCAAAGTGCAATGTTGGCTGACATGCAATACATACCAGCGCGAAATCTTCTATGTCGCCTACACTTAGAGAAATCGTAAATATTAGTGAATTTCCACTTCATAAGTTTTTGCAAACTGCGTGCCTATAGCAATTTTTATCCAACAATGAAGAATTAGAAACATTATGAACAAACGCCAACGGAAAATGTTTCTCTACCATAAAGTGCTGTGCTCCACACACAGAGTTTTAAAAAGTCCTCTCTAAGTCCTAGATCATGCTCTTTTTGCTAGTGCTATTCTGCTTTTAACTTCATTCGTGCTTCGGTTGCAATTTTACTTCTCAAGTAGCAGAATTCTCTTACTTCTTCTATTGCATCCGATCCTATTTTTATATTTAATCTACTGTGATTGGTATCATTTCTGCTACATTTCATCACTTTTGTCTTGCTTTGATTTATATTTAGTGCAAAATCTTCCTTCAGTATTTTGTTCATGCCGTTCAGTAACTTCTCAATATGCTCAGCCCTCTCTGCTAACAAGACAATGTCATCAGCAAATTGTATGATACTAATTTATTCTCCCTGAACACTTATGCCACATGCAAATTTTTCTTTCACTTTCTTCATTGCTTCTTCTACACACAAGTTCAATATTAACGGGGATAGACTACAAGCTTGTCTCACACCCTTTTTAACTGATCCATGTCTTTCGTGATTCTCTACTTTTATTATAGCCACTTGATTCTTATTTACTTTATATTCTTCTATCTCGATATTTAACACAGCTTCCTTCAACACTTTTCTGAAATAATATGCTATAAGGAATGTGACCAACAGAATTACTGTTATATGTTCAGGTTATTAATGTGTAGTCAGAATATGTTTAATAAGTGTCTGTGTAATTTTAATTTAGTAACATTTAGATTGGTACTTTCATTTTTAGCAGTAACAAATCGACTGTCTCCCATTTGTGTTGAAACATTTATTTACGCTGTTGCGAACACACACGTTAATTCCAGTAGTTTTCATAGTTTTTAAATAGATTTTATACATTTACATTATCAGTATGATGTCCTTTTTCCTGGTCTTTCTCACGTACAATATTAGTTTAATTAGTTTTTTTATGACTGCACTCCATGTGATTTCAGTCTTCTAAGATATCGTGACATGATAGCCAGCGATGATCTCTGCAACATGGAAACCAAAGATAATTTCACTACCCTACACAAATAAAATTATCACACACAAATATTTGGTTTAAATTCATTCAAATAATTAACTTACAAGGTTGACAGGTATTTGTTTAATATGAAATAAACAAGTCCGAGGAATCAGTATTCAGTTTTTTTTCCGTGCTCCATACAGCAACATTGCACAAGTATCGTCTCCAAAGATACTAAGTGCGATCATACAAACGTTCCACCGATTCTATCTTTCAATGAACTTGTAACTGCTTCAAAATTAAACTTTTTCAAAACTAAAACTCGTCTCTGTCGTTTGCCTTATATAGTGATTACAGATATTTCAAGAATAATACAGAGAAAGCTGCGATCCAACCAACAATCAAAATCACATTAAAAAATCAGAGTTAATACAAAATCATTCACAATCATCATCGTACACACAGAAATGATAATTAAAGTATTTACACACAAAATCATGTCCATAAATCAGTCCAAACCGTTGGAAATTGTCCTCTAAACAGCGTAGCTCACATCAGTACTAACAATTACAAGCTGTTAGTCAATGTTTCATACTTAAGACTGCCCATGGTCGTACTGTATAGCGTTTAATAATTTCTTTCCATAAAACAATGTTAATTTACACAAATTCACTATTATTTAAAACAAAATTATACAAAACCTTAATTAATTAACTCAGAGCTTGCTATACATAATTCTTAAAACACAATTTCTTTAAAGAGTTTGGTCAGTGGGCTGATATAAGGTCCAAGTAATATGTTTATATTGATAAATGAAGGCAGTACAATTAAATCAAGCATTATTTTTCAACCTATTTTAAACCGAGTAAAAAAGGATAACACTTCGCTGCAAAATAAGCTTTATATGTAGTGAAACAACAAAATTTTAAAAGTTTATAAGTTAAAACTTCAAGAAAATAAACTTGAGTGCGAGTTTTACATAACTTTAGAGTAATGTTTAGTTTGTAAAACTGATAACATGCCTAAAGAAGAGTGTCTTAATTTTTTAAAACATTTAGGTTGGGTGAATGTTGTTGTTTTCTTACTCGCCAGTTCAACTTTTCTGCTTGTGACAGGTTCACCTCTTGGATATATTCCTTGTGAGCGAGCAGAGAGGAGTGTCTAACAGAGCGCCTTGTCCCCCCGGGCTGGCAGGTGAGACGCCCAAACTGGCGACTTTTATCTCAAGGGCAGCGACTGCTGTCGCCATCAACAAGCGAAAAGCAACGTCAAAAATAGAAACACGACATCAAAGCTGCCGCTCTGTATCCTGCGATTAGCTGCCTGCAGTCCAAGTGAAATGTGTAAGGAACCCCGGCAAACAGGCATTCCACTTATAGGGTCACGATGTACAATCTTCTTTTGGCGACCTCCAGCCTTCGCCTAGGATATTACGGTGAACCGCAATTTGCACGGGCGTTACGCGGGGTCCAGGACTCGTGCCCGGCCCCGTTGTACCTCCCCGCTCCCATGCAGTGGTGCCTTAACGTTCGCAGCCACACTGGTAGGTATGTCACAAGATGATAAACGTTTATTACTTCTCACACTCAAAAGTTTGGCCGAGCCTGGATATTATTAAGTCAACCACTATCAAGTCTGTCACTTAGTTAGAAAGAGGGCTAATTTGCACTTCAATATTGCATTCGGGAGGACGCGGTTTAAATCCCGTCCGGCCATCCTGCCTGGGGTTTTCTCTGGTTTCCTGCAGTCCTTATAGGCGAATGCCGGGATGGTTCCCTACAAGGCCACGGCCGACTTCCATCCACATCCCCTTTAGATTAAGTAGGCTGAAAAGGACCCCTGTGGCCCTCCAACAATTTGTAAAAAAAAAAAAAAAATATACCATGTATGTGACCAGTGCTGCCAACAATACAGATTTATCCTTAGATGTACGGATTTTTTCAAACAAATATTAGGATTTGCTAATTTTGTTAAAATATCTACCGATTTTTGCCACTTCTTATTACGTATTGATTTTAGCTTCTATTCGTGTTTTCGTTAAACTCTCAGTGAATAGTATTAATGCATTACAGAATTGTCAATAACTGTGAATCGTTTCCTTGTAACCGCTCACATGAACCAACGACTGAATTTTTTGTTAAAAAAATCATATTTTGTTTGACTATAAATTTTATAGAACTTAAAAAAACCGTAATAAAGAACCATCTGTGACACGCTCATTGACATTACAAAGCAGTGCCTTTCGAGAAAGAAACGATGTGAACGGCCTAACGAATATCCGAGAGTCAAAGAGGACGCAGTTTAACATTTTCCGTTAAAGAGAATGAGGGCTGTTCTAAATAAAAGATGAATTGAAAATTCCAGTAAGATGCTTAAGCACTTAGGATATTTGTATATGGAAAAGGAAATAATTAGAGACATACTGACTTTTGTATATACATTGGAAAGTGGATTATTACCAAGATATATGTTTAATTTAATTGCAATGGAGCACACTCTCCGGTGGCAATTTCCCTACACACCCAACTTCCCCTTATCCTGCACCCACCTACACTTGCCCTCTACAAATTTTATCTTAAAAAAAAAAAGAATATAATAGAAGTAGTAAAGCATAGAAAACAGTATTGCACAAAAGTTTAAAAATATATAACAAATTACCAGAGGAAATAAAAAGGACCAGATCTGTTGCAAGTTTCAGAGAAAATCTGAGTAAATGGCTAGAGAAGAGAGGTTGTAATATTTTCTTGCGTGGGATTCAATGAAATTAACAGTGTGATTGGTTTTTTATTTATTTTTAATGTGATGAACGAATTATAATTGTATATATACATTAGCCATAGGCTATTTTAAAATAAATAAAATAAATAAACAAGACATGCTAAATTTAACGTCCAAAGAAAGCAGCAAGAGTAATGAAAGCGACACTGTATGATACATGTTGAGATATTTCTTACTGTTAATGTAGAATATTATCTTGTATTTAGAATTATAAAGATCTGGAAATAAAATATTCTTAATTTTGGCTCTCTGTTCAATAATTATCGATTCAGTCTTTCAGTCAGCGAGTCTCCGGATTTTTATACTAAATATACGAAAATTTTAGCGTCCATCTGAGGATATTCAAAGCCAAGAGACTGTCAGCACTGGCTGTGACCGAGGCAGCAGGAGGAGCGCAATACTTCAGAGAGCACGGGGTGCGGCCATGCTGACTGCGGATTTCGGTGGTCTTGCGCAGTCACTTCAGGCGAATGCAGTGATGGTTCCTTTCAAAGCCCATGGCCAACTTCCCATTCCCTCCCCGTAGGTTAGCTAGGCTGAAAAGTGTCCTGAAGACCATCTGGCAGCCCAATTTAGAGATGGGCAAATGAGAAAATATATCCATAAATATTATATCGACATTTACAAACAGTATCGATATATATTGAGCAAAATGTCTGTATATCAATTATTGGCTAAATCCAGTAATTATTTAAAAATATTCAAAAATTTATCAAAATATTAAGAAAATTAAAGACACGTGGAAAAATTGAAGAAAATTTTATGAATTTATCTATTTTTACAATCTATGAAATCGGTATTTGTCTGATACAAACTTTAAAAGAACTTTCTGTTCAATATGTTCCCCCCGTCAATCTACCCCTGTTGTTCGGCGCCGCTAAGTTAACTGCAGAAGACCACCTTTCGGACTACACACAAGAGGTTTCGTATAACAGGTATTTTTCAATCGCATTAATTGTTATTCATCAATTTTAAAAACCAGTTAAAAAAGAAGCTGTTAATTTACGTCAACCCTGAAAGTTGCAACGCGGATGCTTAATCAATGTTCTTCATCTATAAAAAATAACCATACCGTTAACATTCAAATATCTTGATAAAAAAATTACTTTAACGTAAACATGTTAAAATTAATCACCTTTTTTTAACCTCTTAGTCGTCGATGAGAAGCTGTTAAATTGCATTTTCACTTTTTTTAAGTTGCTTTCAGATGATTGGATATATACGTGTATTTATCAAACATATTTTTAACATATTAACTTGGATAGTGAATTGTATTCCTAAAGAAAATATCGAAATGGTACTTAAAATTGATACTCGAAATGAAATATCGATTTTTAATGTATTGGGAATAAAAATATCGGCGATATATATTGATTATTTAATAAAAAATGCCGATTTTCGATACATCGATATATGTTTCCCAATTTTAGCCTTCACCTGGAAGGAACGAAGTTCGTTAAAAAAAATGCACGTCTGTTATCGAGTCGGGAGCAAAACGATATCGCCCTCTAGGCTAGCATTCGCGGGGATGGGGACTAAAATCATCGTCCCGACCTCATGACTACGGTTTTCCGTAGTCCGTCCAGGCCAATCCCGGGGTGGTTCCTTCTAAAGGTCATGGCCAACTTCCTTTCTGATCCCCATCCCCATAAGTAAGCTGGGTTGAAAGGAGTACGTGAGATCTTGCAAGAGGCTTCACCTACGAGGAATAAAACAAGTAAAGAAATACCAAGTCCGTCACGGAGCCAGGTTTGATGTATGATATCGTTTTGTTCTGGCATTAAGAAGGACGTGTGATCGATTCCTTTCCAGCGATCTCGATTTCGCTTTTCCACGATTTCCCAACGTCACTGCTAGAGAATGCCAGGATACTTCCATAAAATGCCATTTCCCATTTCGTTCCCATTCCTTGTCCTCTCAATACCTCTCCCTGCGGGAATGAAGCCTCTGGCGTCATTCCAGTGCCGAAATTATATTACAGTAAGGAATTGATGTTTACCTATGGTTCCATAAAGGCAGTTACAGAAACTTCTTACTCACGTTGATGTACGGCGTTAGATGTTTTTAATGTCATATGTTAAATAATTCTTACCGTGTTAGCTATCACATCGTCATTCAGAAAATTGTCGCACAGAATATTAAAATTTGCCATTTTTTTTAAATTCCCTAAACATGTAAAATATATGAAACTTTAGGTTCATTTAGATACAGTTTTGGCTCTAGAAATTTAGAAGAATCAGTATTTGCTAAATCATTTGTAAGAGTAAAAGCCAATAGCGTCCATAATAATTCTTTAGCCAGTATTTTTTTTTCGACTACTACAAACCTGCAGCTATAAATAAGACAATAGGGGGTAAGAATGTTTTTAAAAAATTCTGGTGTAGAGTAGATACCCAATTGACGTTAAAAATAATTGTTTGTTTAAAATTTAAGTTAAAACCTGTTCGACCAATGGCCGGGAAGGGTCGTTCCACATCAAATCACCCAATAAAAAATAAATTTTACACCCACCTCCTTAGATTTTCATGAAATTTGGCTCAAATGGTTCTAATACCATCATGACAACACCTGCAAATTTTTTTTGCTGTATCTCTTGTAGTTTTTTTTTTATAAATTTTTAAAGTTTTTATGTTTTGCGTTTTCCGAACCTTCAGAAATGGTAAATTTAATTTGTATTGAAAACTTCAAAATTGCTTATCTTAAAAACTCTTTTAGATAACATCATGAATTTTTGCAGCAAGTTTATTTATTATACATATTTGAAGATAAAAATGATACTATTAAAATATATTAATATTTTCTATGAAAAAAATTATACGTATTTTTCTTCTTTTTTTTTTTTTAACGGGTGTTTTGTTTTATAAGAATTGCAATATCTAGAGTCTCAGACCTGATAGAATGCTCAAATTTGTTTTAATGTACTCTTAAACATATAGGCTACTTGATAAAATAAAAATAATGATGGCTTTTTAACATGTTTATTAACTATAGTAGATTACATTAGAATTATGTACAAAGATAGTGTACTTACAACACTTATGTATAACCCAAATGATTGCTTGAAACATTGAATTTTTTGAGTAATTTTGTCTTTTTTAATAAACATTAATCCTGATTCAAACTGTTTTTCCACTTCATCCAAGAGCTTTCAGTTCTTTTGATAGAGTCTTTTTTGAAGTAATACATTCTTCCAGTGCCACTTGATTGAGGTGCGTCTACTACACAGACTATGTGCTCCAAAGGCACTATGCAAGAATCTTCTCTTTCAGGCCAATAAAATGATGCAGCTGGTCCTGAAGGATGCAGAAATAGAATTTCTGCATCTTCTTCATCATTGAATATTGTTTTTACCAGTCCAAAGTACCAGTTACCATCATAATTTGCAGCCACATAGCTATTTATGGATGGTTTAACACGAACCCAGTCAGAAGAAGAATGGAAAGAAAAGACAAAGGAGGGTTTTACACTATCTGTAGTCCTTCTAATTTCAAGGTTGTTTGTTGGTAGTGGTTTGAAGTTATGAAAACTTCTTGTTCCAGGAATGGTTCGGGTTGCTGAAAAACGTTTTTCTAGTTTTAACCGTAGCAAATCAGCTTCTTTTTTGTCAATAAAGTGAAAATGAATGTTTTCAATATTTTTTTCACAAAACTTGTACACTTCGATTGCTGTCAATATTTGTTGTTCGTCTGAAAGCTGTAGACTGGCTTTCCTTAAAATTCTTTTAATAGTTCCTCCTAGACCATCACAAATTGACTTCCCATGACTTGTTGCAAAAAAAGAGTGTTGGGCCTTCAAATTAAAGTCTCTCACGTGTTCAGTCAAATTTTTAAAACTGTTTCTATTAGCACAACCATCTGTAAAGTAGTGAACTGAGTCAATGTCAGTATGATGTAATGACAGCCACTTTGTAATTTCTTTTTGTACAAAGTTAACAAAACCAGTGTCATGTTCTTGATCATCACTAATAAAACAGTGGTTGGAAACAAAAACATTTTTTTCCTCATTTCTTAGAAAAACTCCAACTGGGTGTAGAGTACAACCACCTCTATTCCAATGGTAACTTTGGATCTCATTTTGTATAACAAAGGAATAATTTTCACTGAAATCCATCACAGTAATTGCTGTTTTGGGTGGTGGGTCTTCTTTCAATCTTTTAAAGGCTGCTGATTGGGATTTTGCTATAAACGAGTGCGGGGTGAGCTTTTCCAATGACGTAACCAATAACAAAATGTAGTCTTCAACACTGATAGACTGTTTGATCATTTCTGCCCTGTCTGTGTTAACCCACTGACTGATTACAATTTCTTCTTCTAAATCATAATCTTCACTTAGTTTTTCAGTTAAGTACTCAATTAGTGCAGTATTTGCAGGACAGCTGTCGCAATGACGTAGCATGCAGTTTTGGTTTTCCGTGTTGCACACAAGCATCTTAATTAGGTCTTTATAAGATTCTTCAATTTTCACAGCATCCAGTAATAGTTTAACATTCTGGTGGATACTGCCTGCAGCACCAGCAAGGATACACCATTTAGGTCTCAAGAAACAAAATATTGAAAATCCTACTTCTACCTCGGGATTCTCCCATTTGAAACAAGAATAGAGTTCTCTCAAGTTACACAAAATGAGTCTTTTTTGCATGTACACATTTTTTTGAACACTTACTTTGTCTTTTGTTCCAGGTAGCACTCTCGAACTTTCATCCTTTTCATAAAAATCTGTTACAAGTCTTACTGTATTTTCAGAAAGAGTTTTACCTTTTTTTGGACCAGGAGTTTCCAAAATACCCTTTTCAGATTTTAGCTTTCTAGCTTGTCGCACCATGTACTCACTTACATTAAATTCTTTCATCACTTTATTTCGACTCCAAGAATCCGGAGCCAAGGTCAGAATCTGGATTTTTCTAGACCTCCCAACAGATGAAATCTTCTCTTTCATAAGAGAAATCATTACATCAAAATCCTTTGCTTTCTCAACTACACTTGTACTCCATTAAATTGATAACAACTATAACTGTTGACCAAATTAAAACTAAAAGACTTAAAACTCTGAATGAAAAAAATAATAAATAAATTACGTCACTGTATGTAAGCACAACCTGACTCAATGAAAGACAGTGAGCAACTGAATCTAACAATTACCAACTGTGGAAGAACAGCATGACACCACAGGACAAGAGCCTGTTGAGACATGCTTGCAGAGTGAGCTGTATGGAGGAGCATGTCGCCACAGGAAATGTATCTGATCAGACTTGCAGAACCATGCAAATTTTAATGAGCACAGCTAATCAGGCACTGTTATTAGCTAAATCAAGGTAAACCTGACTTGAGTTGTACTATTATGACGACTGATCTTTTTTAACTATTAGTACTGTAAAAACACACACAGCTGATTGAATTTTTAACTTAACATACCAAGTTTAAATTTAAACTTAACTGGATTGGAAAATTAATATCTATCAACATTAATATTATTTATTAAGAAGATAAAAACTTATTTTTGGTGTCTAAGTCACTTGGTTCTTTTTATTTTAAAAATATAATTAATATTATTTTAAAAATTAGATAACTATTAAACAGGTTAAAAAGCCAACATAATTTTTCTTTTATCTAATAGCCTATACAATTAAGAGTATTTTAAAACAAATTTGAGCTTTCTATCAGGTCTGAGACTCTAGATATTGCAGTTTTTGTAAAACTAAACATCCGTTAGCTAAAAAAAAAAAAAAAAAAAAAAAAAAAAAAAAACTTGTAAATTTTTTCATTTGGAATATTTTAATATACCTTTATGGTATTTTTTTAACATTTAGATATAACACACAAACTTATTCCAAAATTTCATACTGATATCTTGAGTATTCTTTAATATACAAATTTTTTTAGTTGTGAGGACGTTTTTAAGTTACGATTTCCGACTGCTGAAACAACGCCAAACCTAAAAACTTTAAAAATCTATATAAAAAAAACTATAAGAGATAGAGCAAAAAAATTTTACAAGTGGTTTCAGGATGATAAAAGAAGTAATTGTACCAAGTTTCATCAAAATCTGACATGGTTGGTGTCAAGGCCTGGGTGACTTGACATGGAATGACCCGACACATATTACCTCACAGAAGCGCCTCCGTGCAGGAGATGCAACCCGCCGAACACTACAGTCATTTTGGTAGCGCCACATTCAGGGGCAGCAGTAGCCGAGCTTACCTAATTACCACACAAACAACGAGTGGCTCAGTGGTTAAAGCGTGTGACTAGATCTTAAGGACACCTGTCCGAATCCCTGTTTCGGCATGGATTTTAATGGGTCCTGGACCAAACCTTCACCTATAGCACAACTTGCTCCGTAATGTAAAGTACGCCACGAAACATCCGTGGTTTGGATCCCACGTTAAACAGTAGGTCCCATTTAACTGGTAGACTCACCGGGTTAGCTTACGTAAGGAGCAAAGGAACTGGTCACCATAGCTCCAGGACCAAGCATAACATGCCTTGGGAGGTTCCAACCAACCTTGCCGTTGAATACGAAGCCTATGCTTTCATTATGTAAACAAAGTTTTGTTTACGTTATCGAATATGACAAATAATATGATTACATTCGAATATCACATATTGCATATAAAGAGGTTTTTTTAAAATAAGTTTATATTAATCCTCTCACTTTTGCTAGTTGTTGTATAAGCTTCGTTGCATATATAATTTGAACAACCCAGAAAAACACAGAAAAAGACTGAATTTTAAAGGTTGAGCGTGAAAAAGTTTCAGAAGTATTACTAGTACAAATATTTTATATAAACACACCGAGCGCGGTAGATAACCGGTAATAAATTCGGAAGGATGCGTGTTCGAATCCTTCCGGCCTTCCAGATTTGGATTTTCCGTGGTTTCCACAAATCATTCCAGGAAAATGGTTGGATGGCTCATTTTTAAAAAAAAGGGCCATGACATTATTCCTTCCCATTGCTTGTCCCCAGTTGTTTACCGCCTCTAATGACTTCGACGTCGACGAGGTTTAAAACCATAATCTCGTTATAGAAAAAAATTTCTCCGTTTTTATATATCTGATAGTTTGAAGATTGATCAAAATAGAACAAGCAGAACAGTATGCGTCAAATATTCCGTTGCAGAGAGTCATTGTTTGATGCGAGAGAAATGAAGTCACGCAGTCGTCTTGAACACTGAACATTAAATTTACTTGCCGGTGCTGCAGTATTCGTACATGTAGCAGTGATGAGACGGTACTCCGTTGTTTCAATACACTGCGCTGCTCAGGGAGATGCGTTTGAAGGTTCTGTCCTCCGAGAGTTCGGTGACTCAGGCATCGCCCGGCCTCTCCGACTGCCGTCTCCCAGGGACGCTCTGGCCTCCTCCACTCCCGATTTGCGTCACAGCGATCGACGACGATTCGTTTTAGTTGGAAAGCCAGACAGAGCAAGGCGGAGAGGCAGCGTGGAGAAACGACGTTTCGTCAGGCATTCGGCGCATCGGCCCAACAACAAAAAGCTTCGGTAACGAGGTTTGCAGTTGGATATTCTCTCGCAGTTGTATTTACAAAACGGGACTTTTTAAATTGTGGAAGTAAAAATCTGTATTATGTCTTTGCGTTAAGTCATTAATATATCTTGGTATGATTAGGTATTCGAATAACGCGGGTTGGTATCCGTGACCCGTGTCCATTCCTTCTGATTTAAATTTTCCATGCTTATCAGAAATCAATCGATGAGAAAGTCGGGATAGTTCCTTTATGGTAAAAGGCCGTGGTACCTCAAAATGGACCTGGATAGGGATGGGCATTTAAAAAAATATATCGATAAATATCGAAATGATATTTACAAACACTATCGATATATATCGGGGGAAAATATCGATATATCGATATTTTTGGCTAAACGGAGTAATTATCTAAAAAAAATCATAAAATACATCAAAATATCAAAGAGAATTATGAAAATTAAAGACACAGGTAGTAATTATACAAACTTTTATTAATTTATTATTTTTTCAATCAATCAAACCAGTATTCGTCTGATATGAACATCAAAAGGACTCTCTGTTTTATGTGCTCCCCCGTCAATCTACTCCTGTTCTTCTGTACAGCTAAGTTGACTGCAGGAGCCACTCTCTTGGACGACACAGAAGAAGCTTGACATATGAGGTATTTCAGCGCCCTGGAGCACTGGCAATTCACCCAAAACTTTACTGGGTCTGATTTTCTGTCTATTAATGGTTGGTCCAGATACTGATTAAGCTCATTAGGAACTGAGCCAGAGCTTGGAACCTCTTGCATAACAGTAGTGCTAAGGGATAATAGCTTTTCATGTGTGGACCAAATTGATGCGTTACCTGCGATATCTTGTGTTGCTGCTGAAAACCTTACTTCTAGAGAACGTTGTCCTCGTCGTCTAAGTTCCAAGCGAATATCATTACTTATTGAAGATATCGCATTTGACACACCGATTGGAGAAGTGAAGTGTATACGTTTGAAACGAGGGTCCAAAATGGTAGCTGCTGCAAGGAATGTATTTCTTTCTAAAGGACTTAATTTCTCTTGAAATCTTTGGAGTAAAACCTCTTTTACCGTGAATCCTAAAGTGGTCGAAGGAGTAGCTTGTTCCGTTACTTGTCGAATCAGATTTGAAACAGGAATGGCTAAGCTAGCAGTCACATAATTTGTACCACTAACCTCTTCAGTGGCTTCTTTGAAATGACCAAGCAGGACAATGAGATCAAGTATTATATTAAGCTGTTAAGTTGCAACCATATCAAGTGTGTTTATATTTGACTGACTTTTTGTAGCTAATATTTTAGCTACAATTGCAGAGGGTCTAACAAATCGTTCTAACATATTAAAGCAGGAGTTCCATCTGGTGCTAACAGCTTGAGTTAAAGTTAACACTATCCTTCCTTTTCCCCAGATGCTTCTTGTTCAGATCTTAATAGATCCATAGCATTGACAAACTGCTTAAAATAAGTCACAATACTTTTTACGTGATCGCAGAGTGCTGCAAATCAATTATTTTCACTTAACGCTCCATCAACGATTTTCATCATCAGGGCTTGACCAGTAAGTTGCAATTTCTAATCACCAAACCTCTCTGCAGTGCGTATGTTGCGAGGGCATACGATGTTGTTGATGGTGATTCATCCGTCGGATGGGAATGTTAAGCTTGGCGCCCCCTTTAGAATGTTTCGCAAAAGTAGGCCTGAACATGCCGACATCGGCTTCCACCCTCTCCCTTCTTTCATCTCTAATCCACAACACTCTATACTGAACCACACAGTGTCATTGTCATACACACTTAGGAGCACTGTCACACTGAGGAAGGAAACGGGGAATTTTTTTTTTTTTACTGCTTAACGTCTCTTAACAGCGAGGTCTTTAGAGACGGTAAAGGATGGGGGGCAAGGAATTCGGCCATTGCCTTTTGAAGGAAGCATCCCGGAATTTGCCTGGAGTGATTTGGGAAACCATGGAAAACCCAAATCTGGATGCCCGGACGGGGATTCGACCCACCCTCTTCCCGAATGCGAGGCCAGAAAGCTAACCATTACACCACCACGTTCGGTAAAACGGGAACCACCCCAGTTCATCTCCCTAGGACTTTCCTTGGAGGGATATACATCACCCATGGTAATCGCCTACAACCTGACACGGAAGAGGCGATCGAAGAGGATCTTACTATCAGTAAAAACTATTGGTGTCTCAGTGATAAAAAAACTAAAAACCGCTCTCACTACATCAATCCAAGACAGCAATCACAAGAAAGTATTCTTTAGTGGGGCTGTAATTCACGAGAAAGCTATATGTCTTAATGCATATTTTAAAGAGCATAACAATGAACTTTAGGATAGAGGTTTTAAAGCAACCCAGAACTGGTTTATTAAGTTCGATGTGCGATAATCACTCCCTTAAATCAAAATTTTTTCTGCATACTTGGAACGTATTCCCTATAATCCTATATAAACTAACATTCTGTATTCAAGGTTTCCGTATTCAAGATTTCCATATTCAAGATTTTCGTATTTGCGGCTAATTTACGGAACGCATTCCTTGCGATTAAGGAGTTTTGACTGTAGACTAGATTGTAGACATTTAAATGAATTAACAGTCATTCATAATGACTTGTGGTTCATCAACCCATTAATTGTTATTCGTAAATGAAAAAAAAAACAGTTGAAAAGATAATATTTCAACTACAAAGATAAAATAATCGCTTACATGCTAACTTAAAAATGACGTTAACGTAAAGTTGCTAAAATTTAATAGCTTTTTTTAACCTCTCAACTGCTGATGAAGCTGTTATATTTCGACGAATTCACTTTTTAAGACACTTTCAGAAGATTGGATATGTATGTATATTTATCCTACATATATGTAACGATTAAATTGGATACTGAATTTTGTTCGTAGAAAAAATATCGAATTGGTGCTTAAAATCGATACACTAAATACAATATCGATGTATCGATATATCGAAAATAAAAATATTGGCGATAAATATCGATATTTTTTAGAAAATATATCGATATATCGATACATCGATATATTTTGCCCATCCCTACCTGGGGATGAGAAAATAAAAAATGAATATCGATAAATATCGTATCGATATTTAAAATAATATCGATATATGTCCAGAAAAGATCTGATGATTTCGATATATCGATATTTTTGCCTAAAGCCAGTCATTATCTAAAAGTATTCCCAATATGTATAAGCAAATTAATCTCACATGCAGTAATAACGGAAAATTTTGTTATCTATTTTTACAATCTATCAAACCAATATTCGTCTGAAGTAAAGAACTCTGTTTTATGTGTTCCCCGTCAATCTACTCCTGTTGTCTGGTGCCACCAAGTTAACTGCAGAAGCCACTCTTTCAGACGACACAGAAGAGGCTTCGCATATCAGATACTTCGTCATACTACCTCTTATTAATCAATACAAAAAAAAAAAAAAAAAAAAAAAAAAAAAAAATGGAAAAAGAAGCTTAGTCTATCAGTAGCAGAACCAGAAAAAAAACTACGATTAATTTAATTCAATCCTTCTCCCTTATAGCTTAATAGGGTCTTTGTGACCCTATATCATCCAGCTTTCTGGGCTTCACGTGGGTGGAATGAAAGGTTTTCTTTTTTAAAACAAAAACAAACAAACAAAACCTATTAACTCACCGAGCCAGAGGGATCGGCGATACTACTCTGACCTCGAGGGTGCTGGTTCGAATCCCAGTCCCGTCTTCCTGAGTTTGGTTTTCTATGGTTGCCCGTAATCACTTGAAAAAACTTGCTCTTACTTCTCTTTTTTTCGGGGTTTGCGCCGCGTTTTTTGTTGATATTGCCTACGTTTCGGCACCAACCTAGAGCCTTCGTCACGGCTTCTCTCTGTCTATCCACCTCTTTCCTATCCTATCTCGATATATCAAACCAGGCTGACAGATAGAGAGAAGCCCTGACGAAGGCTCCAGGTTGGTGCCGAAACGTAGGTAATATCAACAAAAAAACGCACCGTGAACACCGAAAAGAAGAGAAGTAAGTGCAATTTATTTCAATAATGACGCCTGCGAAAAGTGTGAAATTTTATACATGCCATAATAGTTCCTTTAGATGGCCCTGGTCGAATTCCTTTCCGTACCTTTCCTCCAATTCCCTCCTGCATTTTGGCTGAAAATGCCTCCGTTAACCCTACCAACCCGCATCCTGGGATTCAAACCACGGGACTGAAAATAAAATTAAGTGATGTGGAAAAGGGAGGAGGTAGACAAAAATGGCTCAAAAGGGTTCCACACCAGCCCCCTTACTGGGCTTCTACTGCGGGGAATAAGATATTAAAAAAAATATATATCGAAGTCTCAAATATTGTTTATTGATGAAGGAACATTAACACAATCCTTCTTATTATGTGAAACGATCTGATCAAAAAATTTAAAATTTTGAGGTTACAGTCGTACGGTAATAAGACGCCTGACAGAGTGAAAACCAGAATTTAACTTTACGATAACATCTTGTCTGCTGCAGTTTATGGTCTCAGAAGATTGGCACGATTGTGTGTTCTTAATACACGCACTGAGCAAGGAGAAAGATAATGATTGTATAAAAAAATCTAAACAAATAAACCCACAAAATGTTTAATTAGTTTTTATTTACAAGCTGTTTATTTGTAGACCGCTTGGAACTTGACAACACAATACATTCCTTTTTTCCCACTTCTTTTGTCCATAATCTTTTCACGCATGTGCTGATAAGCGGTCTCCGATACCTTGGGCTTAGTTTTGATTGGAGGAACGGAATTCATGCAGCATGAATTAGTCCTTTAAAGTAGATAATTGTTTAAGTTTAAAACATCCAATATATAATAAAAAACTTTTACTGTGTTGTGTGCTAGCTCTATTGTGGGGAAACAAATTTCGTACAGTAGATAGTGCAAACATACAAAATTACATCCCGATACTGATTTACGCACTAGAAACATATACCCTATCCAGAACACAGAAGAGTATACTGCGAGCATCTTACCTAGAGCTGTATTAAACCGTATGTACTCGTTACTGAGTAGCGAGTACACAGCCTGAGTAGAGGTACCCGAACGTTACTCACAGATTCGTTTCGTTACTCGCATTTGTCTTGTGGCTGTCAGTTTGATTCGATAAACGAACAAATTCGACGCATCATGCGGGAACTGGAACGGTTCGCCCAGCGACTGAATGAACCTGAACGAAAGAATCAGCATCTGAATATCGTGCGTCGCATATTTTGTTTTGAATTCGTTTCGTTACAAAGGAAAATGTGTATTTACTTGTACCGCGTACATTACTTTAGTATAATTAACATTATTTATGGGCATGGATGTTAAGTGTTGTGTGTTTGTGTGAATGTCTTGTCCGTCCTGTGGCGTCCATACATTGGAAAAAATACACGTTGAGCTGGCTGTATGGACTCCGTTGCCGAATGCCATTAAAAAAAAAAAAAAAAAAAAAAAAAAAATTATTTACTGTTAAGTGTTGATATTTTTAACGAGCTAAGTCATTTTGACAACATATGTGTGATATGGGGGTTATTATGGCCGTGCAGTCCACTTGTGGGCGACTAGATTGATTTGGGAGGTGTTCTTACAACCCTCTTAGGATTTTAGGCTATCTTCCAGGCTATAACAGATTAACTACTTGTGGGCACCTAGATGTTATTTGTCAGGATAAGGATATTGACACCAGGGCGACTCTATTGATAAAGCAGGCGTCCCGTACCCGCTTTACTTGTGATATTTATAATAGATCTTACCTTTCCGATGTATCACATACTCTTCCACATAATTTCTGAAATAACTTGGCATCTAACCTAACGACTGTAAATGCCTGAGGCGACACAACTGATAATTTAAACATACTTTAATTATAAAAGCCTAACCATACATTTATCCCCAACTTTTTCTAACATTATGCTGGAAGGGAAACGACACGCAAGCATAGCTACAATTGTTATCAACTTACTGAATGAATTAATAGCTTCTTCATACGAGAATAATGGAAAGATGGCTTTACTGATTAAATACAAATAACTGAATAATCAACGATACTGATTATAACCCAACATTATGCTCATCTTTTCCCTTCCATACATTACTTTTCATTGTTACATCAATCTCTTTCCATGCCTCATCACCATATACACCTTGTACACTCCCATGACCCTCTTTATCCTCCTCCTGTCTTCAAATGAATCCCGTTACAGTTCTTTTATCATATCTGTTACTGATTGCATTCTGCGGTAATTTCCAGAAATGAATCCAACAGCCCTTTTTTTGCACCCTATCCAACTCCTGTATTTGATACGCAAAATTTGGGTCCCATACTACACTACTATATTCAAGCAATGGTCTGACCAAAGTTTCGTAACCCAATTCCTTGACTTCTCTCGTACATCCCCTCATCACTCTCTCCAACAAGTGCTGAATTTGAAACCTTTTCCTACTACCTAAACCTCAAACAAATGAAGAAAAACAGACTGAGTAAACATTCTTAATCTACTTGTTTCAAAACACAAAATTGTAATGACCTCGGTGGTAAATATGAAAGAAGAACTTCACTTGTTGGTTTTAAAACCCGAAGATGCTTTCCACAGAAACCTTTTTCGGAAGAAGTTAGTTCAACCTGGAACAAGCCGAGACGAACACTCAAAAAGAAGACGCCGTACATCTTGGACAGAAGACTGCAAACAGGACACTCAAAACAAATGAAGGAGTTCTGGGGCCAAAAAAAGATGAAACCCGCTTCCGATTGCAAGAAGGCTTAACGTTGACCAAGTTGGCCTCAACGATTATGTATATAACGATTGGTGAGGCCTGATATTGGCACTCCTTCAACAGTGTTGGTCAAAGCACTGATCCCTGAGGAAACAACGTTATTTATTAGCAGACCGCCGCCGTTCGTCTTCATCATAGCTGACTTCTAAAGAAATCACGGCTTAATACTAGGACAGCAGTGTAACGTTGTGAAACACCGGTTAGCCAGTTATGTTACCATTGATTAGCGCCGCATATTTGGAGTTGCGTGATACGTCTCGGTGTTTTTGTAGCGGCTGTAATCAGGTTGTAGTCCCTGCCGCACCGTGTAGCCGACGCACACAGGGGGCCATTACCGCTCGCCGTGTAGCGCCGGATATTGCAGGCGCGGCCTCCAGAGGGATACGTCACCCCCTCCCCTCCCCCCCTCATCAGCGTCATCATCACAGTGCGCGTGCAAACACTGTTTTCCCGGTCGGCATATCCCCGAGCGCGCGAACTCGCTGCCGCGGCGCGGTTTATTACCCCCGCTGCGGGGAGGGGCGCGAGACTGGATTCTGAAAGCCTCCCCCGGGTCGCAGGGGACGGTCGCCATAATGCAATAAAAGGCGCGCGTGGCGTGATGAGCTGCTTATTGCGGGCAGACGAGACCATCAGGCCGGGGAATGAGTTGTAGACTCGCTGACTGGCCAGGGGGAGCGGTGCCGGAGACCGATCAGTGCGCGTGATTGCGGGAACTGTGAAATTCCGCCTACAGCAACCACGAAGGCGAAACACGACAATCTGGCTCTAAATAAAGTTTCCCTCCTCAGGGATCAATATCTGGACCCACTCTGTTGTTACATTCTCTAAACTTGGAAGGATTTACCAATGCGGGGAATGAGTTGTAGACTCGCTGACTGGCCAGGGGGAGCGAAGCCCAAGACCGATCAGTCCGCGTGATTGCGGGAAATTTGAAATTCGGCCTACAGCAACCACGAAGGCGAAACGCGACAATCTGGCTCTAAATAAAGTTCCCCCCTCAGGGATCAATATCTGAACTCGCTATGTTGTTATATTCTGTAAAACTTGAAGGATTTACCCATGCGTGGAATCCGATTCATGGAACGTCCTGGCGTAACTCATACCTCAACCACAATGGTGGTCAACGTTTACAGCAACCGTACCAAATTTTGTAAAATCTACTTTCTTTTTTACTATTATTATTAATCCGCGATTCACTAAAAGTGTGCAGCGGAGGGTGCATTGCACCTATCCGAAAAGGTAATAGTTTGGAAGGGATATACGGGGTATGGCAGGAGGCGCCCATGGGCTATTGTGAGGAACCATCCCAGCATTCGCGTGGAGTGATCCGGAAAACCATGGAAAACCCACATCAGGATGGCCGGAGTGCTTTATCGAAAACTACTCCTGTCGGATTTTAAGTTTACTCGCCCGGTAAATACTTTCTATTCCATTCCCTAATCGCTCGCGGAAAAAATGACTACAGAAATGAATCGGTTCTGGCCCTGATTTCTCTTTTCTTACTTTCGTGGTCATTCCGAGATTTGAATGTTGCTCGTACTTAATTTTTATTATGAAAGAAAAAACACTATAAATGAAACATACATATTTAATGAAGTATTAAAAATATAATCATTTTAATGGAACTTTTGAATTTGTTTGGTAGAACTAAGTCCATGAATGTTGATGTCGGAACGAGTGGTGGCTACTCTTTAAAAGTTCTCCAAATGAATGTCAGTGATCCTCACTAGATCAAGTGAATTATGACACAGATTTACCATCAGCTTACCTTAGTATATAAAATGGTTTACAGGATTAACGCTGCGATGAAATACTCCTTCTTCGTCTTCCCAACGTTTCGACCAAGGCTTAGGTCTTCTTCAGGGACCGTCTTCCGAATCTGCTACAGACTTGGATCTGCGGGAGACTGGCGTGGTTAGTTGTCTCCAGCAGATACAAGTCTGTAGCAGATTCGGAAGACGGTCCCTGAAGAAGACCTAAGCCTTTGTCGAAACGTTGGGAAGACGAAGAAGAAGGAGTATTTAAACGCAGCGTTAATCCCGTAAACCATTTTATATGTATAACTAGCGGAGTTCCCGGCGTTGCCCGGTATAGTTGGCGTAGTTTTTTAACCGTACCCTATTTTTATTCCCGCAAAACATTTGTACAAAGTTTCATAAAACACGCGACAACTTTTTCGGAATTAAAGCAATCTTACATTCAGCCGCCTCCTACGAAGAAACTGGTGGGCTGAAGTTTATTTGCACGTATACTATTTTCAGTCGTCCGAAAAGATTCATGTAGATCAAGCTTCGATAATTTGGCTAAGAAATTTCATTACTACATTACTGAACAACCCTATATTATGTTAAAAACTCACATTTGATTCAATTGCGAAGTGAATGGATATACTTGTGGCTCGAAACGCCAGATCCTTTAACTCTTCAGATAAAATATCAAATGTGAATCCGGAATAATATTATCGTAAACAAGGCCAGAGATATTGTCCAGAGATCGTGCTTAAAGAAAATCTCTGTTGTTTTTACGGCTATCTATGTCGTTTAAAAATTGATATCCCGAATTAAAGGAAAGAATACTTCAAACTATGGCTTTTAAAAATTGAATATATTGAATTAAAAGAAAGAATACTTAAAGTTTTGTTTAAGTTGTGCAAAATAGTTATTACTATAAGTTATCTTATTGCTTTAATTAAAGGCTATGGTCGGAGACATTGTGTTGTGTGTTTAGTGCGGAGTATGCGGCATCTAGTGATTCCTCCTGTGGAATTTCTCACCATGCGTTCAGAACATCATTTAATGCTCCTACATTATTTAACCTTGAAATATAAGACATGCCAGACAAGTGAATTAAGATTCTAAGCTTTAAAACGGTGAAAACTCCATCGAAATCTGCCCCGTAGTTTCAGAGTTTTTATACGACCAATATGTCCGGTTTTCGTTTTATAGATATAGATTATGACGGCTGCGTAAACAACGAAATATTTTATAGCTTACCTTTTGTTGTATTTGATATCACCGTTGAAAGTTATAGTTGACGTATATAATGATTCAACTTCGCGGGTCGCGTGCTTATATACGACCATCCCCACTCAAGCACGATCTTAAAAACAAATCCCCTTGTATTTAATCATATGAGGTACGCCAGGACGATCCGTGGATCGGATTCAAGGTTAATCTGCAGGTGCCAGAGGGAAGGAACTTACCGACCTTGGTGGATGAGTGACAACGCTCTGGCCTCACATTCGGCAGAACATGGGTTCGAATCCACGACCGGCCATCCAGATTTGGGTTTTCCGTAGCTCCCCCAAATCACTTCAGATTAATGCCGCGATGGTTCCTTAAAAAAGTAATTCCCAAATTCCTTCCCGTTCCTTATGCCCACTCCTTTCCAGCCTCTATTGTCCACGACAGCTACAAGACGCAAAACCATAGAAAAGGAACTGGCTCCGTTATGTCTCACTGAGTGCTTTAACATGCCTCCTTATGTAGAATCCAACCAACCTTCAAGTGGTAGAAGTAGCTAGTTTAAAAAAAATGATTGTTATTATAATTATTAATCATTAATGTGCATAATGTACGTTATAACTTATATACAGTACAGTACTGACTCTCATTGTACGAGTGTTCTATGGTGTATTAAAGAGACTCTTTGTAGCAGAAAGGTAGACGAGTGTTGATGAGATGTTTATTGTTTTGTTAAGATTGAAATTGTTACATTGATGAAAAAGGAGAAATAAATATTGCTTTCAAAAGTTAATAGCGCTGATGTGTTGTGAATGGTTTTTACAATATTTGATATAAGTAAAGAGAGTTACATTACTAAGCCTTGGTAGTTTTCTGCTATCTCTACCAAGCTGGCGTGGATAGCAGGCTCAGTACTAGGCAGAATATTGCGCTGATAAAAATACTGCTTAATACCGCAAATTTTACAATACACTTACAACATCGTTAAATACGAAACACAGCATTTTGGTTTCAAATAACGTTCCTTCCTTACTCTGTTGTTAGATATGCTTACAACAACGATGAAGACGAAATACGACATTATGGCTGGAGATAACTTTAATCTCCTCAGGGATCAGTGCGTGAACCTACTCTGTTGTCTGATCAACTATCCTGAATGTTTTGAAAGAAAAAACACACTTGGACCGATTACGAGCAACCGAACTCACATCTGACGAAACGTTTTTTCTACTAACAAGAGTTAGTGAAAACTATTAGTGAAATTTATAAAAAGATATATTCGAATTTAGAGAGCATAGTTTTTTTTTGTGACATTTCATATTCATCTCCGATTGTTCAGAAATACGAGGTAAATAGTTCAGTTATTGATATGGTCGATTTTTCTATGAAATATTTGGGAGTAACCGTACAAATGAACATGAAATGGGACTTACATATTAATACGTTAGTAGAAAGAGTTAATTCTAGGCTGCGGTTCCTAGGTAGAATCTTCAAAAATTGTAATGCACAAACAAAGGAGATAGCGTACAAATCTCTTGTGCGTCCACATTTGGACTACTGTTGTGCCATCTGGAATCAGTTTCGTAAGGGTTTGATCGAAAGTATAGAGAAAGTACAGAGAAGAGCCGCTCGATTCGTGACCGCTTGCTACAGTCCTTATGAAAGCGTCACAGAACTGATTAGTAGACTAGGCTGGGAGTCTCTGGTAGATAGACGACACACGTTTCGTTTAAACTTATTGGAAAACATGCGTACTCCCAATTTCACTTACGAGTGTAGGGAAATACTTCGTCCACCAACCTATTTGAGTCGTAATGACAGGAAAGATAAGATTAGAGAAATAAGGTGCCGGACTGATTCTTATATGAATTCTTTTTCCCCTCGTACCATTAGGGATTGGAATGCACAGCAAAGAGATTAGCTTAGGTGCTGAGCACCCTCTGCCACCCACAATTTTGTGAACTGCAGGCTATGTAAGGTGTCCAGGGACGAAAAGCTAGTACTGCAACCGCAATTCATGTCCTATATGACAAAATTTTATTTTACTAAAAGTCTCACCATTTTCGAGATAGTGATATTTTTTTTTTTTTCGAACCATGTGACTTTTTTCAGTTTATTTCACGTAATTTCTACAGAATAAAACTTTTTGAATCTTGTTTTTTTTTTTATTTACTTAAGGCTGTTTGAATCATCTAAAATTACTTTCTTTTTTCATCATTTTATTAATACATATTTATAATGAACAATGATCTCTTTAGCAGATTGAACTACCATAAAATTATCATTTTAAAGTAAGTATAGTAAAATAATTAAACCATTTAAGATTTTTATAAGGTTTTTTTTAACGTATTATGAAAAAAATGAACATTGTTTTAGCTATCTCTGAGTAAATAAAAAAAACAGGGTTCAAAAAAGTCTTAATTTGTAGAAATGACACGGAATAAACTAAAGAAGATCTCGTTTCGAAAAAATATTAAAAAATCAAATTATCGAAAATGGCGAGACTTTGACTAAAATAATTTATTTTATCTTATAGTAGGATATGGTGTGACCTATCAGCGGTTTTCAGGATTATCCTTCCATTCCTGGACATCCTGTATATTTAGATGCGGATGAATCATTAGTTATTTATCTGGGCACCCAATAAACTGGCCCTTCTTTGCATTAAACGTCATCTCATTCTGACCCAATTAGTTGGATCTTCTATGCAGGTCAACATGCAGCTGTTCGTAGTCTTCCCCCTATTATATAACACTACGCCATCTGGAAAAGATCTAAATTCTCACTGTAAACCACGAACACAGTTATTGATTGGAATAATGAATAGTGATGGTCCCAACATACTACCCTGTGGAACTCTCATTTTCATTTCCCTTATCACAGCAGCTGTTCCAGGTGATAGCTGTGTATTTTAATCAGCAGGTGGCGATAGTGGTTCACCATCTTCGCAGGGGAGGCAGGTGGTCCAGCCGAGCGTCGTTTGTCACGGGCGCTATCATTGGCCGGCCGGCGAGGCAGCGCGCGGCCTATTTATAGCGCTCGCCGCCATTATGGCGGCATTTCGGGAAATTGCGGCCATTATCAGCTGCTGATTAAGCGGCGTGCTCTCAGCACGTGCGGGGTCGACCCGGGAATCGATATCTCGAAACGACCGGTGTCCGGTCTTCGACGCTGAGCTGTGGCTCCGCTCCGCGTCCGCATTACTGATTACAAACACCAGCGGCGTCAATAGGCCGCGCAGACCACTACCAGTGACGCATGATCACACAGCCACGTACAACAAAATCACCAAGAGATATTACATTATTATTAATTATTAATTTAATTGTGATTGGACTAACGCTCCGGTGGAAATTCTCCTTGTCAGGGAGATAGTATACCTTTGTAATCAGATATATGACGAAGGGGAATGGCCAGATGACTTTCTCGCAACGGTGATGATACAAGTTCAGAAAAAAAGAATATTAATAAATGTTAAGAGCATAGGACTATCAGCGTAATTTCGCATGCAGCTAAAGTGTTGTTGAGAGTGCTGAACAGAAGGCTATATGGAAAGCTAGATAGATTGATTAGAGAAGAACAGTTTCGATTTTGGAAAGGAAAAGGAACAAGAGATGCTATCGACCTGTTAAGAATCATAGAGGAAAGATATATTGAGAAAGGAAGAGATATATATGCCGTCTTTATTGACTTGAAAAAAGCTTTTGATAGGGTGCAATGGAAGAAGCTGATGGATATCTTGAAGAGGAAAGGCGATATTGGAAGGAGAGAAGGTTGCTACAGATTCTATATTTACAACAGAAAGTACGGATAAAGATAGGAAACGAGATGTCGGGAGGAAGTACCATTCGGAGAGGCGTAAGACAAGGTTGTTGCCCTCCCCATTATTGTTCAGTTTATACCTAGAAGAAACTATTGAAAAAAGGCTTAAATGGAAAAAGAGGAATGCGTATTGGTGGCAAGAGAATAGAGTGCATACGATTTGCTGATGATATGGTATTGTTGGCAGAAAGCGAACAAACTCTAAACAGAATGCTGAAAGATCGAGATGAAGCTTGCCAAGAGTTTGGAATGAAAATCAATGCAGAAAAAACTAAGAGTATGGTGATTGGAAAAGGAAGGAAAATAATAAATATTAAGTTAGGAAGAGCTGATATCAGTCAAGTAAGATCATTCAAATATCTTGGGGATATGATCACCGAAGATTTGAGGTGGCATCAAGAGGTAAAAACTCGCATTGCCGTAGCGAAAGAAGCAGTTAATAGGAAAAGGCGGGTACTGACTGGAAAAATAGACAAAGCACTAAGGAAAAACTCGGCAAGTGTTTTGTTTGGAGTGTGGCTCTTTATGGAGCGGAGACATGGACACTGAGACGAGAGGATGAAAAGCGGTTAGAAGCATTTGAGATGAGGACGTGGAGGAGGATGGAGAAGATAAGCTGGGTGGATAAAATAAGTAATGTTGAAGGTTAGTGAAAGCAAAAAAATACTGCAAGTAATAAAAGAGAGAAAGATGAAGTGGTTGGGACACTTGTTGAGAGGGGAGTGCCTGATAAAAGACGCCTTGGAAGGTCTAGTCTGTGGGAGGAGAATAAGAGGACGAAAGAGGTTCAAAGTTATAGATAACATCAAGGAAGACGGCAACTACATGGACCTCAAGAGAAAGACAGAAGACAGAAGACAGAAGAGCATGGAGAGCAGCCAAGTGAAAACCTGCCAGGGGGCAGAAAACTGATGATGATGATATCTAGTTTTCCCCTTTTTTATAAATTACCTTTTATAATTGAAGTCCTAAATTCCTCCCTCCCCCTCATTTAATTTCCCGATTTAGAAATTTTAATTTTATATTCCTTAATTGGTAAATTATTGATTATTTCGCTTGCTAATTTCTTCCAATCCCTGACATCCTTACCAACAAAAGAAAAATTTTCCCACTCCCTTATGTATGAAATCGATCTCCAGCTTGTGGTCATGTTCGTCTTTCCCCTTCCATGCACTAATCCCAATCCAGCTCCCTTATCATATCAGTTACTGACTGGGTTCTGCGATAATTTCCATAAACAAATCTAGCTGCTCTTCTTTGCCCACCCTCCAACTCCTGTATTTGATAACCGAAATATGGATCCCATATTACAACACCGTATTCAACCAATGGTGTGACCAAAGTTTTGTAACCCAGCATCCTGTCTTCTCTGGTGTATCCTCTCATCGACCTCTCCCGTGAATGAAGGATTTCGTAGTCTTTTCCTGCCACCTGCCCTATGTGATCTGCACAGTTCAGTTTGTTATTCAACGTCATGTCAAGATGGTTACACTTCAGGCATTCAACAAGGAATTGTGACCCCACCCTATAATCATAATTACCCTTCAGTTTTTTATATGTGTACCATAAAAGCTGAATTATCTTGGAATTTATCTTTATTCCATTCTGACTTACCCATTACATTAGTTAATGTACAAGGGATTATCAAATGAAAAGATACGAAACGACATGGTGGGTACAAATGTAGACTTTATTCAAAATACACACAATAGGCCTGAGCACAACGATCCCACTGATGAACAAGCCTCAAGATTCCTTGTTCCCAGAATTCCTGTGGCCGTGACGAGACCCAGTCCTTCACAGCGTCCTGGAGTACGTCGTCCGAGTTGAAGCGCTTCCCTTTCAGGTATTTATTCAGTGGACCAAACACATGGAAATCGCAGGGCAAGATGTCCGGATTGTATGGTGGATGGTCCAACGTCTCCCACTTGAACTTGGCCAGTTCCACGTGTGTGACTCTGGAGACGTGTGGACGCGCGTTATCATGGAGCAGAACCACACCCTCCGTGAGCAGCCCCGGTCTTTTGTTCTTGATGGACCTGCGTAGGCGTCGGAGTGTCTCACAATACACATCCCCCACCTGTACGCCATCCTGTCCTCATACGGACTGCCGCATCATTTGGACGCCGCTTTTGATAAGAGCCTCTGCTCTCTACTGCGCATGCGGGCGCCCGCGCATGCTCCGATCCCAGTCAGAGACTCCAATCGCATCCCGAGATGTCTCGCTACGTTCTCCCATGGCGGAATATGCAAATATTTAACTGTTACGTTTTTACGTCGTTTCATACCTTTTCATTTGATCACCTCTTGTGTAACGTTGGCTTGTGATGCTGCAACACGAACCGTTTACTAAATCTCAAGTAATTTCAAATCTATGTACCTTTTCATTTTTATATCTTCTTTAACAACTTCTTCCTATGATGAGAATCATTCTTTGTCATCTTTTACTCATAAATGACGGTTAAGGCTACCTCTGCTGTTGAAATATCACCGGTATTTCCTCCGCTTTCATTTATTTTTATTTCAGTTGAATGACCGCAACTAAATATTCCAAGGTCAACACATTTTTATTCTGCACCTTCTCGGATATTACAAATTATTCAACAAGATTTATAACATTTATACAAATATTTTTTTTTTCACTTACGGTCCGACTATTTCCATAACTTTAAAAGCTTCCTTCTTGCTGCTTCCGTACAATCGAGCGGCCTTATTCATACTTCTCTCTCTCTCTACATTAATAATCACGCCTTCTCTTTGGTCTCTGGTCTGCTGTTCCCGGTTTATTCTTTGCTGCCAAAAATTCTCCCAAAATATCATTAATAATGACAATCACAAATCATAATAATCGTATAACCACATGTATTTATTTACACACACTTATAGGCTGGCCTGACGTATCATCGTTACAAGTACCATAACCCGATTGTCAACATTTCCATTCCCTCGCCAGAGAGTTACCCACTTCTCGCAGTTGAAGTATGTACAGCGTAGTATAAAACAAAAATCACCATATCAGGAGAGCGTTATTGCACTCGTATATATCTTAATCATACATCGGGAGTTAAAGTGCCTATGTGATTATCATTTTTGCATTTCCTTAGTCACTCCAGGCTAGGGCTGTTGATATTTTAAAAAATATCGGATTTTCGATGTATCGATATTTTAAAAAGTATCAATATCGGTTCAATATATTGAAGAAAAAATATCGATATATCGAACCTATTTTATAGAAACAATATTACAAAAACAAAACTTGTATAAATACTGTCAAGTCTCGTGGCTATTTACTAGTAAAAAGTTGTCAAATATTCTCTTGAATCAAGTCTCCAATTTCTGAAATAAAATGTTTACAAGGCATCATTTTTTCTTCTTCTTCTTTTAAAGAAAATTGTAACTTAGCTATTACAGGTTTTTACTAAAATTACAGTAACAAGTAAAATTTAATGTATTTCTTAACTTTTCTGATCTTTGTGCAAAATATAAATTTAAAGCAAACAGCCTCAACACGAGGAAAGCAATTAACGAACACATTTGCTCCTAAATTTTCACCTTTTGGATTACCATTTTATAAACACAGATACTTTTCTGATGATTTGGGAGGGAAATCATGTATGTTTGCTAAATTACCTGTTTCTAGGAACCTGGAAGTTGTGTGAAATTATGTTGGGGGAGTGTCGTAGTCGTTTCAAAGAGTTTGAATTCCACAAACTTCCGAAGTAAGGTGATGAATGAATAAAATTTCGGGCATTACTTATGCTTACTCCGTTTAAAATAAAATTTTGTGACATTTGAAGGTTAAGGTAGAAGTGTGTACTGTGCTTCCAGGAATTATTAATAAAAAAGTTATATGCACCAATATTTTTCAGCAGCTGTTTTTAAAAATATTGTAACGTATTTTTTTTTTTGAATCGACTCCGATACCCACATTTAAGAATCGATATTTCGTTCTAAACATATATCTCATATATATCGATATTTTCAAAAATAATATCGATATTTTGATATATCGATATTTGTTCAACAGCCCTACTCCAGGCTAGAGATGGGGAAATAAAAAAAGTATATCGATATTTACATTCAGCATAGATATGTATCAAGACAAAATATTGATATGTCGATACATCGATATTTTCCACAAATAAACTGCTTTATCTTAAAAAAATATTAATAAGGAAATACTATGTACCATATATGTACTAAGTTTAGAGTAATTTTCTAAAAAAATTGACAAAAAATATCAAAATATTTAAGAAAATTCGGAAAATTAATTAAACATGTGGAAATGATAGAAATTTTTATTAATTTATTTATTTTTACAATCAAAAACCAGTATTCATCTGATGTAGACATCAAAAGGACTCTCTGTTTTAAATGTTCTACATCTACATATATACTCTGCAATTCACAAAATTGTGGGTGGCAGAGGGTGCTCAGCACCAAAGCTAATCTCTTTGCTGTGCATTCCAATCCCTAATGGTACGAGGGAAAAAAGAATTCATATAAGAATCAGTCCGGCACCTTATCTCTCTAATTTTATCTTTCCTGTCCTTCCGACTCAAATAGGTTGGTGGAAGAAGTATTTCACTACACTCATGAGTGAAAGTTGGAGTACACATGTCTACCAATAAGTTTAAACGAAACGTGTGTCGTCTATCTACCAGAGACTCCCAACCTAATCTACTAATCAGTTCTGTGACGCTTTCATAAGGACTGTAGCAAGCGGTCACGAATCGAGCGGCTCTTCTCTGTACTTTCTCTATACTTTCGATCAATCCCTTACGAAACGGGTCCCAAATGGCACAACAATAATCCAAATGTGGACGCACAAGAGATTTGTACACTATCTCCTTTGTTTGTTCATTACAATTTTTCAAGATTCTACCTATGAATCGCAGCCTAGAATTTGCTCTACCTACTAAAGAATCAATGTGTATGTCCCATTTCATGTTCCTTTGTACTGTTACTCCCAAATATTTCATAGAATCGACCATATCAATAACTGTATTGTTTAACTCGTATTTCTGAACACTCGGATTCTTTTTGTTAGTTAAGCTCATTGTCTTGCACTTTTTACAGTTTAGAGTAAGTTGCCACTCAGCGCACCAAGCCAAAATAATATCCAGATCGCGCTGAATTTCTAAGCAATCGGCCAAAGTTCTTACTTCCCTATAAACAACCACATCATCAGCAAACAATCTAAAAAGGCTTTTCACTTTGTCTCCGAGATCGTTTATAAAAATTAAGAAAAGAATTGGTCCTATTACACTTCCTTGAGGTACACCCGATGTAACATCTAGATTAGAAGAACTTTCTCCTTCAACGACAACATACTGCGACCGACCAGTTAGAAAATCCTTTATCCATTCACAAAGCTGATCCGATATACCGTACGCTGGAAGCTTCGCTAAAAGGCGGTTGTGTGGCACAGAGTCAAAGGCTTTCTGGAAATATAAAAAAATTGCATCTACTTGTGAACCTGTATCGATAACTTTCATTACGTCGTGTGTAAATAGGGCCAGCTGTGTTTCATATGATCTTTTCTTCCGAAATCCATGTTGATTTGTTGTAAGCAAATTATTATAATCTAGAAAATTCATAATGTTCGAGCATATAATATGCTCCATAACTCTACTACAAACAGATGTTATAGATATGGGACGATAGTTTCCAGGATCACTTCGATCACCTTTTTTAAAATCGGAGTTACTTGCGCGATTTTCCAGTCTGAAGGTACTTTTCGCTTTTCTAATGATTTACTGAATATATCAGACAGAAATGGCCCGATTTCTGCAGCATACTCTGAAAATACTCTTACTGGAATTCCATCCGGGCCCGGTGCTTTCCCCCACTTCAGAAGCTCTAATTGCTTAACGATACCTGCAGTATCTATTCGTAATGATTCAGTCAATCTACTCCTGTTTTCTGGTGCCTCCAAGTTAACTGCAGAAGCCACTCTTTCTGTGGACACAGAAGAGCCTTTGTGTATCAGGTACTTCGTCAACGCATTAACTTCTACTAATCAACCAAAAACCAATTCAAAACAGAAGCTGTAACTTACGTCAACCCTCAATTTCGCAACACGGATGGTTAATCAACGTTCTTCAACTTGATTAAAAATAATCTACACGTTAACATTAATATATGTTCAAAAAAAATTACATTGACGTTGACGCAAACCTTTTAAATTACGACGAATTCACTTTTTCAAGACGCGTTCGGAACAGATATGTACGAATATTTATCCAATATATACATGGAAAAGAAAGGGAAAATACACCCAACACTCACCAAAGCTGAAGGGAGGAGGGCAGCAGCAACACAGCACAACACACAAACAAATAAAAAACAATATTTCGGGTGAAGAATCCCTTTTTCAAGTAAACAGATAGGTGGCTGGTCTTGCGCAAGACTTGCGTCGGACGCAGCCACTCATAGAACGCAACAGACCGTCGGAGGTGGTGGGGGCAGCAACGATAATATAACCGCGAGTATACGAAAGATTGAAATGATAAAAAAAAAATATATATATATATTAGTTATTAAAAATATATATAAAGAAAAAATATAATTGAAAATTAAAAAAAAATAAAAAAATATGAAACTATTGAACTATTGTACTGGCCAGTGGTGGGTGTATAGGGTGAGGATGGAAGATGTTAACGGAAATCAAGGCCTGGGGGATGTCTGGTTTGAAGGATGTGTTGATATGCCAATTCCCACCTGCGGAGTTCAGATTGGGAGGTAGTGTCTGGAAGTACTCTAATGGCTCTTACTGTGAAGCAGTTATTAAGGTCACGGGTGTTGTGAGTACTGGCATGGTGAGCAACGGGGAGGTCCAGGTTTTGGGAGTAAACTGTCTGTCTGTGACCATTCATTCTGATGGATAATGAGTTTGAGGTCAGGCCAATGTAGGAACTTGGACAGTGGAGGCAGGTGAGCTGGTAAATGAGATGGGTGGTTGTACAGGTGGCATGACCTATTATGGGGTAGGTTTCACCAGTAGTAGGATTGCTATAGGTAGTGGTAGGCGGATGCTTACCGCAAGTTTTGCAACGGGGTCTCTTACAAGGGAAGGATCCAAACGGTGGTTTAGGAGCATCAGAGGCTTGATATTTATGTACAAGAATGTTTTTTAGATTAGGCGGTCTGCTGAAGGTGACTCGGGGTGTGGTGGGAAGGATAGATGGAAGAATGCGGCGCATTTCAGGAAAGGATCTAAGAAAGTCATAGCCCAGACGAAGAATTTTGTTTAGGGATTCCAGGCCAGGGAAAAACTGGGTGAGAAAAACAGGGTTCTGATTGGCTTTAGGTTGTTTGTGTCGGTGTGGAGGACTGTCCCTGACCCTTGATACTTGTTTTTGAATTAGTTCTGGAGGATAATTGCGGTTTATGAGTGCCTGGGTCAGATTGTTGGTGTAGAGGGTAAAGGACTCGTGATCAGAGCATATGCGTTTGCCCCGAATGGCTAGGCTGTATGGAATGGAACGTTTTGTGTGATATGGATGGCAGCTATCAAAATGGAGATATTGTTGTAGGTTAGTGGGTTTTATGTGGACAGAGGTGTGTAAGTGACCGTTCCGTACAGAGATGTCTACATCCAGAAAAGTGATGTCAGTCTGAGAGTAGCACCAGGTGAAATTTAAGGAGGAGAAGTTATCCAGTGAGTGCAAGAAGTCAAGAAGGAGGTTTTCACCGTGGGTCCAGATCATAAATATGTCATCTATATACCTGAACCACACGGTGGGTTGTAGGGTAACCTGTTGAAGAAAACGTTCCTCTAGTCTGCCCATGAAAAGGATGGCATATGAAGGTGCCATGCGAGTGCCCATAGCAGTGCCTCGAATCTGATGGTAAATCTGAGACTGGAAGGAAAAGAAATTTTTGGTCAGGATGAATTGAGCCAAAGAAGTGAGGAAATGAGTGGTAGGGAAGGTGTGCGGGGGGCGACTGTCGAGGTAATGTTCCATGGCACTTAGGCCCTGGCCATGAGGGATGTTGGTGTATAGCGATGATACATCAATAGTGACCAGGAAGCAATCTTTAGGTAGGGGTGTAGGGACTGTTGACAAACGCTCTAAAAAGTGGGGGGTATCTCTGACATAGGATGGAAGGGCCTGGACGAAAGGTTGTAGGTGCTGGTCAACGAATGCAGAAATGCGTTCTGTGGGAGACCCAAAGGCAGCAACTATAGGACGTCCAGGATTGCCCGCCTTATGTATCTTGGGCAGAAGATACAGGGTGGGGGTTCGGGGGGTCTTAGGAGTCAAAAGGTAAATGGGATGGTGTGAAAGACCCTGTAAGGGACCTTGGAGACTGAGGAAAGAGCGGATTTCTGTGCAGATTGAATCAGTGGGGTCAGTGGTATGAGGTAAGTAAGTGGAGGTGTCAGAGAGCTGCCTGAGGGCTTCAGCTGTGTAGTCGCTTCGATCCATGACTACAGTGGTCGAGCCCTTGTCAGCTGGGAGGATTATGATGTTTTTATTGTTGGAGAGTTTACTCATTGCCCGCATTTCAGTACGGGTCAGGTTGCTGGAGTGGGGGATTGAATTTAGGAAGGAAGGTGATGAGAGGGTTGACATGAGGAATTCCTGGAATAGGAGAAGGGGATGGTTTACGTAACACACGAAATTGTATACTGATTTGCGTTCGCATAAATAAAATAAAATATCGAATTGGTACTTAAAATTAACAATCAAAATAAAATATGGATTTTTGACATCATAAAAATATCGAATTGATTATTTTATGAAAAATATATCTATATTTCGATACATCGATATGTTTTGCCCAAGTGTACTCCAGGCGAACCTCTGGGATGGTTCTTTCCGAAGGAGACTGGTGACTTCCTTCCCATTACCCCCTTCTGGATTGGCTAGGCTGAAAATGGTGCCCGAGACCCTATGACCCTTCTAGGCTTCACCTGGGGTGAATGAAATTAAATATAAAATAAAAAAGCAATCGATGTGAAATTCAGCTGGAGACTGTTCTCTCCCTTCAGTCCGGCATTCAGGTGTTCAAATGCTCGTCCGGCCGTCCCGACTAAAGTTTCCCAAGGTTTTCCGTAGTCGTTGCGGTAGAATGACGGAATGGTTCCATTAAAAAGCCCAAAGCGAAATTCCTTCTCGTTTCTACCCCTTAGGTTAGGTCGGCTGAAAATCGTCCACGAGATCATACAGCAGCCCACCTGTTAGGCTTTGTGACATATATGTCTAACGCCTTGTACAATTTTTTTTTTTTTTTAGCCAATTGAATAATTCTAGCGTGATAAATACAAGGAGTATAAGTCACAATTTCTTGCTATCAATTTCTTTTTACTATAAATCCATGTCTATCATCTGAATATATGTATTAACAGTATTAGACAGTGCTGAGTATTTTTTTCCTAACAATTCAACAATGAACCTATTAGTATAAATCAATTCGCATTTTATATGGTCTGTAAAAGAAGTAAAATTCAAGTTATACAATAATAATGACTGATACTCCTTGTGCTTATCACGATAGATTTTTGTTTAACTGCTTTACGTCTCTCAATAGCGAGGTCTTTAGAGACGGAAAAGGATGGGGGCAAGGAATGGGAAGGAATTCGGCCATGGCCTTTTTAGGAAGCATCCCGGAATTTGCCTGGAGTGATTTGGGAAACCATGGAAAACCCAAATCTGGATGCCCCGACGGGGATTCGAACCGCCGTCCTCCCGAATGCGAGGCCAGAACGCTTTCCGTTACACCCCCACGCTCGGTATATCACGATAGAATTTTTTTGTGTTGTAATGATATGTGTTCACCAATGTTCTGAGCAAAATTAATGTATATAAATGTAAGAGGTTATCGCAGATGGTAGTGTGTGTCGGAAAGCGGGTAGTATTAGCATCTCAGTTTTTTCAGCATATTGATTATATAGTATCTTTGGTTAAGAGAGAGAGTCGTGCTCTAGACTTTGCGCGGGAAGGCTCGCTAGTGAGTTCGCGAATGGTTATTAAGAGTACAATCAGAAAATTTTATAGGGGGGAATGTATGTTGTGTATAAGGTTGAGATTGAGTTTTAAAAGTATTAAACCTAACGTCGGTATAATCGAAATGTGTCTGATTTCTTGAAGTTACTTTAAGGAATCCTGAATATCGTGGGCATGGTGGCAAGCACGGTGTTAATTATCGGTAATTAGAATCAAGAGCTGTGCGCTTGCAGTGTTTCAGTGCTTCTAGGACCAGATCAAATTTGGCTTATTAATCCCAGATTAGCAGCTCGCATCTTGGCCTCAGAGGAATGGAACCAGGCAAACGACGGTATGGTTCCTTTAAAAAAGACCTGGCCGCACTCCTTCCAGTTCCTTATTGCCTTATATGTTATTGTTACACAGCAAGTAAGAAGACGAAAGTTAAATGTAGCAGAAATGATACCAATACTAGTAGATTAAATATAAAAGTAAGATCGGATGCAATAGGAGAAGAAACCGAATTCTGCTACTTGGGAAGCAAAATTACAACCAATTGCCGAAGCAAGAATTATGTGAAAAGCAGAATAGCACTAGCAAAAAGAGCCTTCATGAAAAAGAGAAATCTTTTACTTTCAAACATTGATCTAGGAATTAGAAAGAACTTTTTAAAACTCTATATGTGGAGCTCAAAGCACTTTATGGTAGCGAAACATGGACTTTAGGGATACCGGAAAGAAAGAAAATTGAAGCATTTGAAATGTGGTGCTACAGAAGAATGCTGAAAATTAAGTAGAGAGACAAAGTACGAAATGAACGAGTTCTGGAAATGATGGGTGTGGAAGAAGCTTACAGAAAGAAGAGACAGGCTGATACATCATATTTTGAGGCATGATGGATTGTTTAATTTGTTAGTGGAGGGAACAGTCGAAGATTAGAATATATGAAGCAGATAATTGTAAGCAGAATAGCACTAGCAAAAAGAGCCTTCATGAAGAAGAGAAACCTTTTAGTTTCAAATATTTATCTAGGAATTAGAAAGAACTTTTTAAAAATCTTTGTGTGGAGCACAGCACTTTATGGTAGCGAAACATGGCCTTTTGGAATACCTGAAATAAAGAAAATTAAAGCATTTGAAATGTGGTGCTACAGAAGAATGCTGAAAATTAAGTGGACAGACAAAGTAAGAAATGAACGAGTTTTGCAAATGATTAGTGAGAAAAGAAGTTTGTGGAAGAAGCTTACAGAAAGAAGAGATAGGCTGGTAGGTCATATTTTGAGACATGCAGAATTGGTTAATTTGTTAGTGGAGGAAATAGTCGAAGGTAAGAATTGTAGATTAAGACAGAGATTAAAATATATGAAGCAAATAATTGAGGACATAGATTGTAACGGATGTGTAGACATGTACAGGTTAGCACAAGATAGGAAAGGATGGAGGATTGCATCAAACCAGTCGAGAGACTGACGACAGCAAAAAAAACACAGCAAGTAGATACTGCAGAACATGGTTTCGCGGAAAGTAGAATATCCAGGATTTTGAATGTTGCCTGATCCTTATCGGTGGCAGTCCGTCTGGCTACGTCCCGGACAAAGCCGAGGATCATTCCTGGAAGCTGAACTTCCCTCCAGGCCCAATCAGCCTGCCATCAAACGAGTACCGTAGGGGAAACTC
Source organism: Vandiemenella viatica (assembly GCA_031002005.1). Taxonomy (NCBI): domain Eukaryota; kingdom Metazoa; phylum Arthropoda; class Insecta; order Orthoptera; family Morabidae; genus Vandiemenella; species Vandiemenella viatica. The sequence goes on from JARYHS010009186.1 coordinate 267,389,889, forward strand.
AGCGGGAAAGTAAAGAAAAAGGGTCGGACCGTGTCGCTCACCACGGTACGTCCACTCTACTGCCTGCGGTCAGGAAATAGGAATGCGGATCTGTACCTCCGCTAATACTACGAGAATGCGGCTAAGATGTGTAACCCCATTGCATTTACCTAAGCCTTATCGTCAATTACTCAACGAAATCTTCCTGAGGCGCGGGCTTGATATTAGACGACGCGGTGCCCCCCGGGTATTATTTCCTGCCCCCTAATTGTCCCCGCCCCCGCGGGGGTTGCGCGCGCGGGAGTGTGGGCGTTCTCAGGCAGTAATTCAGAGCCTCCCTCGCCCGCTATCTGATTCCGTTACATTACACAGCCCGCTAATGTTTTATCGAAGGCGAAGAAATATTGTCCCTGCGGTCGTCCAACGCGTAAACGTTTTTGCCGCTTTCAGTTAGAGCCGGCGGCGGAATATTTATTTTCGGTAAACACACATTCATACCCGGGCACACACCGTGCGTCAACTTCAAATGGACTCGTTTTCAGAATAATTTTCACTCACCCGCTACCGATGCGAATGGCTGGCTGTTCGAGTGCGCGGGGCAGTTCGAGGTATCGAAACTGCATCGACCCTCGCATTGCGATAGTCGATGGCAGAGCTTTTGGAGGTGGCCTGAACGCCATGTGTCAACGGAATGGGCAGAAGTTGTGGAAACACTGCGAGTTATGCACACTCGACTCACTACACAAAAAAGACTGAGCTGAATAAACAGCCGCAGTGAAACATTTAAATTTATTTACTTTAAAAATTCAATTTCAGACGAACTGCAAGAAGTGAAAAACAAAAATCTGTTGACGTATAACTAACCACCCTGCAGCATCTTTCTTTTGTTCGAGGTGTTTACGACTACACACATTTCTGAAAGAATGTAGCCCTTCTCGGTGAGTCAATTGTGTAAAATCTTCCGACACTTCGCCGGAAGATGGAGCCGGAGGCAGGCTCCGAAACGTCGCTTTCTATTTTTACTGACGCGCTATCCTGGTGGAAAGGCCTAGAAGATTTCACAGATATTTCTCTCTTTTTTATGGGAGGAAAAGTGTTTAAAAGGTGACTGAAAATGATGGCCGTTCAAGATTTCTCCGCATAAAAATCAAAGTTATATGAGCTTTATAAGTGACCTGGTTCCATGGATCAATGTTGACATTCTTCTTCTTCTCAATTGGCTATTGGCCGTTCTTCCGCGATTTGATAAAGATTTGAAAATGGAAATACCATCTCTTAACAACTGTTACTTTATTCCTATATGCTCAGACGCGTTTCGGCCTTGTGGACTAGGACATCATCAGTGACTGTAAATGTACATACATTTTCTTGTTCAGAAATTTGCATTATTTGTATTCATGGGTAAATATCAACAGAGTACACTCCACTTACAATTTTTGATACAAACATTTACATACTGGTCAGGAAATAGTTCTAGTTACATTTTTTGGTAGAACGCAACACCCAGCTGCTGTTCTGCATTGCTCCTTTTTTGAAAACGTCTCTAATTCACTGTTTCTAAATAGTCACACTACTAAATCTCGTTTTGTTTATACACAACTAGTACCTGGCCATATTGTTTACTTCACATGTACAGTGGTACCACCTTAACACTTTAGCGTATGTTGTAATATCTGGGTCCATGTTTACAAAAATATGTTTCTGTCTAACGGTGTCATTTATTGTTATTTAATGTTGTTTGTGTGTTTTATAATCTTAATGTGTCACCAGTATTCTTTGATATTTTGAACAGTGTTTCATTTGTTAAATTAGTGAATTCATTAAGCACTGATTGCCTCATTGCGATGGCTTTGTGAATGTGGTAACTTTGCTGGACTGTAAGTAGGTGTCTATTTTTTGTAGTTAATTTTCAGTATTTTCATGTCTGTCTGTATTGCGGTGGATTGATGGTTGTTATCTAATAATTGTCCGGCAAATGTTGAGTGACATCTACGTGTAATAGCTCAGTTATGTTCTTTATATCTTGTAGTGAAGTTCCAAGTTGTCTGTACTATGCATTTTGCTTGATATTGTTGGAAAGTGAATTCATATATTCCTTTTTTTCTGATCGATTTCACTGTTGATGTTTAGGTGCTTCTGTATTGTGTTATTTTTGTGAAATGCAATTTGTATACATCGTTTTCTGAATATGTTGTTTATTAGGTGAGTGAATTTGTTGATGTAGCTCATTGTGTACCATTGCTTTTTAGTTTGATTTTGGGTGCTGAATGTGTCATGTTTGGTGTGGTCTGTTGTTTTATTTTGTTCTAGCTTTTGGTGTTTAACTGTTCAATCTGTTGTTCCTTGTACCCATTTTTATTTGCTATTTGTGTGATGGCGTATTCTGGCGTATTCTGTTTCGTAATCATTTTTTTATTTTGACGTGGGATGAAAGTAGGGAGGGGTCGAAAATTGTAGCCTACTTTTCCATAAGACATTAGGTACACTTAACGTATCCATCCGGCGGACGAAGCAGGATGAAAAGTGTGGTATGCCGTCACTCCATACGCACTGCGGAGAAGTTTAACCCAGGACTCTGGCGCACAATCTGGTGATTAGGAATCGTGCACCACCACCTCTGCTGCCTTGTCGGTCAAGTCTTGGTGACGAACCATTCTTCCACACGTAGGATTCGGAAAAGTAAACCCCGTATTAACACCAGACACCATCACAGTGTCGCAACCAACTGAGCCAAAGGGGCGAAACAACGTTAACCTATCTATACCTATAAAACGAAAACCGGATATGTTTGTCCCAGAAAAACTTGAAATCTACTGCGAAGATTTCGATGAGGTTTTCGCCGTTTGAAAGCTTAGAATCTCAACTCAGTTGTTTGGCATGTCTTATGCTTCTACGTTACATAACGCCGGAACATTAAATGAAATTCTGAACGTATGGTGAGGAATACCACAGATGGAACCACTAGATGCAGCATGTTTCGCACTAAACACGCAACTACAATGTCTCTGAGCATAGCCTTTAATGAAAGCAATGAGATAATTTTACAGTAACAACCATTTTGCACATTAAACAAAACTTGAAGTATTCTTTCCTTTAATTCGGGATATTCAATTTTTAAACGCCATATATGGCCGTAAAAACAGCAGAGATTTTCTTTTATCACCATCTCTGGCAGTAGGCCAACAAGTACATTGTCTCTGGCCATCAGCATTAGTCATCTGTTTGAATAAAATCATTTATTTACGATAATATTATTCTGGATTCGCTTTTGATATTTGTATAAAAGGCTGAAGTTGCGGAGTTACAGTATTTGGCGTTTCGAGGAAAAAGTATATCCGTTCACTTCGCAATATAATCAAATGTGAGTTTCTAACGTAATCTAGCGTTGTTTAGTAATGCAATTAACCAAATCAATGAATCTTGATACACATGAATCTTTTTGGACGAATAAAAATAGTGTACGTGCAAATAAACTTCAACCCACCCGTTTCTTGGTAGGGGGCGTGTGAATCTATGTTTGCTTTGATTTAGAGAAAATTTGGCGCGAATTTAATGAATCTTTGTACAAATGTTTCTCATTGCGGGAATAAAAATAGCGTACGGCAACTATACCGAGCAACGCCGGGAACTCCGCTAGTATTACTATAAATCAGTAAACAGGTTGCGTCTGTCTGCCCGTTTGTCGAGGCATCACACAAAAACAACAGGACCAATTCGGACGGAGTTTCTACTGTTTGATAGCTTATGTTCTAGCATTAAGTCTGCGGTACATTTTATGAATCTACGTGGTCGGTGAACGTGACAGGAAACGATAATTCTTTCATATCGAGAACAGCCACCAAACGTACTGCATCAGATGTTGTTGTTGTTGCTTTAGGGCGCGTCGACAGCGGTGTCATTAGCGTATTGCATCCGAGATGAACTCTCCAATCACACAACGTAGATAAACACCTCACCCTTTGGATTCTGTTAGTACTGTTTTTGTCCACACAGCTTCGGTTATTTATTTCTTCAGTTTCCAGAAATGTAGTAAGTTAGAAGACACTGAAAACACCAAATCCTAGTTACCTAGTAATCGTAAAGAAATTTTGGAATTCAATTAATTGTTGGGAGTCTGTGGTAGATAGACGACACACGTTTCGTTTAAACTTATTGGAAAACATGCTTACTCCCACTTTCACTTTTGAGTGTAGTGAAATACTTCTTCCACCAACCTATTTGAGTCGGAAGGACAGGAAAGATAGAATTAGAGAAATAAGGTGCCGGACTGATTCTTATATGAATTCTTTTTTCCCTCGTACCATTAGGGATTGGAATGCACAGCAAAGAGATTAGCTTTGGTGCTGAGCACCCTCTTTCACCCACAATTTTGTGAATTGCAGAGTATATATGTAGATGTAGATGTAGAACTGTAAAGTTAATAAGCATACTACGTGACAACCGCCCATACTTTGCAATTATAAGTAAAACAAAAGACAAACGCATTACTGGGCACACCACACTCCTCGCGAGCGAAACAGTGGGAAGATGGTTAGTTTCATGTAATTTGTAGTACATGCTGTGATAAATATTTTTAACACGTACAGCACGCTGTGATCTAACAGGGAAGAAGTTCGATTAAATGTAACAGCGAATTCGTGGCTCGATCACAGTTAAGTGTCACCCCAAAAGTAACCGCTAAACTTTGCATGGAAATTTGTCATTCGACCACACTGTAACGCCATATCGGACTGTAATGAAACATGGTGTGGAGTTACAATGCCCTTTTTTTCTGCTTATTGCTTTACGCCTCGTCCACGTCGAGGCAATTATAGGCCGGAAAGGTTTGATGGCAAAGAACGGGAAACGATTCGGTCGTGGAATTTTTGAGGAACTATCCCGGAATTTTCCTGGAGTGATTTGGGGAAACCATGGAAAAGCAAATCTGGATGGCCGGACAGGGAATCGAACCCGCGTCCTGCCGAATGCGAGGCCAGATGATTCCGCTCATTTCCCGCGCACTGTGGTTAGAATACAGTCATAAGTAGTACGCGGGATACTTTTCATCGCGGAATCGAACAGTAACTCCAACACATTAAGGGAATAAACAGAAGACGAATGAAATCAAAGACTGTAATGGAATGTGCGTTTTCAGAACAAAACGTTTCGACGTGCGGATATGCTGTCATCGTCAGGTGTGGCGTGGCTTCCGATGGTTGTAAGCCTGCTCTCGCTGTCGACACTGTAGTAGTATTGAAAGGAAACGTAACGGTAAAAGGAAGATTGGAACAATGATATCAATCCTGTATGAAGGCTAACGCGTCAGTTCCGTTGAAAATTTCGTCGACATTATTCATCACATGAATTCTTCGCGCAGCCGACTGCAGCGCCCCGGTGGCTCTTTGACTAATTAGAGAAGCAGCTGCGACAACACAATACGCCCGCATACAGCGCTCCCAGCGGGACACTTTGAAACGACGAGTGACACGAGGGTGGCTCGACCAGGGACAGCGCACACGTGCACACGTGGCTATGAGTGTGCAGGGAGTCGGAACACTAAAGGCTAACGGACACAAGCTCCCACTTGAGTGTATAACACCAGAGGTGTCGGAAACTGTAACCACAGTACAGCTCACTGGTACGAAATATCCTTAACGTAATCATACAAATGTAAATCCATCGATTATTTTCCACATGCTGTTGTTAAACCAAGTACGAATTTTCATGTTATATATACATATATGGTGTACAGGAATTAAAGGATAATCCTGAAACAGCAGATAGGCCACAGCATATCCTACTATATGACAAAATTTTATTTTAGTAAAAGTCTCACCACTTTCGAGATATTGATTTTTTTGATTTTTTTTTTTTCGAATCATGTTACTTTGTTCAGGTTATTCCATGCCATTTCTACAGATTAAGACTCTTTGAACACTTTATTTAAAAAAATTATTCAAGGATGTTTGATTCATCTAAATCAATGTTCATTTTTTTTTCTTTAAACGTTAATAAAACCTCAAAAATATAATTTTTAAAATCATTATCACATTTTATTTAACTACATGTTTAATATGAACAATGGTCTCTTTAGCACATTGAACTACCATAAAACAATCATTTTAAAATAATTATAAAATAATTGTACCATTTAAGATTTTCTTATAAGACTTTTTAACTTTTAGGAAAAAAAAGACCATTGTTTTAGATGACTCAAATTTATTTGTGTAAATTAAAAAAAATCACGTTTCAAAAAGTATTAATTTGTAAACATGGCATGGAATAAATTGAACAAATTCACATGTTTTAAAAAAAAAAAATCATTATCTCGAAAGCAGTGAGACTTTTACTAAAATAAAATTTTGTCATATAATGTGGTTGCAGGATTATTTTTTCATCCATGGATACCCTATATATATTCGTTGAGACCATCTAGGATCACGTTAAGCCTTCTTGCATTTGGTGGTGAGTTCCATTTGCTTTTGGGCCCAGAAGTCCTTAATTCGCTTTGAGTGAACGTGTTTACATTCTTCGTACAAGGGGTATCGCATCTTCTTTTGGATTGTTCGTCTCGGGTTTTCCCATGTATCATTAACCTCTTCCGAAAATGATCTCTATTAAAAATATCTTCGGGTTTTAATTTCAACAAATGAAGGTCTTCTTTGATATTTACGTACCAGGGCATTTCAATTTTGGGTTTTGAATCAAATAAATTGAAGATTATTTTTAGTGACTCTGTTTTTCTCAGTTCGATTGAGGCGACCATAGAGTCGTGACCGTCTTTTGTGGATTTTCTCTATTTTGTTGTAGACTCTTCTTATGGACGCCATTCTTGAAGTTGGATCTCAGAATTCTCATAGTAATCTTTTTCTCTTTTTATCCAATTCTCCCAGGAGTCATTTATCAGCATTACAGAACATGTTTTACACAGAAGAGCCAAAGAGCCAAAGAAACTGGTACACCCACGTAATATCGTGTAGGGCCCCCGCGAGCACGCTGAAGTGCCGCATCACGACGTGGCATGGACTCGACTAATGTCTGAAGTAGTGCTGGAGGGAATTGACACCATGCATCCTGCAGTGCTGTCCATAAATCCGTAAGGGTACGAGGGGGTGGAGATCTCTTCTGAACGGGACTTTGCAAGACATCCCAGATATGCTCAATAATGTTCATGTCTGGGGAGTTTGGGGTCAGCGGAGGTATTTAAAATCAGAAGAGTGTTCCTGGAGCCACTCTGTAGCAATTCTGGACGTGTGGGGTGTCGTATTATCCTGCTTGAATGCTCAATGGACATGAATTGATGCAGGTGATCAGCCAGGATGCGTACGTACGAGTCACCTGTCAGAGTCGTATCTAGACGTATCAGGGGTCCCATGTCAATCCAACTGCACACGCCCCATACCCTAACAGAGCCTCCACCAGCTTGAACAGTCCGCTGCTGACATGCAGGGTCCACGAATTCATGAGGCTGTCTCAATACCCGTACAAGTCCATCCGCTCGATACATTTGGAAACGAGACTCGTCTGACCAGACAACATGTTTCCAATCATCAACAGTCCAATGTCGGTGTTGACGGGCCCAGGTGAGGCGTAAAGCTTTGTGTCGTGCACTCAGCAAGGGTACACGAGTGGGCCTTCGGCTCCGAAAGCCCATATCGATGATGTTTCGTTGAATGGTTCGCACGCCATTGACATTTGTAGATGGCACAGCATTGAAATCCGCAGCAATTTGCGGAAGCGTTGCACTTCTGTCACGTTCAGCGCTTCTCTTCACTCGTCTTTCATCCCGTTCTTGGAGGATCTTTTTCCGGTCGCAGCGTTGTCGGAGATTTGATGTTTTACCGGATTCCCGATATTCACGGTGCAGTCGTGAAATGTTCGTACGGGAAAATCCCCACCTCATCGCTACCTCGGAGATGCTGTGTTCCATCTCTCGTGCGCTGACTATAACACCACGTTCAAACTCACTTAAATCGTGATAACCTGGCATTGTAGCAGCAGTAACCGATCTAACGCCTCCGCCAGACACCTGTTGTCTTATATAGGTGTTGCCGACCGCAGCACCGTACTCTGAGTGTTTACATATCTGTGTGGTTGCATACGCATGTCTATACCAGTTTCTTTGGCTCTTCAGTGTATTCCATTATTTTTTTTCTGACTTTTGCTTTACACCTCTTAGATGTTGAGGTCATCAGAGGCGCGGAAGGATTAAGGGTAGATGGAGGGGGGGATGATTTCGGCCAAGGACTTTTGAATGAACTATCCCGACATTCACATTGAGTGATTTGGGGAAATCGTGGAAAAACTGAAGTATGAAGGCGATGAAAAAAGGAATAGAGAGTGGAGTTTTATCGGCGTGAGGACTGGTGTTTCGCTGTTGTTCGCTTTATCAGATCAGAAGGTGCAACTGTCGCATTTCCCGCGTCAAATTACTTGCCGAGGACCTCGAGGGTCTTATCTTTGCCACAATTACTCACCACTAATCACTGTAATTACTCCGCGCCTCCGTAAAAACAGCTGCCGTACACTCAGAGATAAATGCGAGCGGTTTCTCTATTGAAGAAACTGCAACCCTGCGTTGTGCGGGTAGGCGGATGTTGTATTAAAGCCGGCGAACAAGGACCGAATGAAGAAATTAAAAATTAAAAGAAAACTTTGATGAAAAAGTTGGCCAAGGAATAAAAACAAGGGAAGTGCCGTTAGAACAAACTTGAAAGGCTGGAGAACGCTCTCGGTTTCCTTGGAAACGCAGCCGCTTTGGGACGGACAGAAAAAAATACACTGCGACCAAGAGGAGTGTGTTTATCTCTGGCGACTCTGCGAGGTGGAAGAGGATACCTCGGAAGAGACCAAACTGGAAATACGGTGTGTTTCCAGCCGTTTATTCCAGCGATGCTACTGAACATCTCACACATGCAGAATTCACAGAATAAAAAAAAAAAAAACGCCTTCGTGAACGTAATTAACTAAATGTATATGTTATCTTTGTCAAGCTGCAGGGTTGGATAGTCAGACCTTGGATCAAGAGATCATATTCCAAGAAACCGCCAACAGCAAATAATAAAAAGCTTCAAACGCAGAGGAAGTCGTAAATAAACATACGACGAAATTACCCGCATTACAAACGTCCCAAGATCAGTGTTATTCAAAACTTGACACCAAGCGTGGTGGTTGAACGGTTAACGTTCCGGCATCGCAATAGGGAGGACGCGGGTTCGAATCCCCGTCCGGGCATCCAGATTTGGGTTTTCCATGGTTTCCCCAAATCACTCCAGGCGAATGCCGGGATGCTGCCTTCAAAAATTCCATCGCCGAATTCCTCCCCGTTCCTTGTCCCCAGCCCCATCCCGCCTCTAATGACCTTAGTCGTCGACGAGACGTAAAGCAATAAGTAAAAAAAAAAAAAAAAAACACTTGACAAAAGCAGAAATACAAGTTAAGCTCTTAGAGGATATAGCAAGTGAAACAGGTTTAAAAATCTATCAGGAACTGACAAATATAAAATGCTATAAGGGGGAAAAGAATGCTACAAAAATCCTAGTGACAAATATTGGTCAAATTAAATTGGTAGAAAAAAATTAAATACTTTGGTAACATAATTCGGGAAATGGTTTAGATTAATTTGATGTAGAAGAAAGGATGCACAAGACGGAAAAAGCATATGGCATAACAAGGAATATTTACAACAAAAAATGTGTTTAACTAAAAATGTTGAAATACATCAGTAGACCTAGGTAGTCGAAATGTGTTTACGGAACTGAATTTCTAATACTGAACTACAAGTTGAAGAAATTACAATTATTAGAAGGAAGAATTATACGTAAAATACTTGGTCCACTAAGAGCAATGCAATTACTAGATCTTGCTGTTCAATCCTGTCTTGGAAGTCGCGATAACCTTTTGATTGCTAGAAATAACTACTCCCAAAAAACACTTAGGGTAAATCCGGGTTAGACGGCCATACGGGAGAGATGGCCAACGCCTGTAATTCTTTCGCGGTCCGATGTACAGCGCTGCCGGTCAGTTGGTAGTTAGCTAGTAACGTGAGTGACTGTTGCTGCCAGCATGACTATTTATTTCAACTAGATTTAAGTAATTTTCATGATTTAGTTTTCAACATACCTTGAAATTATATAGTGTGTCACAACCTTTCGATTTAAACATAACTTAGGCTGTGAGTAGCGACGGAAACTGTAGTTTTTGAGTTGTTTAGGGCTAAATGAATTACGGTACATGGGTTTTGATTCAGTTTGCGTCCACCATGTTTGATGACGCGCTATGGCCGTCTCTCCCGGCCGATCGCGAGAGACGGCCACATCAGTATCGGAATAGATGGCCATCCCCAAAACTTGACGTCAAAAGAAAATATTAAAAAATTGATGGCTTAATGATAAAGAAAAAAAACTAGTGAAAAAGAAGGTTAAACAAAGTTCAGACAGTTCAGACTTGTCAAAAGTAGTTGAGTACAAGGAAGAATCAACTGATGGACTTTTTGAAGAAGAGGAGGAAGAGTGCGTTGGATGCGGGGAAGACCACTCAAAAACGGATAAAACCTGTGACTGGATTCAGTGTGTCAGGTGTAAGCGTTGGCTACACGAATCCTGCACATCATATGTTGACGTGTACCATCGATGTGGTAATGTACATTTTTTTTTTAAATTAATCGAACCTTACAAGTTAAACATTCGTTGTTATAAATTTTGGATTAGTTTCTAAATTTAAGTAACAGAAGAATTGAAGTGATTTCTCATTATGATTTATGTGAAGCTAGTGTGTTTCAACGATATAATAAAAATACAAGAATTGTAAAATGTTTTTTACAAATGAGGTTCTGTTTAAGTTATAATATAACTACAATTAATATCTTTATAAAATATTTTTTACATCAAGAGAGTCAATAAAACGAGTTTAAAGCGTTAAAAATTTCTAAAAATAATTATCACTTTGATTTTCAAGTGGTTTGTCCAGTGGCCACCTCTCCCTTACATGTATGGCCATCTAACCCTGATACTCGGGTGAGATGGCCAAGTGTTACATATTTTTAAATTTTTTTAGCTTGTATGAAATTTGCTATATCTTTGTAAACGAAATCAACTTTTGTTTTTTATGGATTAAAAAAGCCATTTATGGAAAGTTTCAGGTTGTTCTGGTGTATTACGTTGTGAAACTGGCTTTTAAAAATCATGGCCATCTATCCCGGATTTACCCTAGGTTTATTTTTTCCCCTTGCCTGGAGCGATCTGGTAGAACCATTGAAAACCAGGTCAAAATGGCCGAAGGGGTTTATAGATACCTACTCCTATCGGAAGCTAAGTTCTCTCGCTCGATAACTCCTTCCTATACCACTACATAATTGCTCTTGGAAAAAAAGAGTATGGAAATGAATCGACCCTGGTCCTGATTTCTCTTATCTTATTTTTTCGGTCATTCCTAGGTATGAATGTTGCTGGTATTAATATGTGTTTGTTGTCACCGTCAAATTTGAATTTGTCAGTCAGCTTCTTCCCAGAGCCTTCGGTGTTCCAGGTCTTCTCAAAGCAATTAATCCAAAATCGCACTTACGCTTTCCCTCCAGCTATATATACCTCTCACGAATCGGGCGGCTCTTCTTTGGACCTACTCCACTGCATCCATGCAATCGATTTAACATTGTTTTAAATGACGACCTAGAAATCGGAGCATATGAGTTGCTTTCCCATTTTTTATTTTTTACTTATTGCTTTACGCCTTATCGACGGCTAAGGTCATTAAAATCGGGATGGAACTGGGACAAGGAACGGGAAGGAATTCGGCCACGGTCTTTTTGAAGGAAGCATCCCGGCATTCGCCTGGAGTGATTTGGGGCTTTCCCAATCACCATCTCAATATGTTCATTCCACAACAAATTATTACGAATTTTTACACCCAGGTATTTAGCGGAATCTACCGTTCTAAGGACAGTTCAATTAATTTTATATTCAGAGATAAATGGGGTTACTCTTTTTATTTATATGCGTGACTTGGCTTTTTATAGCGGTTAACTGCAGATCCCAGTCTATGCACCAAGTGATTATTTTAATAACATTGGAAATTTAATTGGTTCTCCCGCCACAGGATACACCTGGTATGATGTAAGAGAGGGCTTGACAGCCTTAATCTTGCCAGGCTAAATAAACCATTAAATAAATAAATAAATATACCTCGGTAGCAATAAGGTTCTGTTCGCTGAATGCTTTGCTCTGAGACGCAGTTCCTTTCGGCTTCTCTAGATCAGACACGACTGAGGCTCTCTGGAAGCATTCGATACCTCCACTACGGTCTCTAACGAGCCCCTTGAGACTTCTTGCCATGTGATCCCTTTGAGACGTCTCGCCGTGTGATCCCTGATAGCGTGTGAAGCCACACGACGTGTGGTCGAGTAGGGGCGACCGATTACCCAGTCGGTCGGTCTGTTAGTATGGCGACCAACAATAAGGGCCTCTGTGACGTGTCATTCACACCTTGGGCTACATTCGCAGTTATTTCGTAGAAATAAACCGCTTTAGGTCTAAGTATTATGCATAGAAATTATTGCTAACAAAGGAGTCCGTTGTTAGAATTAATTTCTATGCACGCAGTGAACCGCGCGATAACATGCTTAGAATAACAAGCGATCATAAACAAAATAGTGGTGTGCGTCATTTCCATGCAAAACGTTGCATTCTACCTAATGTAACCTTTTAATACAGAAAAACAAAGTAACGAGATATCTATCTACTATATGAAGGAAATTATACATAATTCAATGACGTCAGTGTATCATTACATTTTCAAACAACAGTGACAAAAACTATCTGCTTTAAGTACTTAATATAGCACAAAACCCGTATATACAGCAGTACCACACACCTGATACTGCTTATATTAGTGCTCAAAGTCTACAAGTGGTTGAAATAAAGTGGCAGATAAAAATGTGCACACCTCACTAAAGCCACGTTATCAGATTCCAATTCACTTTCGTATTCACGCAGTCTAATATCAAAAGCCACACTAATAACATTTTCAAATGATGATGTTGGTATGCCAATGTCGTAACCAAGCATATTGCAACATAGGCTTATACGCAGGTGCAGTAAACTGATTGTAAATCACAGAGTGAAGTTTCGTGATGAAATAACGATCATGTATGTTCACTTGTGGTTTGGCACGTTGTAGTCTTACAAAAATCAGTATGTTACTTGAGGTAGAATGCACTGTTTTGCATGGAAATGACACACACCAGTGTTTTGTTTATGATCGCTTTTTATTTTAAGCATGTCTTCATGCGGCTTCGAGCGTTAGTGGTCAAAGGTGTCCCTTGTAAGAGGAGTTCTAGAACTGATTATTTTCAGTGTTGTATGCGTACTTGCTGTTTTTTTTTTAACCCCTCTCCTAAATTTTTATTGTTCGTATACTTGGTTGTGATTTACGTAGCTTCAGTCCTCTTCTTACTTGGGGTAATTTTAGTCACACTTCATCTAATTCGAAGTGAATTTGGCTAGTGAGAACAAAGGAAAAATCATTTTCAAACAAAACACACAACTTATGATTCACTAGATAATTTATTACCGATCTTCAACTTAAAATACTTCCTTTTTTCTTTCTTTTACTAACAAAAACAATTGCCAGTTTTACACCGTTTACTTTTCTCACGCAATTATTGTGCATTAAACTTTTTACAATAATTCAAAGTTTACTGGTAGCGAATAAAGCGAGATACTTCTTTTTACTTTCTTCACCGTAAATTCTACTTGCGAACCAACAACAAACAAAGATACTCTACTTCACGATCATGCATGGTCAGAAATGCTAGAACACTCTCTTAAATGCATACATTGACTGCTTCCTACTTCCAAACACATTAAAATTAAAACTGAACGTTAGATCAAGAAAAGAAAGAAAAATATACATACATACATCTAGGGGAACCTTGTTTCCTTACAGCGTCAAATACTACATTTCTAAAACTCTCGAATGCTGCAGAATGGCACCCGAAAGCTAAGACTGTCGAATAAAGAACGCGACATTACTGCAAACTCCGGTTGTTATTATCAAAGAGTGCCGCGAAAACCTGATATTTCATTCTAAAAATAAAAGAATTAATAATATATAGGAAATAAAGGAATTTTACAGGTAAGCGGAAACATAATGGTTACCAAAATTAGATTAATTACCTCGCTGGTTTCTTGAGAATTTCACTTTTCCAAGTTGGCAGCTCGATCCGCGACACGTAGTTGCCAAACCACGTATGAAATTAGGGTACCAGGATGCGTGATAGATGTTGTGCGGAACAAAAGTTTATAGAATTAATAATGAATAGAGACCCAAAAATTTATATCGATGCATGAATGAGGGAAAAAAAATCCAACTCTTACAGCAACGAGGAGAGAAGTGGAATTCGCCGAAATAAAGTGCTGAGAATTGCTATATGTGAAAGCATAACGAGACAGACCACGACGTCTACCCGAAGGAGATGTACCAACCAATTGTGTCAGAGGCAAGAAGGCCAATTCCTTTCCTCAGGGGTCTACAGCTTAACGTGGAATCAGAACCACGGAACGTCCCGGCGTAGCTCATATAACCAAAGACAATTCCTAAAAATTCCTGCTCATAACGGGATTTGAATCCGCGAACAGAAAGAGAAACTATCGCCTTAACCGCTGAGCTACCAGATAACTTTGTTTTGAAGTATACATGTGCTAAGTACTATCAAAATCCGATAAAAACTCTGGGTTTGTGTGAACAACGTTGACAGAAATTAAAGTGAGGGAGGAAATGAGGAGAAGGGTTAGGTTTTTGTAAATAAAACGTATTAAAGTATACGTATGCAAAGTTCCATCAGTATCTGATAAAAACTGTGTGTATGTATGAAGAACATTGGAAAACAAACATAAATTCATTTTATATATTAGACACAAGTGTAATCTATACTTTAACTGCTGTCCAAGCGCAACTCGTCCTACTTATAGCTACAGTTACGCTGTTAACATTAGCATGTTGGTAACGCGAACTTATAAGATTTCACCCATACAAAAAGTGTCCAGTGCGCATATCATACGCGCAAGACTTCATTGCGATGTCGGTGACGGGAAGTCGCGAGCTAATAGATTTATTCCCGTCCAAACATTGCCTAAGTCTCCTATTGAAGTTTTCACTTCACAGAAAGAAGTGCCTTGCATTCTGGATTTGATGGCTCCGCTAAGTAATAGCAGACGATTGCCGGGATAGTTCTTTCAAAATGCCATGGCCTGATCCCTCTGCCGGCTTTGTATTAGGTTCACACCGCGCACGCTGTGGTTTGATCAACCCGGGCCGCCTCTACACCGCACGGCAGAGGCGAGGCGGTCGTGCACCGGCAGGGGATGAGTCCGTGAATAATGGATGGTAACGCGCGGGCACAGTGGCGCCCCCAGGGGCCGGCTCACGACTTATTACCCCGCGCCACTCCTCACGGGGTCGTTAACCCCGCACTGCACGGCCCGCGCTACCGGCTGCTGACACTAACTGCTCAAATTCTCGCAGCCGCTAAAGCAGTTTCGTCCCTACATAACACCTAAAATAGTGCAAAAGTACAAGAGAACGCATTCTAATAGAGTCAAAGATACTCGTGACAATATTTCCTGCCGCTGATGTGACATGGTGAGTTCGCATAAAAAATTTCAGAAGATGAAATAAGGGATTGAAAAATCAAAAAATATATCGATAAATATCCTATCGATATTTAAAAATAGTATCGATATATATTGAGCAAAAAATATCGATAGGCAGTAATTCTCTCTCTCAATATATATATATATATATATATATATATAACAAAATTAAGGAGACATGCAGAAATTACGGAAAATGTCACTAATTTATCTGTTTTATAATCTATCAAACCAATATTCGTCTGGTGTAGACTTCAAAAGAACTCTCTGCTCTATATGTTCTCCCGTCGATCTACTCCTGTTGTCCAGTGTCGCCAAGTTTACAGGAAAAGCCACTCTTTCTGACGACACAGAAGAGGCTTGACATATCAGATACTTGGTCAACGCATTAACTTCTAATAGGGCTGTTGATATTTTAAAAAATATCGGATTTTCGATATATCTATATTTCTAAAAGTATCAATATCGGATTCGATATATCCAAGAAAAAGTATCGATATATCAACTCTAATTCATAAAAACAATGTTATAAAAATTTTTTGTAATAATTGGGTCTTGTGGCTATTTGCTAAGTTGCGAGATGTTCTCTTGAATCAACTCTTAAATTTTTGAGGTAAAATAATTTTTCACGTTTTTTTTTTTTTAAAATAAGTAAATTGTGACTTAGATATTATATATTTTTACTAAAAAATATAGTAAAATTTAATGTATTTCTTAATCTTTCTGGTCTTTGTGCAAAAACGAGATTTAAGGAAAATAGCCTCATCAAGAGGAAAGCAATTAACGTACAAATTTGCTTCAAGACGGCCCACAATTTGGGTTGCCATTGAATAAACACAGGTACTTTTCTTAGGATTTGGGGGTGAAATCAAGTGTGTGTGCCAAATAACATGTTTCTAGGACACAGTTGTGTGAAATTATGTTGGGGGAGTGTCGTAGTGGTTTCAAAGAGTTTGAATTCCACAAACTTCCAAAGTAAGGTGATGAATGAATAAAACTTCGGACAATAGTTATGCTTACTAAACTCCGTTTAAAATAAAAATTTGTGACATATAAAGGTTAAGGTAAAAGTGTGTACTGTGCTTCCAGGAATTGTTAATGAAAAAATAAACTTATATGTACCAGCAGCTTTTAAAAAATGCTCGTCGTAACGTATTTTTTTAAAAAGAATGTTCACTGCGATACCCAGATTTCGTATCGAAATATCGTCCTAAAAAATACTCATAAATATCGATATATTGATATTTTATCAACAGCCTTAACTTCTATTCATCAATGAAAAATCAGTTGAATTACATCAACCCTCAACGTCGCAACGCAGATACTTAATGAATATTTTTTAACTTTTCAAATAAATTAACTTAAAATTCGAATATGTTGACAAAAAAAAAAAAAAAAAAAAAAAAAAAAAAAAAAAAAAATCACGTAAACGTAAACCTGTTAAAATTTAACAGCTTTTTTAATCTTATAACTGTTAATAAAAAGCTGTTAAATTACGACGAGTTCACGTTTTTAAGAAGCTTTTAGAAGATATATTTATCCGATATGTACATAATGGATTAAATTGGACACAATTGCGTTCACACACACACACACACACACACACACAACAAAATACAAAACAAAAAACAAAACAAAAAAATAGAAAAATTATACTCCAAATAAAATATTGCTTATGATAAATCAGGAATAAAAATATCGACGATAAATATAGATTATTTTATTATAGATATCAATATTTCGATACATCGATATATTTTGTCCATGCCTAGCTGAAATTTTTTTGTTTTATCGCTACATGAAACCAAACTGTCGAACACGTGCCTTTCATATTTTACAGAAAATTAAGGTATCGGTGGATTTAATATCGCATACATCTCACGTTTACGAATAAAAACGAAAACTTAATATTTATTAAATAAAAAGAAGAACGATGTTGAAAGATTATATTAGTATGTAATGAGAACACAGAGACGTGGTGAAATACAGGAAGAACGAAATCAAACAGGTATTAAAAGATAGATAAAGAATAGTTTTGTGTAAAACTAGAAATTATTACACATATATTAAGAAAAAAAAGAGGACGAGCAAATGGAAAAGTTTATTATTGAAAAGAAAAGTTACAGTAGCTAAATCAGAGAGTATATTCGCCCTCAAGGCGATCTTATTCAACGAATCCATGAGAAAAGTTTTGTAACCCAACTCCCTCACTTTTCTAGTACATCCCGGAATTCTATATTTGACTCGTGGATTTGATAGCCGTTTCATGTTATTGGAAAACGAAATCAATCTAGAAAACACACAGACATTTCAGCTGGCATGTACATAAAATTTAGCTCCAACAGCCATTGATGACAATCTGCATATCGCAATATCACAAACAGATATTTTAAAATAGTCCTTAATGGAAGAGAAGTACTAAAAGAAAGAGGGAAAGAAGAGCCCATAATCTCTTTGTTTGCGTAGTGCGTATATGAAAAAATTATGTTAAAACATATTTGTTTCCAAGGCATGGGTAATATATTTGGTAGCTCTGTTTAGAATCCTTTAATTTAATTGTGATTGCTGATACTACCATGCTAATATGTATCAGAACTATTTTAATCGCTTGTCACTACATTTTCTCCTTTAAGTTTTTCACCGCCATGAAGACAGTACTGTATGTTGTAGGTGGTATAGGCAAGCGACAGTTCAAAATTGAAACACATTCATCTGTCAAAACACGGAACAAATTTTGGTTTATTCGTTTTAAAATATAAAATATTGATTACAATTCGGTAATAAAATTGTTGTAAAAATATCGAATGTACTAATTTTTCATTTTCTAAACATATAACAGTTACTGCATGCCCATTTTTTTTATGTCATCAGTCTCTCGACTGGTTTGTTGCAATCCTCCATCCCTTCCTATCGTGCACTAACCTTTTCATCTCATCACACCCCTTACAACCCACGTCCTCAATTATCTGCTTCATATATTCTAATCTCTGTCTTCCTCTACAGTTCTTACCTTCGACTCTTCCCTCCACTAGCAAGTTAACAAATCCTGCATCTCTCAAATTATCACCTCCCATCCTGTCTCTTCCTTCTATAATATTTCCACAAACGTTTTTCATCACCCATCAGTTCCAATACTCATTCGTTTCGTACTTTAACCGTCCACTTAATTTTCAGCATCCTCTTATAACACCACATTACAAATGCTTCAATTTTCCTTCTATCTGGTATTCCTAAAGTTCATGTTCCCAGCCATAAAATGCTGTGCTCAACACATAGAGTTTAAAAAAATTCTGAAATCTGGGTCAATATCTGAAACTATAAAATTTCTCTTTTTCATGAAGGCTCCTTTTGCTAGTGCTATTCTGCTTTTAACATCATTCCTACTTCGACCATCGGTTGTAATTTTACTTCCTAAATACCTAAATTCACTAGCTCCTTCTATCACATATGACCCTATTTTCATAATTAATCTACTATTATTGGTATCATTTCTACTACATTTTATCACTTTCGTCCTGTATTGGTAGTCCAAAATCATCCTTCAATATTTGTTCATAACATTCAGTAACTTCTCAATATCCCCGGCCTGTTCTGCTAACAAGACAATGTCATCAACAAATCGTAGCAAACTGATTTTTTTCTCCATGAACACTTATGCCTCATTCAAATTTTCCTTTCACTTCGTTTATTGTTTCTTCTACATACAAGGTGAATATTAATGGAGATAGACTACAACCTTGCCTCACACTCTTTTTTCAGTGATGCGTGTCTCTCATGATTCTCTGTTTCTATTATAGCTACTTGATTCTTATAAAGATTATAAAGTATTGTTCTGTTTCGGCACTTAAACCATACTTTTTTTTAACATTTTTGAACATCTTACCCGACCTAAGATTATGGAAAGGTTTTTATGAATCCACAAACGCCAGAAAAGTATCTCTGTTTTAATTGATCCGCCCTTCAAGTATTAATCTTTACGCCACAATTGCTGCTCAAACTGATGTTCAACTGCTATTCCTTCTACTACACTTTCCATTTCTGTATATTATTCTTGTCAGTATATGCCCATACAGACTAAAAAAAATTAATTTAAAAAAATACCAAGACCCGAAAAAATTTAGTTGTCACATTAACATTTGAACATGGTAGTTCCTGCCAGATAATATTGTGAAGCGAAACGGGAAGAGTCGCAGTGAAGTGTTTGGTGCGACTCTAAGTGTGTCGGGGGTGTATTGAACGAGGCGGCGAGGTGTTTGGGCGTGGACAGCGAAGTGAGTGTGCACGACACACGTGCGCCGCATGCGACTGTAAACAACCGGGCTGACAGCAGACAGTGGTAAGAGTGCGTGAGTGCTAATTGGAGTGCCGAGTGCAAATTGGATCGCCACGCCTCGCCCCCGACACGCTCAATTGGTATTGACTCGGAGTCGAGAGAAGTCATCCACGGACAATTTATCTGCGTCCCCAGCGCCGTGAAATACAGTTCCCACTCCTGACTGACGGCTCGCTGAAGAGTCCGCTTCTGACGATCAATCAACGGCCGGAAGAATGCGCCACTGTCGCACACGTTTGTGCAACGCCACACATTCAATACATATACAGGATCATTCAAAAAGACGTAGCAGATTCTGCTTGTTTATTTCCCACAAACTGTAATAGATATACCTAAGTTACAAGGAAAGAGAAAATGACTCATCACTAAAAAAAGCTGCTAGATTTGTTTCTGGAAATTATCGCAGAATGCAATCAGTAACTGATATGATAAAAATGCTGTAATGGGATTCATTGCAAGACATGAAGAGGGTCATGGGAGTATACAAGGCGTATATTGGTGATGAGGCATGGAAAGATAGTGGTGTAGGTATGAAAAGTAGTGCATGGAAGCGAAAAGATGACTATGACCACAAGCTGGCACTCGATTTCAGGCACAAGGATGTGGAAGGATTCTCTTTTTTGGTAAGTGTGTCAGGGATTGGAATAAGTTACCTAGGGAGATGAAGAATAATTTACCAAAAACGTTGAAAGGATTTAAAGTTATAATTTGTAGAGGGAATATGTAGGTGGGTGCACGATAGGAGAAAGATGGGTGTATAGGAAAATTGCCACCGGAGAGTGCGCTTCAATTATATTAATTATTATTATAAGCCTGATGGCTGTAACAGGTGAAAAACATATATGACTAACACAAGAATACACAATGCTTCGGTTATACTTTAT
>JARYHS010009186.1:267411710-267540642 GCA_031002005.1 Vandiemenella viatica
TAGTTGGAGGGAAAGCGTAAGTGCCATGTTGAAGGAGTTATGTTGGAAAGACCTGGAACACCGAAGGCGTTGCTCTCGTCACGACTGACATATTTCGGAATGACAGCTAATAAATATTGCTACCAGCAAAATTCTTATCTCGGAATGACCGTGAAAATAAGCTAAGAGGAATCAGGGTCAGAACCGATTCATTTCTGTACTCATATTTTCCACGAGTGGTTAGGGAATGGAATAGAAAAGGATTTACCTGGCGAGTAAACTTATAATCCGACGGGAGTAGCTTTCGATAAAGCTCTCCGGCCATACTGATCTGGGTTTTCCATGGTTTTCCCAGATCACTCTACGGCGTAGAGTCTACGCGAATGCTGGGATGGTTCCTCACAATAGCCCATGGGCGCCTCCTTCCATATCCCGTATATCCCTTCCAAACTATTACCCTTTCGGATAGGTGCAATGCACCCTCGGCCACACACTGTTAGTGAATCACGGAGTAATAGTAATGGTATGAACGTTTTACCCTCATTCATTCGATGTCAGGCATTCTGAATCATATATCTAGTGCCTCTAGTTTAATTATTGCACCATACTGTCCAATCTATTCTTCTAACGGTATTGATTTTTTCTTTTTTGTTGTACTGAATTTGAGTTAGTTTGTGAGTCAGTTCCAACTTGCTCACTTTGTTCCCCCCCCCCCCCCCCCATCCAGTCTATTTGATTGTATGCATTGTCCCAAATATAAATTTATCAACCCGTCCGATCTTTCCCTGTTGTGTTCCTGCGCATTTAATTCTTTTCTGTCTATGCACAAAATACTTAGTTTTTTTGGGTAGTTGTTGCCTTTATTATACGTAGATTTAATTAGTGGAAGGAAAGTTTAATGAAGGAAAGCAAAAGCTGTAGTAACGTTATAATACGACGTCCAGAGAGGCTGAACCACTTTATCAGAGATGTTTCAAAGAGATGAAGCAGTGTGGTGGGGGTACTTCAGACGCTTATCTCTTGTTTAGACGGTGTTTCCAGGAACAGGAATCTCTTCCTCAGCTACGCTCTCAGATTTCAGGCAACACAACCTCCACAATACGCTGAGAGCTTGTCGCCTCGTGTTTAGCTCAGGCAAGGGCTTTGTCAGCGAGAGAAGGCGATATTCATTCACAGGATGGTGTCGATGGAGTATGCCTAGAAACAAATTTATTTGGTTAACCATGTTCACAGCCACTTGTTAATTTTCCTGCCTCCCATTTGCTTCACCTCTAGAATGAAAACACTCGGAAATGAGTGCTTTTTATTGGCTTACGAAGATTTATAAATAATTTTGTACGGTGACAGTTATACGTTACTTGATTTATAGATACTTCAAAATGTTATGCAGCTTCTTGAATAGCCAAAGCGTAAATAACATTTTTACCGTACTTCAACAGAACATACAAACGCAAGACGTCAAACTTCTTTTGAAAGATATAAAACAAATCACCTACAAAAAATGACGTAACATTCCATCTTAGCATTTCGTTCCGACCGTCCTTACTCGGTTGCGATATTTGGGAGCTTAAACAGGCCTCGTAAACATTTACAGAAAACGATAAAGGTGCCGACAGTGCTTTCTTGAGCGCCAACAATTGCACAAACAATACAAATCGTACAGAAACAATTAAAACTTACACAACATGTAATTTTAATAAACTACAAAAGGCTGCACTCCCATTTGTAAATTTGCCTACATACCTATTTTCTTCCATTCTTGTACCTGTCTACTTTTTCCCTCTACGAATGTTAATTTTAAATTATTACAGCGTTTTTAGTAAACTGTTAATCGTTTCTGTAGGTAATGTGTGCAATCCCTGACGTCATTGCCTATTAAAAAACATTTTCCCGAGCCCTTAAGACTGAAATCGATTGCCAGCTAGTGGTCATCTCCTAATTCTGACATCAATATCTTTCCACGCCTCATCACCAATATACACCTCGTACACTCCCATGACCCACTTCACCCTTCTCCGGTCTTCCAAATAATACCGTTTCAGCTCTTTTATCGTATCAGTTAGCGATTGTGTTCTGCGATAATTAACAGAGACAACTCCAACTCCTGTATTGCATACGCAAAATGTGCTCCCATACTACACAACCATTAAAATATTTAAAATGAAAGAAAAAGAAACTAACTAGCATTTAACAACATATTTACCACATTAAACATTCCAAACAGTCAAAAATAACAATTGAAACATTGTGTCTTACACAACATTTTAAATTGCAGTCTTTTAAGTAACAAGGAGAGCAAATACTTGAAGGCCACATCGAGAAAAACAAAGATACTTTTATGGCATTTGTTGATTTAGAAAAGTCTTTTAGCAATGTTAGGTTGGACGAGGTGTTAGAAATTTCGATGAAGTCAGGTCTAAAATATCAAGAGAGAAGAATACTTTATAAACTATGTAAGAATTAAATGGCTATAATAAAAGTAGAGAATCATGAGAGACATGCATCAGCTAAAAACGGTGTGAGACAAGGTTGTAGTCTATCCCCGTTAATATTCAACTTGTATGTAGAAGAAGCAATAAAGGAACTAAAAGAAAAGTTTGAATGTGACATAAGTGTTCAAGGAAAATAAATCAGTATGCTTCCATTTTCTGATGACTTTGTCTCATTAACAGAACAGGTTGAAGATATTGTGAGCTTACTCAGTGGCCAGAACAAAATATTGAAGGAAGATTTTGGACTGAATGTAGACAAAAGAGATGTAATGTAGCAGAAATGACACCAATCACAGTAGCTTAAATATAAAAATAGGATCAGATGCATTAGAAGAAGTTAGTGAATTTTGCTACTTGGGAAGCAAAATTACAATTGATGGCCGAAGCTGGAATGATGATAAAAGCAGAATATCACTAGCAAAAAGAATCTTAATTAAAAAAAAAAAAAATGCTTACTGTTTTGTGTGTTTAGTGCTACTTTAATGATGTTGTTACTACGAACGCTTCGGCATCCCTACTTCGTGCCTTCTTCACGAATATTTCAGGCTAATTTACGTCTTTTGTCGGGTGGTTAAACCACCTCATTGTTCACCTCCATACTAGTTAGATAATGTTGATTTTCGTCTGTCATGCTGGTGAAAAACCAAAACAATCCGTGTGGTGTGGATGCGAACGATGAGGTGGTTTAAGGAGTCGTAAACATGATTATATCAATCAGAACTATCCCTGAAGAAGGCCTCAGGTTGAGTGCCGAAACGTTGGCAACAACTCTGTGATTGAAGCACCAATAAACTCGCAAGGAAGTGGAATTTTACAAACCTAACGCCCGCTAAAAGCATAAAATCTTTTATAAGAAATCAAATGATTTTTTGACTCGTTTTTGTTTCGTAAAGTATCATCTTGTGATTTAATCAAGACATTGGAAGAAGTGAAAGAAATTATAATTGTTTATTGTGGGTGAATGCTTTCTTCCGTAGTCTTTTCCACTCTCGAAAGAATGATTTTTTTCTGTCATCAGTGTCTCACTGGTTTGATGCAATCCTCCATCCCTTCCTATTTTATGCTAAACTTTTCATTTCAGCATACCCTGGTACCCTTACAACCCATGTCCTAAATTAACTGCTTCATATATTCTAATCTGTCTTCTTCTACAGTTCTTACCATCGACTGTTCGTTCCACTAACAAGTTAACCAATCCTGCATGTCTCAAAATATGACTTAACATCCTGTCCTTTCTTTCTGTAAGAATCTTCTACAAACTTCTTTCCTTTCTCATCATTTCCAAAAAACGCTCATTTCGTACTTTATCTGTCAACTTAATTTTTATCATGCTGTCTCCTTCGTCTGTGTGTTACAATTCTTCTCAAATACAACCCATGTATCGCAGCCTAGAATTAAATCTAGCTACGACAGACATTTGAAAGGCTTCAATTTGCCTTCTTCCTGGTTTCCTAAAGTGCATGCTGCACTGCCATAAGGTGCTGTGCTCTATACATATTTTTATGAAGGCTGATTAGCAGAGCATAGAATTAATAAGTACAACAGTAGCACCTAGTGTTGTAACAAAACGGTTTTTTCTGACTTAAAAAAACATGAAAAAACAAGTTTTTTTCTGGGGAACGTTTTTTTTATCATAACTACTAAATCTCAAATTTGTAAGGCATTTATCGTTTAATATGAATGTTTTAGAGTACTTATCACAATTTTTAAATGTACTGTGTTTATGGTTCAGTTGAAAAGAAAATCACGAAAATATTGGCAACATTGAATGAAGTTTTCTTTTACGAACGGCAACTTCCCGAAGAGGCTAGGTTGCGCGAGAAGGAATCCCCGTTCCCAGTTGTTTGAACTAATGCTGCTAACCCTACAAATTTATCTGTAGACCTATGGATCTTTTAAAAAATTTGGAATTTTAAATTGATCTACGGTTTTTTGCCTCTTTTTATTACTTATAGTGCTCTCCTTATATTCGTATACATGTTAAACCCTCAGCGTATAGTGATACTGAATCATTAAATTGTCAGTAATTATGAATCGTTTCCTTGCAACCGTTGGCGTAAACCAACGATTGAAAAAGAAATAATGCTCCTATTTTGTGTGATAATAGATTTAAATTCAAATTTAAAAGACCGTAATACAGCATTATCACCGCAGTCTTTATGCATAGTGTGTACTTTGCTCACAATTTAAAATCCTTTGGGTATAATACAAGAACAACCAGTAAAAGAAAATGTGACTATTTCTGAAGTTATGGATCTAGAGGAGACAGAAGGAGAAACACAAAATTCCGACACCGACCGAACTAGTGTTGGTAGTGCTGATACTAGTGACTGTGGTACTGACATAGAGGATGAATAAAATTATGTTACCTATATAGATCATTATGTACGACATTACATGATTCAGTAAGATTTAAAACACACATGCAAAATGTAAGTTCTGTAAATAAAATTATAATTTATCAAATATATTGTTTTCTGAAAAAAAAAAATTTAGAAAAAAAACAAGGGTTCTAACATTTTTTTTCATATTTTTTTTTTCACAAAGCTGAATTTTTTTTTTCTTCAATTTGCAACACGAGTAACACGTTATAATTGTAACTGTCTCCTTGTGTTTATACGAAGTGGTGTTAGAATTACGTAGTTGTTTTCAGTTGTGTCGGTATTACTAATAGAGCAGGTATGAGCGGGCAGTGGAGTGAGTTAGCATAACAGAGGGCGCGTGCTGCAGTATCAGCAAGTCAGCAGGTCCACTTGCCGAGTGATGTCGGCCATTATGTCTGCGCTAATGCTCCGGCCACAAATGGCCCATCGCACCCCAGCGCGCCCTATTGTGCGCACACTGAACTACAGGGCACGAGTCTATCACTCACAGCTCATTGGCCACCTCGTCTACGTTCAGCCGTTCCGTTTACCGTACATAAAAATTAGTATCGTTACTGCTTATTCACTTACTTAGCGTAGTGCAGTGGCATTAGGTTTCACAGCCGATCCAATCAGCTCTCTCTTTCCGCTCCAGCTTCTTTGGAATGTCTGCCTTTTTCAAGTCTTTCTTGATAGCATCAAGCAGCGGTTTGGTGGCCCAGTTGGTTAAGACGTGTGTCTGGGGAGCGAAAGGTCTCCGGTTTGAATCCCGGTGTCAGTTGGAACTTTTACAAGCCTTAAAATTGACCTACACCTCTTTGCTTTGTTCATGTTAAGCACGCTAGGACGCTCCGTGGTTCGGATTGCACGTAAAGCTGTAGGTTCCCCTTCCACGGTAGGATTACCGGGGTAGGGCAGCCATGATAGTGGCGCATGCACGGCTAGTCGAAGCTCTGTTACGCGGAAGCCGAACAATCCTACGGATCTCCCGGCCAACAATGCCATAAGCATCTTAGTCTTTCTCGCAGTCGTTTTTCAAAATAACACCGAGTTAGCATGAGGCAAGTTTGCCCTCCTACCTAATATTCGAAAGGACGGGGGTCAAATCCCGTCCGGCCATTCTGACTGGGGTTTTCCGTGGTTTCCCGCAGTCCCTCCAGGCGAATGCAGGGATGGTTCCTTACAAGGCAATGGCCGACTTCCATCCCCTACCCTCCCCGTAGGATAGTTAGACTGAAAAAGGTCTTCGTGACCCTCCTGTAACCCGCCTGCCGGCCCTTCAGCTGGGAGGAATGAAAGTAAAAGTTAGGAGGCAGGAAAATTTGCCTTCCTACCTATCATTCGGGAGGAGGGGGGTCAAACCCCGTCCGGCCATCCTGACTGCGGTTTTACGTGGTTTTCATCAGTTACTGCAGGCGAATAAGGCCACAGCCGACTTATCCCCCTCCCTCCCCTTTAGGCTAGTCGGCTGAAAAGGGTGCTCGAGACCTCCCAGAAAAAAAAAATAACCTCATAATGTTGTTAGGAGGAGGAAGAAATTGCATTCCTACCTAACATTGGAGAGGATGGGAATTAATCCCCATACGGTCATCTTGACTGCGGTTTTCCGTGGTATTCCGCAGTCCCTCCAGGCAAATGCTGGAATGGTTCCTTTGGAAGGCTCACCCCGTAGGTTACTTTGGCTGAATAGGGTCTCCGAGACCTTCCAGCAGCCCGCCACCCAGCCTTCAGCTAGGAGGAAAGTTTTGCTATGTACCTGTGTCAGTTGATAATTGCTACTATAGATACGGTTCTTCTTCTTTCATACAAACCACCAACCTCGCTGTTCATAGGATATCATTCGTGAATTTTTCGCACCGGCCACCTGCTTTTCTAAATTTCTATCTGTAGCAAATCTAAGATTTTAGTCAGGAGACGGGCTGAAGTGCGAATTAATGGAGAGCCAAAGTATCCTTGATAAAATAATTATAACATCCAGTGGAGCTCCACGTCTTCCCGCCTTTTGGAGAATCTTTAAGACATTACTACATTTTCGGAGTATGCCGCGTTGTTTATTTCATAATCCATAGTTTCAGCTGCCATTATACAGGGTGTTACAAAAAGGTAAGGCCAAACTTTCAGGAAACATTCCTCACACACAAACAAAGAAAATATGTTATGTGGACATGTGTCCGGAAACGCTTACTTTCCATGTTAGAGCTCATATTGTGGGCGGCTGTGATACAATACGCCATTCTCCAGGGCTGCATCAGCGCATCAAGGATTCCATGCGACGGAGGGTGGATCCATGTATCCTCGCTAACGGAGGACATTTTGAACATTTCCTGTAACAAAGTGTTTGAAGTCACGCTGGTACGTTCTGTTGCTGTGAGTTTCCATTCCATGTTTAATGTGATTTGAAGAGAAGTAATAAAATGAGCTCTAACATGGAAAGTAAGCGTTTCCGGACACATGTCCACATAACATATTTTCTTTGTTTGTGTGTGTGTGTGAGGAATGTTTCATGAAAGTTTGGCCGTACCTTTTTGTAACACCCTGTATAGCCTCCATCAGAGATACTATTTATATTGACGTAGTAACGAGTGCAAAGCGTTGCAGAGTAAAAGGCCGCTATCTTCGTTGATGTTGTTGGTATTCCTTAAGATTTCTGCTGCCTCTTTCACTCGTCGAGGCCACCACTGGTCTTCTCTCCGCAGCAGCCTCGTGCCTTCAAATTTTCCTTCGTGCCCGGTGTTAATGGCGTGGCGAACTACAGCTGATTTGTCGCTGTTGTATTTATTGTGGCGGATAAGTTCCTTAAGCGTCTCCACCACATTGCAGCCAGTCTCTCCAAAATAAAGTTAAGACTGATAGGTCGTATTTTGAATAATTGCAACACTCATACTAAAGATATAGCGTAATAATCTCTGATGCCTCCACATTTGGATTACTGTTTTGGAGTTTGCTATCCTTATAGCAAGGGATTGATTGATGTGTCAGAAAAAGTACAGAGGAGAGCCGCTCGATTTGTGACTGCTCGCTACAGCCCTTATGAAAGCGTCACAGAATTGACAGATGGATTGGGCTGGGTTGTATGGCAGACAGACAGCGTCGGTTTCCTCTCAATTTGTTGGCGAATATGCAAAATTCTTCTTTCATTTATAAATACAATGAAATCTTGTACCAACCTGTTTGGGTCGTAATGACAGGAGGGATAAAATTAGACAATAAAGATGCCGTACTGATGCTCGTATGTATTATTTCTTTTCTCCGGCAATTCCAGAGTTAGCACCACTGCCAACCACATTATTTGCGAATTGCAGAGTATGCATGTAGTTGTAGATAAACACCCTATGTTATGTTTATAGTGGCGGATATGTTCCCTAAGTATCTCCACGTCATTGCGACCTTTCTCGCCGATGTAAACACCGCCTCGGCTACAGGGGATTTCATAAACACCCGTAAGCTGATATGGGTGTACACGGTTATTCACCCTGATCAATGATTGGCCAAGTTTGCAGTAAGCCTTATACACTGTTCGCACCCCCACCCGTTCTAACAGTTTCCCAATCCGGCAAGCTTTTTTTTTTTTATCTGCTTAACGTCTCTCTAACAGCGAGGCCTGTAGAGACGGGAAAGGATGGGGGGCAGGGAATGGGAAGGAATTCGGCCATAGCCTTTTCAAGGAAGCATCCCGGCATTTGCCTGGAGTGATTTTGGAAACCATGTAAAACCCAAATCTGGATGCCCGGACGGGGATTCGAACCGCCGTCCTCCCGAATGCGAGGCCAGAACGCTAACCGTTACACCACCATTCTCGGTTCCGGTAAGCGATATCATTTATTTATGGGAGAGAGATGAATTTCTTTGACACATTGGTATCATGGGTTACGTTGACGTCATCCATGAATTTTTAAGTTCTTAAAAACCTTCTCGAGACGATTCACTATAAATATAACAACAGAGAGAGTGATGGGGGATGTACGAAAGAAGTAAAGGAATTGGGTTACAAAACTTTGTTCACACCATTGCTTGAATATGGTGGTGTAGTATGGGACCCACATTTTGAGTATCAAGTACAGGAGATAGAGAGGGTGCAGAGAAATGGTGTTAGATTTGTTTCTGGAAATTACCGCAGAACGCTATCAGTAACGGATATAATAAAAGAGCTGGAATGGGATACATTGGAAGATAGAAGGAGGGTGAAGAGGGTCATGGGAGTGTACAAGGAATGTATTGGTGATGAGGCGTGGAAACATATTGGTGTAATAATTAAAAGTAATGCATGGAAGGGAAAAGATGACCATGACCACAAGCTGGCACTCGATTTCAGGCACAAGGGTGTGGGAAGGTTCTCTTTTTTAGGTAAAGGTGTCAGGGATTGGTATAAGTTACCAAGGGAAATAAATGGTGAATAATTTACCAAAATTGTTGAAAGTGTTTAAAGTTTAAATTTGGAGATAAAAATGTAGGTTGGTGCAGATAAGGGAGAAAAATTGGTGTATAGAAAAATTTCCATTGGCTGTGCGCTCCCTTCGATTTTTTTTTTCTTAAGTGAAAAATCCGCCGTAGGTCGCCATGCCATCAACACCGGGCACGAAATGAAATTTGAAGACACGAGGCTGCTGTGGAGAGAAAACCAGTGGTGGCCTCAACGAGTGAAAGAGGCAACAGAAATTTTAAAGAATACCAACATCAACGAATATAGTGGCCTATCACCCTGCAATGCTTGTCAGTCGTTGCTAAGTCAACATAAACAGTATCTCTGATGAATATTGTAGAATGGCAGTTGAAAGCTCAGATAAGAATATATAAAAAAACCGCGGCATACCCTGAAAATCTAGTAATCATTAGCAAAAACGATCGTGGAAGCCCGTAAAAGCCTTAAAATAATTCCCTTAGTGCTTGTTCATTTCATCGCCCTGATTAGAATCGGAACGGCGTTTTGGGCAGAAGCCACTTGCAAGACCCCGGGATCTGTTTTCGCACAGTTGTCACCCCTGCCACCTGCATACGCGCGGAGCAGACTGCGGTAATTTCCGGTGGCGACCGCTTCCGGCGGAAGTGTATTCCAGTCGCGTCCTGGAGCCGGGTCGCTTTATGACAACAACTTGCCTCACTCCTACAGGAAGGCTGGGCTGTTTTCTGTAGTGGTGTACTCCACGGCTTAATGGGATTCTACTCCCCGTATCAACACCGTCTGTGCAGTAATATCAAAGATAAGTGATGGGTCGCATCCATACGTACACTATCTTGGAACACGACGAAAAATTATCAACTTTCTCATTGCAACACATCTTTCTAGATGGCAAGCGGGCTTAAACTTCATATAAAAATGAATGCCAGGATTTGTCGAAAGGCATACAAATCAAAATTATTCTCCCATCAGGCAAAATTCAAGCACTATAGTTTGGTAATGAAGCCAGAATGTTTATACGCAACAGAAACACTAGCCAGAAAGGGATTGACGGAAATAGAAAAGAAAGAAATAAAATTTCTAATTAAAATCTTGGGACCAAAAAAGTGACATGAAGTGAATTTAATTTCCGTTTGAGATCGAACCAAGAATTATACGACAAGTTTGAAAAGGTATCAAACACAATTAAGAAAAGGAGATTAGCTCTCTACGGACGCATCAAGAGAATGGAACCAGAAAGAATGGCAAAGAAAATACTCAACTTTCAGGAGAACAGGAACACTCAAGTCCCATGGGTGAAGGAGGTCCATCAGGATCTGAAAAGATGTGGCATCAGCATGGAAGACATCCAAGACAGGGAATTATTCAGAGGAAAAATTGCGGAGGTAAAGGATCTGACTGAAGAAAAACCAATCAGGAAAGGGAGGGCATATTCAAAGGAAGAAAAAGCAAGAGTGATCCAGAGAATGAAAGAGTACTGGCGACGGAGGAAGGAAACTCAGAAGAGGAAATGAAGTTGCCTAGTCGTAGTCCATAGATGGCTGAAACGAAAAAAAAAATAAAAATAAAAATAAAATAAAATAAAGAATGTTTGTTTGTTTGTATGTTCAACCTCTATGCGTTCCTATACCATTCATCCGATTACGCTTAAACTTTGGAGAGTTGTTGTGTGCACGCGTGCGAAAGTTTCTGCCAATAATAATAATAATAAACAAAAAAAACAAAATAAAATAGAAATAAAATAAAAATAAAATCCAAATAATCACCCTGTTTATAACCATTAATTTTATACAAACCTACATTTTTTACCCGATATCGATGGAAGTTTGCACATGTTTACTTTGAAAGAAACAGAAAAATACTGTCTACATTTGGTTTGTGATAACACAATGCCTCTCCCCTTTCCACCCTTTAATTTTTAGCAATGTTCTCTACACATACCCACAGTTTTTATCCAATATCGACGGAAGTTTCCTTTCAAACAAACCGGAAAATAGCGTCTACATTTGGTTTTCAGAATCCCTACCCCAGGCCACCTTTCCACCCCTTTTTTTGTAAACGTTCTTCATACATACCTACAGATTTTATCGGATTTCAATAGTAGGTTGCACACGTACACTTTAAAACAAACAGCAAATACTGTCTAAATTTTATATTCAGAAACCAAATCCCTCTACTCTTTCCACCCCATTAATTGTTGTCATTGTTCTTTATATAACGCTACAGTTTCCATCCGATTTTGAACGAACTTTGTACACGTATTCTTTAAAGCAAACAGAAAAGCACTGTCTACATTTGGTTTACAAAAATCCATTCTCTCTCCGCTTTACTTCCATGCATCTTCATTTCAAATGTGTTTATAGAAACAGTATTTATCAGATTTTTCATGAAACATTGCACGCGTAAAGTTTAAAACAAATAGAAATGTATTGCGTACATTAAGTTTACAGAAACCACAATCTCTCACCCATCATCCTTCTCAAACAAAATTTACACATGAAACCATTCGCTTTATCGCGAATATCTCGGAATTGGATGGTGATACAAAATGGTTATGACATTAAAAATCAAAGGGGATGTCAGAACTTTCATATCCACCTACCGAGCAACGTTATGTACTCCGCTTTCGCAGAAGACGGAAGACCAAAAATATTGTACTACCCAAAGCACCAGAATAAAATTTTTCAATTTTTATTTAATGGATGAAAACATTGTCTTTCATTTATTTGTTACATGTTAATTGTGTCTGTTTTCTATATGTGTGCCCACTTAAGAAATAAAAATAGGCATTGCAAAGCATGTCGGGCAAAGCCAGTTATTTTTTTAAAAATTAAAAGAAAAAAAATCGCAATTTATGTACTGTTCAGTTTCATTGCAGTATCATTCTTTTTCAGTGGATCCAACAACATACTTGAATATATCAAACGAGAATTTTTTCACCCACGAAACTGTTTTGTAACTTTGCTTCATGATCGTGTTTTATACTATAGGCTGATACCCTTGCTGTTAGAGCTTTCCTAGATCCTTCCACCTGATGCTGGGTCGTTTTACACCTCTTCGTCTCCAAGATTTCTCTTTGTACGGTAGTTAACTCAATCTACTCTTATTCACTGATATTCCCTCTCACCCTTGCTGTACTCTTTTACGTTGTTATTTAGTACTTTGATTTCCGGTAGCCCCCTTATCACAGCTTAGTATACGAAAAGATGTCCTATCGATCTGAAATTTGGCTCACGCGTTCCTTAGCAGCTACTGTTTGAGAAAAAGCGTGGAATGAAGCCGTCGTGTATATTGAAATGAAGCATAATCACTCGAAATTCGGGTCGATGCATACACGTTACTACGAAAGAAATATATTATACTAAGTGTAGATATTTATTTCACGTGTATCAGACTTCATTCCAAACTAACTATGACTGCTATTAGCAAACAATGGGACAAACCATCTTTCAAAGTGGAAAGTTGGTTGGTATGCGATATATCCCAGGGCGAAATTTTATATCTCACCTACACTCAAAGAAGTAATAAATGTTGCTGACTTTCCACCTCTTCAGTTTTGCAAACTGCGTGCCGAAAGCAGTTTTTATCCAACAATGAAGAATTAGAAACGCTTGGAACAAACGTCAACGGAAAATGTTTCCCTACCATAAAGTGCTGTGCTCCACACATGGAGTTTTAAAAAGTTATCTCTAAGTCCTAGATCAATATTCGAAACTATAAGATTACTCATTTTCATGAAGGCTCTTTTTGCTAGTGCTATTCTGCTTTTAACATCATTCGTGCTACGGCCATCAGTTGTAATTTTACTTTCCAAGTAGTAGAATTCTCTTACTTTTTCTATTACATCCGATAATATTTCCATATTTAATTTATTATTCGTATCGTTTATGCTACATTTCATCACTTTTGTCTTGCTTTGGTTTATATTTAGTGCAAAATCTTCCTTCAGCCATTCAGTAACTTCTCAATATACTCAGACTGTTCAGCTTACAAGACAATGTCGTCAGCAAATTGTATCATACTAATTTATTCTCCTTGGACACTTATGCCACATGCAAATTATCTTTCACCTTCTTTATTGCTTCCTCTTCGTACAGGGTGAATATTAACGGGGAAAGACTACAACCTTGTCTCACGCCCTTTTTAACTGATGCTTGTCTCTCATGATTCTCTACTTTTATTATAGCCACTTGATTCTTATTTAGTTTATCAAGTATACTTCTATCTCGATATCTAACACAGCTTCCTTCAACACTTTTTCTGAAATAATATGCTCTAAGGAAAGTGAACGACAGAATTACTGTCACATTTTCAGGTTATTAATGTGCAGTCAGAATATAATTTGAATTTAGTAACATTTAAATTGATACTTTCCTTTTTTAGCAGTAACAAATCGACTGCCTCGCATTGGTATTAAAACATTTATTTGCGCTGTTGCGAACACACACGTTAATTCCAGTAGTTTTCGCAGTTTTTTAATAGATTTTATACATTAACAGTAAGATGTCCTTTTTCCTGTTCTCACGTAGAATATTAGTTTAATTAGTTTTAGGACTGCAGTCCATGAGATTTCTGTCTTCCAGACTCTCCTGACTTGATAGCCAGCGATGATATCTGCTGCACGTTAACCAAAGATAACGCCGCTACCCTACACAAAGAAATTTATCACACATAAATATTTAGTTTAAATTAATTTAAATAATTCCCATACAGGGTCGATAGGTATTTGTTTACTATGAAATAAACGAGTCCCAGGAATCAATTTACAGTTTTTTTTTATAATTTTTACTTGCTCCCTACAACAAAATTACACAAAAATCGTCTCCAAAGATACTAAGTGCGAACAGACAAACGTTCCAGAGGTTCTAACTTTCAGTAAACTTGTAACTGCTTCAAAATTAAACTTTTTAAAACTAAAACTCCTCTATGCCGATTGCCTTATATAGTGATTACAAAAATTTCCGGAATAATACAAATAAAGCCGCGCGATGTTTCTCGAACGGCGACAATGTTGCCAACAATCAAAATCACATTAAAACAATCAGAATTAATACAAAATCATTCACAATCATCATCAAACACATGAAAATGAAAATTAAAGTATTTACACACAAAATTACCTACATAAATCAGCCCAAACATCGCAAATTGTCCTCTAAACATCGCAGCTCACATCAATACTAACAGTTACAAGCTGCTAGTCAGTGTTTCATACTTAATACTGCCCATGGTCGTACTGTATAGCGTTTAATAATTTCTTTCCATAAAAAAAATGTCCATTTACATAAATTCACAATTAATTACAAAAAAATTATACACAACCTTAATTAAATCACTCACAGCTTGTTATACATAGTTCTTAAAATACAATTTCTTTAAAGGGTTTAGTCAGTGGGCTGTTATAAGGTCCAAGTAATAACATTATATTGATAAATGAAGGCAGTGCAATTAAATCAAGCATTACTTTTCAACCTATTTTAAACCGAGTAAAAAAGGATAACACTTTATATGTAGTGAAACAACAAAACTTTTATTTTTTTACTATTTCATTCCTCCCAGCTGATGCGGGCTGCTGGAGGATCGCGGAGATCCTTTTCAGCCTACTACACTACGGGGTGGGAGGGGGATGGAAGGTAGGCCGTGGCCTTGTAAGGAACCATCCCAGCATTCGCCTAAAGTCTCTGAGGGAAACCACGGAAAACCTCAGACAGGATGGCCGAACCGGGTTTGACCCCGGTCCTCCCGAATGGCAAGTGGCAGTGCGAAATCGCACTGCCCAAGCCTCAGTACAACAAAATTTTACATGTTTTTAAGTTAAAACTTCAACAAAATAAATTTGAGTGCGAGTTTTACATAATGTTTATAGTAATTTTTAGTTTGTAAAACTGATAACATGCCTAACGAAGAAGTCTTAAGTTTTTAAAACATTTAGGTTGGGTGAATGTTGTTGTTTTCTTACTCGCCAGTTCAACTTTTCTGCTTGTGACAGGTTCACCTCTGGGATATATTCCTTGTGAGAGAGCAGAGAGGAGTGTCTAACAGAGCGCCTTGTCCCCCCGGGCTGGCAGGTGAGACGCCAAAACTGGCGACTTTTATCTCAAGGGCAGCGACTGCTGTCGCCATCAACAAGCGAAAAGAACGTCAAAAAGAGAAACACGACATCAAAGCTGCCGCTCTGTATCCTGCGATTAGCTGCTTGCAGTCCAAGTGAAATGTGTAAGGAACAGGCATTCCGCTTATAGTGTCACGATGTATAATCTTCTTTTGGCGACCGTTCCAGCATTCGGATAGGTAATTACGGGGAACCGCAATCTGCACGGCCGTTACGCGGGGTCCAGGACTCGTGTCCGGTCCCGTTGAACCTCCCCGATCCCGTGCAGTGGTGCCGTGCGCAGCCACACTGGTAGGTATCTCACAAGATGATAAACGTTTATTACTTCTCGCACTCGACAGTTTGGCCGAGCCTGGATATAATAAAGTCGACCACTATCACGTCTACTATGGCGTCAAGAAAAAGGCTAATTTGCCCAGCAATATAATATTGGGAAGGACAGGGTTCAAATCCCGTCCGGCCAACATGACTGAGGTTTTCCGTGGATTCCTTCAGTCCCTATAGGTGAATGCCGGGACGGTTCCTTACAAGGCCACGGCCAACTTTCATTATTTTCCCTCCCCTTTAGATTAAGTTGGCTGAAAATGGTCCCCGAGGCCCTTCAGCAGCACGCCTCCCAGCTGAAAGGAGGAATGAACTTTCAAAAAAAAAAAAAAAAAAAGTGATAATAATACCATGTATGTGACCAGTGCTATATGCAACTATATAGATTTATCCGTAGATGTACGGATTAAAAAAAAAAAAAAAAAAAAGAAAAAAATAAGGTATCGAATTTTGTTAAAATATCTACGGATTTTTGCCACTTTTACTATGTATTGATTTTAGCTTATATTCGTGTTTTTGTTAAACTTTCAGTGTGTAGTGTTTCTGCATTACAGAACTGTCAATAATTGTGAATCGTTTCCTTGTAACCGTCAGGTGAACCAACGACTGAAATTTTTTAATTTTTAAATAATATTTTGGTTGTCTATAGATTTTATAGAACTTAAAAGAACGTAATAAAGAACCATCGATGACACGCTCATTGGCATGATATTACAAAGCAGTGTCTTTCGAGAAAGAAACGATGTGAACGGCCTAACGAATGTCCGAGAGTCAAAGAGGCCGCAGTTTAACATTTTCCGTTAAACAGAATGAGGGCTATTGTAAATAAAAGATGAATTGAAAGTTCCAGTAAGATGCTTAAGCCCTTAGGATATTTGTATATGGAAAAGGAAATAATTAGAGATATACTGACTTTTGTATATACATTGGAAAGTGGATTATTACCAAGATATGCGTTTAATTTAATTGCAATGGAGCACACACTCCGGTGGCAATTTCTCTACACACCCAACTTCCCCTTATCCTGCACCCACCAACACTTGCCCTCTACAAATTTTATCTTTAAATTCTTTTAGCGTTTTCATTTCCCTTGGTAAATCATTCCAATCCCTAACACCTTTTTTTTTTTTAAAAAAGATGTAATTATAAGACAAGGCAGGCAAATCATTTCCATTCAACTTATAATAGAAGTAGTAAAGCATAGAAAACAGTATTGCACAAATGTTTAAAAATATATAACAAATTACCAGAGGAAATAAAAAGGACAGATCTGTTGCAAGTTTCAGAGAAAATCTGAGTAAATGGCTAAAGAAGAGAGGTTGTGGGATTCAATTAAATTTACACTGTGATTGTTTTTTTATTTATTTTTAATGTGATGAACGAATTGTAATTGTATATATACATTAGCCATAGGCTATTTTAAAATAAATAAAATAAATAAACAAGACATGCTAAATTTAACGTCCAAAGAAAGCAGCAAGAGTAATGAAAGCGACACTGTATGATACATGTTGAGATATTTCTTACTGTTAATGTAGAATATTATCTTGTATTTAGATTGTTAATGATCTGGAAATAAAATATTCTTAATTTTGGCTCTCTGTTCAATAATTATCGATTCAGTCTTTCAGTCAGCGAGTCTACGGATTTTTATACCAAATATACGAAATTTTAGCGGCCATCTGAGGATTTTCAAAGCCAAGAGACTGGCAGCACTGTCTGTGACCGAGTCAGGAAGAGGGCAATACTTACGGGAGCACGGGGTCCGGCCATGCTGACTGCGGGTTTCGGTGGTCTTGCGCAGTCACTTCAGGCGAATGCAGTGATGGTTCCTTTCAAAGCCCATGGCCAACTTCCCATTCCCTCCCCGTAGGTTAGCTAGGCTGAAAAGTGTCCTGAAGACCATCTGGCAGCCCAATTTAGAGAAAATATATCCATAAATATTATATCGACATTTACAAACAGTATCGATATATATTGAGCAAAATGTCTGTATATCAATTATTGGCTAAATCCAGTAATTATTTAAAAATATTCACAAAATTTATCAAAATATTAAGAAAATTAAAGACACGTGGAAAAATTGAAGAAAATTTTATGAATTTATCTATTTTTACAATCTATGAAATCGGTATTTGTCTGATACAAACTTTAAAAGAACTTTCTGTTCAATATGTTCCCCCGTCAATCTACCCCTGTTGTTCGGCGCCGCTAAGTTAACTGCAGAAGCCACTCTTTCGGACTACACACAAGAGGTTTCGTATAACAGGTATTTTTCAATCGCATTAATTGTTATTCATCAATTTTAAAAACCAG
The DNA here is from genome assembly GCA_031002005.1 of Vandiemenella viatica. Taxonomy (NCBI): domain Eukaryota; kingdom Metazoa; phylum Arthropoda; class Insecta; order Orthoptera; family Morabidae; genus Vandiemenella; species Vandiemenella viatica. The sequence continues at coordinate 267,429,693 of JARYHS010009186.1, forward strand.
TTAAAAAAGAAGCTGTTAATTTACGTCAACCCTGAAAGTTGCAACGCGGATGCTTAATCAATATTCTTCATCTATAAAAAATAACCATACCGTTAACATTCAAATATCTTGAAAAAAAATTACTTTAACGTAAACATGTTAAAATTAATCACCTTTTTTTAACCTCTTAGTCGTCGATGAGAAGCTGTTAAATTGCATTTTCACTTTTTTTAAGTTGCTTTCAGATGATTGGATATATACGTGTATTTATCAAACATATTTTTAACATATAACTTGGATAGTGAATTGTATTTCTAAAGAAAATATCGAAATGGTACTTAAAATTGATACTCGAAATGAAATATCGATTTTTAATGTATTGGGAATAAAAATATCGGCGATATATATTGATTATTTAATAAAAAATGCCGATTTTCGATACATCGATATATGTTTCCCAATTTTAGCCTTCACCTGGAAGGAACGAAGTTCGTTAAAAAAAAAAAAGCACGTCTGTTATCGAGTCGGGAGCAAAACGATATCGCCCTCTAGGCTAGCATTCGCGGGGATGGGGACTAAAATCATCGTCCCGACCTCATGACTACGGTTTTCCGTAGTCCGTCCAGGCCAATCCCGGGGTGGTTCCTTCTAAAGGTCATGGCCAACTTCCTTTCTGATCCCCATCCCCAATAAGTTAGCTGGCTGAAAGGAGTACGTGAGATCTTAACCGTAGGCTTCACCTACGAGGAATAAAACAAGTAAAGAAATACCAAGTCCGTCACGGAGCCAGGTTTGGTGGATGATATCGTTTTGTTCTGGCATTAAGAAGGACGTGTGATCGATTCCTTTCCAGCGATCTCGATTTCGCTTTTCCACGATTTCCCAACGTCACTGCTAGAGAATGCCAGGATACTTCCATAAAAATGCCATTTCCCATTTCGTTCCCATTCCTTGTCCTCTCAATACCTCTCCCTGCGGGAATGAAGCCTCTGGCGTCATTCCAGTGCCGAAATTTATATTACAGTAAGGAAGTGATGTTTACCTATGGTTCCATAAAGGCAGTTACAGAAACTATCTTCTCACGTTGATGTACGGCGTTAGATGTTTTTAATGTCATATGTTAAATAATTCTTACCGTGTTAGCTATCACATCGTCATTCTGAAAATTGTCGCACAGAATATTAAAATTTGCCATTTTTTTTAATTCCCTAAACATGTAAAATATATGAAACTTTAGGTTCATTTAGATACAGTTTTGGCTCTAGAAATTTAGAAGAATCAGTATTTGGCTAAATCATTTGTAAGAGTAAAAGCCAATAGCGTCCATAATAATTCTTTAGCCAGTATTTTTTTTTTCGACTACTACATAACCTGCAGCTATAAATAAGACAATAGGGGGTAAGAATGTTTTTAAAAAATTCTGGTGTAGAGTAGATACCCAATTGACGTTAAAAATAATTGTTTGTTTAAAATTTAAGTTAAAACCTGTTCGACCAATGGCCGGGACAGGGTCGTTCCACATCAAATCACCCAATAAAAAATAAATTTTACACCCACCTCCTTAGATTTTCATGAAATTTGGCTCAAATGGTTCTAATACCATCATGACAACACCTGCAAATTTTTTTTGCTGTATCTCTTGTAGTTTTTTTTTTTATAAATTTTTAAAGTTTTTATGTTTTGCGTTTTCCGAACCTTCAGAAATGGTAAATTTAATTTGTATTGAAAACTTCAAAATTGCTTATCTTAAAAACTCTTTTAGATAACATCATGAATTTTTGCAGCAAGTTTATTTATTATACATATTTGAAGATAAAAATGATACTATTAAAATATATTAATATTTTCTATGAAAAAAAATTATACGTATTTTTCTTCTTCTTTTTTTTTTAACGGGTGTTTTGTTTTATAAGAATTGCAATATCTAGAGTCTCAGACCTGATAGAATGCTCAAATTTGTTTTAATGTACTCTTAAACATATAGGCTACTTGATAAAATAAAAATAACGATGGCTTTTTAACATGTTTATTAACTATAGTAGATTACATTAGAATTATGTACAAAGATAGTGTACTTACAACACTTATGTATAACCCAAATGATTGCTTGAAACATTGAATTTTTTGAGTAATTTTGTCTTTTTTAATAAACATTAATCCTGATTCAAACTGTTTTTCCACTTCATCCAAGAGCTTTCAGTTCTTTTGATAGAGTCTTTTTTGAAGTAATACATTCTTCCAGTGCCACTTGATTGAGGTGCGTCTACTACACAGACTATGTGCTCCAAAGGCACTATGCAAGAATCTTCTCTTTCAGGCCAATAAAATGATGCAGCTGGTCCTGAAGGATGCAGAAATAGAATTTCTGCATCTTCTTCATCATTGAATATTGTTTTTACCAGTCCAAAGTACCAGTTACCATCATAATTTGCAGCCACATAGCTATTTATGGATGGTTTAACACGAACCCAGTCAGAATAAGAATGGAAAGAAAAGACAAAGGAGGGTTTTACACTATCTGTAGTCCTTCTAATTTCAAGGTTGTTTGTTGGTAGTGGTTTGAAGTTATGAAAACTTCTTGTTCCAGGAATGGTTCGGGTTGCTGAAAAACGTTTTTCTAGTTTTAACCGTAGCAAATCAGCTTCTTTTTTGTCAATAAAGTGAAAATGAATGTTTTCAATATTTTTTTCACAAAACTTGTACACTTCGATTGCTGTCAATATTTGTTGTTCGTCTGAAAGCTGTAGACTGGCTTTCCTTAAAATTCTTTTAATAGTTCCTCCTAGACCATCACAAATTGACTTCCCATGACTTGTTGCAAAAAAAGAGTGTTGGGCCTTCAAATTAAAGTCTCTCACGTGTTCAGTCAAATTTTTAAAACTGTTTCTATAGCACAACCATCTGTAAAGTAGTGAACTGAGTCAATGTCAGTATGATGTAATGACAGCCACTTTGTAATTTCTTTTTGTACAAAGTTAACAAAACCAGTGTCATGTTCTTGGTCATCACTAATAAAACAGTGGTTGGAAACAAAAACATTTTTTTCCTCATTTCTTAGAAAAACTCCAACTGGGTGTAGAGTACAACCACCTCTATTCCAATGGTAACTTTGGATCTCATTTTGTATAACAAAGGAATAATTTTCACTGAAATCCATCACAGTAATTGCTGTTTTGGGTGGTGGGTCTTCTTTCAATCTTTTAAAGGCTGCTGATTGGGATTTTGCTATAAACGAGTGCGGGGTGAGCTTTTCAAATGACGTAACAAAATGTAGTCTTCAACACTGATAGACTGTTTGATCATTTCTGCCCTGTCTGTGTTAACCCATTGACTGATTACAATTTCTTCTTCTAAATCATAATCATCACTTAGTTTTTCAGTTAAGTACTCAATTAGTGCAGTATTTGCAGGACAGCTGTCGCAATGACGTAGCATGCAGTTTTGGTTTTCCGTGTTGCACACAAGCATCTTAATTAGGTCTTTATAAGATTCTTCAATTTTCACAGCATCCAGTAATAGTTTAACATTCTGGTGGATACTGCCTGCAGCACCAGCAAGGATACACCATTTAGGTCTCAAGAAACAAAATATTGAAAATCCTACTTCTACCTCGGGATTCTCCCATTTGAAACAAGAATAGAGTTCTCTCAAGTTACACAAAATGAGTCTTTTTTGCATGTACACATTTTTTTGAACACTTACTTTGTCTTTTGTTCCAGGTAGCACTCTCGAACTTTCATCCTTTTCATAAAAATCTGTTACAAGTCTTACTGTATTTTCAGAAAGAGTTTTACCTTTTTTTGGACCAGGAGTTTCCAAAATACCCTTTTCAGATTTTAGCTTTCTAGCTTGTCGCACCATGTACTCACTTACATTAAATTCTTTCATCACTTTATTTCGACTCCAAGAATCCGGAGCCAAGGTCAGAATCTGGATTTTTCTAGACCTCCCAACAGATGAAATCTTCTCTTTCATAAGAGAAATCATTACATCAAAATCCTTTGCTTTCTCAACTACATTGTTACTCCATTAAATTGATAACAACTATAACTGTTGACCAAATTAAAACTAAAAGACTTAAAACTCTGAATGAAAAAAATAATAAATAAATTACGTCACTGTATGTAAGCACAACCTGACTCAATGAAAGACAGTGAGCAACTGAATCTAACAATTACCAACTGTGGAAGAACAGCATGACACCACAGGACAAGAGCCTGTTGAGACATGCTTGCAGAGTGAGCTGTATGGAGGAGCATGTCGCCACAGGAAATGTATCTGATCAGACTTGCAGAACCATGCAAATTTTAATGAGCACAGCTAATCAGGCACTGTTATTAGCTAAATCAAGGTAAACCTGACTTGAGTTGTACTATTATGACGACTGAGCTTTTTTAACTATTAGTACTGTAAAACACACACAGCTGATTGAATTTTTAACTTAACATACCAAGTTTAAATTTAAACTTAACTGGATTGGAAAATTGATATCTATCAACATTAATATTATTTATTAAGAAGATAAAAACTTATTTTTGGTGTCTAAGTCACTTGGTTCTTTTTATTTTAAAAATATAATTAATATTATTTTAAAAATTAGATAACTATTAAACAGGTTAAAAAGCCAACATAATTTTTCTTTTATCTAATAGCCTATACAATTAAGAGTATTTTAAAACAAATTTGAGCTTTCTATCAGGTCTGAGACTCTAGATATTGCAGTTTTTGTAAAACTAAACATCCGTTAGCTAAAAAAAAAAAAAAAAAAAAAAAAAAAAAAAAAAAAAAAAAAAAAAAAAAAAAAAAAAAAAAAAAAAAAAAAAAAAATTGTAAATTTTTTCATTTGGAATATTTTAATATACCTTTATGGTATTTTTTTTAACATTTAGATATAACACACAAACTTATTCCAAAATTTCATACTGATATCTTGAGTATTCTTTAATATACAAATTTTTTTAGTTGTGAGGACGTTTTTAAGTTACGATTTCCGACTGCTAAAACAACGCCAAACCTAAAAACTTTAAAAATTTATATAAAAAAACTATAAGAGATAGAGCAAAAAAATTTTACAAGTGGTTTCAGGATGATAAAAGAAGTAATTGTACCAAGTTTCATCAAAATCTGACATGGTTGGTGTCAAGGCCTGGGTGACCCGACACATATTACCTCACAGAAGCGCCTCCGTGCAGGAGATGCAACCCGCCGAACACTACAGTCATTTTGGTAGCGCCACATTCAGGGGCAGCAGTAGCCGAGCTTACCTAATTACCACACAAACAACGGGTGATTTGGTGGCTCAGTGGTTAAAGCGTGTGACTAGATCTTAAGGACACCTGTCCGAATCCCTGTTTCGGCATGGATTTTCATGGGTCCTGGACCAAACCTTCACCTATAGCACAACTTGCTCCGTAATGTAAAGTACGCCACGAAACATCCGTGGTTTGGATCCCACGTTAAACAGTAGGTCCCATTTAACTGGTAGACTCACCGGGTTAGGTTACGTAAGGAGCAAAGGAACCATAGCTCCAGGACCAAGCTAACATGCCTTGGGAGGTTCCAACCAATCTTGCTTGCGGTTGAATACGAAGCCTATGCTTTCATTATGTAAACAAAGTTTTGTTTACGTTATCGAATATGACAAATAATATGATTACATTCGAATATCACATATTGCATGTAAAGAGGTTTTTTAAATAAGTTTATATTAATCCTCTCACTTTTTGCTAGTTGTTGTATAAGCTTCGTTGCATATATAATTTGAACAACCCAGAAAAACACAGAAAAAGACTGAATTTTAAAGGTTGAGCGTGAAAAAGTTTCAGAAGTATTTACTAGTACAAATATTTTATATAAACACACCGAGCGCGGTAGATAAGCGGTAATAAATTCGGAAGGATGCGTGTTCGAATCCTTCCGGCCTTCCAGATTTGGATTTTCCGTGGTTTCCACAAATCATTCCAGGAAAATGGTAGGATGGCTCATTTTTTAAAAAAAGGGCCATAACATTATTCCTTCCCATTCCTTGTCCCCAGTTGTTTACCGCCTCTAATGACTTCGACGTCGACGAGGTTTAAAACCATAATCTCGTTATAGAAAAAAATTTCTCCGTTTTTATATATCTGATAGTTTGAAGATTGATCAAAATAGAACAAGCAGAACAGTATGCGTCAAATATTCCGTTGCAGAGAGTCATTGTTTGATGCGAGAGAAATGAAGTCACGCAGTCGTCTTGAACACTGAACATTAAATTTACTTGCCGGTGCTGCAGTATTCGTACATGTAGCAGTGATGAGACGGTACTCCCGTTGTTTCAATACACTGCGCTGTTCGGGGAGATGCGTTTGAAGGTTCTGTCCTCCGAGAGTTCGGTGACTCAGGCATCGCCCGGCCTCTCCGACTGCCGTCTCCCAGGGACGCTCTGGCCTCCTCCACTCCCGATTTGCGTCACAGCGATCGACGACGATTCGTTTTAGTTGGAAAGCCAGACAGAGCAAGGCGGAGAGGCAGCGTGGAGAAACGACGTTTCGTCAGGCATTCGGCGCATCGGCCCAACAACAAAAAGCTTCGGTAACGAGGTTTGCAGTTGGATATTCTCTCGCAGTTGTATTTACAAAACGGGACTTTTTAAATTGTGGAAGTAAAAATCTGTATTATGTCGAGTCACACAAAGTGCGGGCTAGGATAATTTCATATAGGAGCATATTCCATGTATGTGTGTGTTAAACTATTGTTACGTGGTATTTTGATGTGTGTTTGTTTGAATTGTTGATTGTGTGGAATCAATTGTAGTGATTGACTATTTACGTGTGCGCGACTTCGAGTACCGCGTATCGGTCATTCATTTCGTAGATTGCAGTCGAGTGCTTTCTATCGTGTTTTTACGACGAAGCCGAAAAACGGGTCGAGCTGCACGGGCAGCACCGCCGGGCCGCGTCCGCCGTCGCGTTCGCGATCGTCGGCTTCCGCGCCGCGCCGTTCCGTGCCGTTCGCTTCCGCGATACCGGTAACGAAAATGACGTCTAAGCCTGCTGCGGTTGTTACTGTTACTCGAGTGCGTGGTGACAGTTACAACGTGGAGATAGAAGCAACTCACGCCCCACCAGAGGATCAGCCAAATGACTTTCCTGTGACAACAAAGGGCCAGCACAACGCGCCCATGTCATCGTCAGTGGCGTCTATGCCGACCTCTACCGACGCTATGGACTTGGTGGAGATTGCAGACCTGGACTCAACGCCTACTACGGAATGTGTAGTGGACTACACAGTGATGGAACACGAGCAAGAGGCCTCCGTCTCACGTAAGCGTGCTGCTGAGAACACTTCAAATGATAAAGATGACACACAGTCCAAGCGGGCTGCAAAAATTTCTGTGAAAACCAAAACCAGAATGCCGACTCCTCAGCTCAAATCCGACCGAAGAAGAGCAACCAGAGATGCAGAACAAGACGCAGACAAGTGGCGTAAGCCGCGTAGACCTGCTCCTGCCGCTCAGCTGAGCTCCAATGCTGCCAATGCTCCCAGCACGAGCAACTCTTTCTCGCATCTCCCCATAGAGGCAGAGCAAGTTATGGAAACAGTGGAAGCTGAACAGACAAAGCCGGTTAGGGAGTCGAAGCCAGCACCCCTGATAGTGTCCTTCAAAGAGGATTATAGAAACCTCGATATGACACTAAAGAATCTTTGTAAGCACGAGTACCGCGTCAAACCTGCGGGACGCGAGTTATACAAGCTCTTCCTCAAAACTAATGCCGACTATCAAGCCGTCTTGGGCTATGCGTCACAAAACAGCATACCGTTCTACACCTTCCCAACTGAAGCTGATAAAAACCTGAAAGTTGTGTTACGAGGACTCCCATTCAATTTCTGCACGGAGTACATCAAAGAAGAACTGAAAGTGCTAGGTATAGTGGCGAGGACAGTCGTTCGTCTGCGTTCACCAAAAAACGCGACAGGAAGTGCCACTGTTCCTGGTAGTCCTCTCGGATACCACCGAGAATAGAGCAATTTACAAAAATGACGTCTCTATGCTCAGTGATAATAACCACCGAAAAATTACGTAGCACTCGAGGTCCTCCTCAGTGTTACAATTGTCAGGGAATAGGACACGTATCCCGGCACTGTGTTATGCCGCCCAATGCGTCAAGTGTGCGGGCGAACACCCAACGCGCCAATGCGCTCTAAAAAAAGGAGAAACATCTCCTAAATGTGTTAACTGCGGCGGTGATCATGTCGCAAGCTATCGGAAATGCACCGCTTTCAGTAGATTTAATGACAAACAGAAGGCAAACAATGCCTCCTACGTTGCCATTCTTAAGAAGAGGCAACAACAGAAAAAGAAAAAGGAGGAGGAAGAGGCAGCAGCCTCCAACAAGGGCCTGCCCAACCCTGAGCTGAGACCGGGTAAAACCTACGCAGAAGCATCAGTTGGTGCTCATAACAATGGGAAGGATCACCAGAGAGAATCCTCTGCCCAGGCAAAACCTCCGAGCAGGATGAAGAAAACTGAAGAATTGAAGAACCGCCACCGGATGAGAACACCCGAAAGGATGACGGCTCCATCCTCTTAAACATGGTGCAGTCACTATTGCAGACGGTGACTGCATTAATTCAAGACCTGCCGCGTCAGATGGCGGAGGCCGTTAGGATGGCAATAACTGCCGTACAACAAGGTAACCAAGAACGTCATGGCTAATTCCATTGAAGACTTAACCATTTGCATATGGAACGCTAATGGCCTCTGGCGCCAGATGGGCGAATTTAAGGAATTCCTTAGGGACGAAGGCATTGATGTGTGCCTCGTGAATGAGACTCATCTCAAGCAGGGGATCAAAGCTGCTGCCCCCAACTACTCCTGCTATAGGTGTGACCGGCCAACCGCCGGAGGTGGTACTGCGGTCTTCGTTAGGAGCGCCATTAAGCACTACCAAATAGTATTACCCCGCATGGAGACCATAGAAGCAACCGGTGTCGCTGTCGAGACATGTCGGGGGAGACTTGTGTTTGTTGCTGTATACCGACCACCAGGACGCCTACATGAAGGGGAAATTTCTGCACTTCTTAGTCTGCGCGGCAATCTGTTTATTGCGGGTGACTTGAACGCCAAGCATGTCGCCTGGAATTCACGAATCACCAACAATCACGGAAGGAAACTTCTACGAGTGGTCGAGAACCACGATGCGGTAGTTTGGGGACCCACCGAACCTACCATCTTTGGACGTGGCCTGCCCGATGTTCTTGACATCGCCATAACCAAGGGCCTAAGACACAACATAGCCGTCACCACCAAAACGGTCTTGTCATCCGATCATGTCCCGGTGCTTTATTATATGGCGGCGGACATATCATCACGCAGGGACAGACTAGCCAGAAACTTACGTGAGATTAACTGGGAAGTCTTTAAGAACCTCCTCACACAGCGGATCGAATCTGCAGCGCCACCCTCTGCTACTGGCCCCTCTGCCGCCGTTGCTGTACTGGCTGACTGGATAAACGAGGCAGCAGATGCGGCTACCCGGCCGCGCCGTAACCAGCCTCCACGATCTCGGCAATTGCCTTCCCACATCCGAGAGGCAATAGCAATCAAAAACCAACTAAATAGGGAGTGGCATCTCACTAGGGATCCGGCTACAAAGAGAGTGGTAAATCGCATGCAGCGGGAGATCAAAGCGGAGGTAGAACAGTACAGAATTTCTGACTGGTCTAATTTCATTTCCACCTTGAATATAGAAGACGGGTCTGCATGGCGAGCCACGAAGGCCCGACTCCGCCAGAGGATAAAGATCCCACCTCTGGTTGTTGGAAACAACCATGTCTGCGTCCCAGAAGAAAAGGCTGAAGCTCTTGCTGAGACCTTTGGGGCAAACTTTAAACCAGTTGACGTCCCTAGAGACGATGAGCACATAAACTTCGTGGAGCGACGCCTGAGTCGCTTCCTAGTAGCTGTTCCTTCGGAGGAAGACCTCATAGAGGAAATCACGGTGCAGGAGGTGACATCAGCCCTCGCGAACCTGAAAATCAAGAAAGCTGCCGGACACGACGGGATTGGTGGAGGGATTCTCCGACAAATGCCCCCTACGGCAATCCTATACATCACGGAGTCTTTCAATGAAATTCTCTGTACAGGCGAATACCCGCAAACGTGGAAACATGCCCACATTATACCCATTCCCAAAGGCGGGCAAGGACAGGAGGTCACCCAAGTCTTATCGACCGATCAGCCTGCTGCCTACACTTTCCAAAGTGTTTGAAAGGATATACCTTAAGAGACTACGCAGAATCATAAACAACGAGAGGCTGCTGCCGGATGAACAGTTCGGCTTCCGACAAGGGCATTCCACCCCTCAGCAGCTCCTTCGTCTTGCTGAAGAAGCCTTTGCCGTTTTTGAACGTCGCGAGTACTTCGGTGCGGTCCTGATGGATGTAAGCCGAGCCTTCGACTCAGTGTGGCACCAAGGACTCTTATATAAACTTCTCACGCAAGGAGTACCTCTTTCTCATGTTAAACTACTCAAGAGCTACCTGGAGGGACGAACCTTTCGAGTAGTCATGGACGGGGCCACATCCTCAATCAAGAACATCGCTGCAGGCGTCCCACAAGGCTCGGTCCTTAGGCCCGGTGCTATACAGCCTCTACACTGCTGATACACCTACTATAGCACGTGTTAAAAAAGCCCTGTATGCCGATGACACGGCCATGTTTTCCAGAAGCCTGAACATCAACAATCTGCGACGTCGACTACAACAAGCGTGCGACAATATTCAGGAATGGGCAACGAAATGGCGGCTAGCCTTTAATGCGCCAAAGAGCCAAGCGATTGTATTGACTAGGAAGAAGGTTCCACAAAACCTGACTCCTCTAACCCTCTTCGGCGAAGATATCAACTGGACAAGTACTGCCACCTACCTAGGTGTGAAAATGGACAAGAGAATGACGTGGAAGCCTCACGTCACCAACGTCCGCGCAAAGGCATCTGGGAGAATGAGAATTCTATACCCGATTCTCAACCACTCTTCAGCACTGAGGCCGCAGCTGGGAATCCGCCTCTACGTTGCACTAGTCAGGCCAATAATGGAGTACGCAGCAGTTGTCTGGGGGAACACTGCTGCCTCCAACTTACAGCAACTGCAAGTTGTACAAAACAGGGCCATAAGACAGGCATATCATCTACCGCGTGAGACGAGGACACATGTGCTGCACCAAATAAGTGGCCTACCCAAGCTTCGCGAGAGGTTTGAACAGCTGGCAAGACAATTTTACGCCAATAATAAAAAATCTACCAATCCGCTGATAACCGCTCTAGGTGCGGATCCAATATATGACAACTCTCTCAGGTGGCCAAAGAAACTACTGGACCACTAATTATGCACTAAAATATAAGAACAATGACAAAAGCACCGGATACGACAAATCCAGATAGAGACGAACCGTTTTGATAATGACAACCAATAACATAAACTGGAAGGAGATGCGCTATAGCGCAAAAACTTCCCCTCAACCTGGGACTTAAGTCACTGCTGCTGTATTATGTCTTTGCGTTAAATCATTAATATATCTTGGTATGATTAGGTATTCGAATAACGCGGGTTGGTATCCGTGACCCGTGTCCATTCCTTCTGATTTAAATTTTTCCATGCTTATCAGAAATCAATCGATGAGAAAGTCGGGATAGTTCCTTTATGGTAAAAGGCCGTGGTACCTCAAAATGGACCTGGGGATGGGATGGGCATTTAAAAAAATATATCGATAAATATCGAAACGATATTTACAAACACTATCGATATATATCGGGGGAAAAATATCGATATTTCGATATATCGATATTTTTGGCTAAAGGGAGTAATTATCTAAAAAAAATCATAAAATACATCAAAATATCAAAGAGAATTATGAAAATTAAAGACACAGGTAGTAAATTATACAAACTTTTATTAATTTATTATTTTTTCAATCAATCAAACCAGTATTCGTCTGATATGGACATCAAAAGGACTCTCTGTTTTATGTGCTCCCCCGTCAATCTACTCCTGTTGTTCAGTACAGCTAAGTTGACTGCAGGAGCCACTCTCTTGGACGACACAGAAGAAGCTTGACATATAAGGTATTTCAGCGCGCTGTAGCACTGGCAATTCACCCAAAACTTTACTGGGTCTGATTTTCTGTCTATTAATGGTTGGTCCAGGTACTGCTTAAGCTCATTAGGAACTTAGCCAGAGCTTGGAACCTCTTGCATAACAGTAGTGCTAAGGGATAATAGCTTTTCATGTGCAGACCAAATTGATGCGTTATCTGCGATATATTGTGTTGCTGCTGAAAACCTTACTTCTAGAGAACGTTGTCCTCGTCGTCTAAGTTCCAAGCGAATATCATTACTTATTGAAGATATCGCATTTGACACACCGATTGGAGAAGTGAAGTGTATACGTTTGAAACGAGGGTCCAAAATGGTAGCTGCTGCAAGGAATGTATTTCTTTCTAAAGGACTTAATTTCTCTTGAAATCTTTGGAGTAAAACCTCTTTTACCGTGAATCCTAAAGTGGTCGAAGGAGTAGCTTGTTCCGTTACTTGTCGAATCAGATTTGAAACAGGAATGGCTAAGCTAGCAGTCACATAATTTGTACCACTAACCTCTTCAGTGGCTTCTTTGAAATGACCAAGCAGGACAATGAGATCAAGTATTATATTAAGCTGTTAAGTTGCAACCATATCAAGTGTGTTTATATTTGACTGACTTTTTGTAGCTAATATTTTAGCTACAATTGCAGAGGGTCTAACAAATCGTTCTAACATATTAAAGCAGGAGTTCCATCTGGTGCTAACAGCTTGAGTTAAAGTTAACACTATCCTTCCTTTTCCCCAGATGCTTCTTGTTCAGATCTTAATAGATCCATAGCATTGACAAACTGCTTAAAATAAGTCACAATACTTTTTACGTGATCGCAGAGTGCTGCAAATCAATTATTTTCACTTAACGCTCCATCAACGATTTTCATCATCAGGGCTTGACCAGTAAGTTGCAATTTCTAATCACCAAACCTCTCTGCAGTGCGTATGTTGCGAGGGCATACGATGTTGTTGATGGTGATTCATCCGTCGGATGGGAATGTTAAGCTTGGCGCCCCCTTAGTATGTTACGCAAAAGTAGGCCTGAACATGCCGACATCGGCTTCCACCCTCTCCCTTCTTTCATCTCTAATCCACAACACTCTATACTGAACCACACAGTGTCATTGTCATACACACTTAGGAGCACTGTCACACTGAGGAAGGAAACGGGGATTTTTTTTTTTTTTTTACTGCTTAACGTCTCTTAACAGCGAGGTCTTTAGAGACGGTAAAGGATGGGGGGCAAGGAATTCGGCCATTGCCTTTTGAAGGAAGCATCCCGGAATTTGCCTGGAGTGATTTGGGAAACCATGGAATACCCAAATCTGGATGCCCGGACGGGGATTCGACCCACCCTCCTTCCCGAATGCGAGGCCAGAAAGCTAACCATTACACCACCATGTTCGGTAAAACGGGAAACCACCCCAGTTCATCTTCCTAGGAAGATCACCCATGGTAATCGCCTACAACCTGACACGGAAGAGGCGATCGAAGAGGATCTTACTATCAGTAAAAACTATTGGTGTCTCAGTGATAAAAAAACTAAAAACCGCTCTCACTACATCAATCCAAGACAGCAATCACAAGAAAGTATTCTTTAGTGGGGCTGTAATTCACGAGAAAGCTATATGTCTTAATGCATATTTTAAAGAGCATAACAATGAACTTTAGGATAGAGGTTTTAAAGCAACCCAGAACTGGTTTATTAAGTTCGAATGTGCGATAATCACTCCATTACATCAAAATTTTTCTGCTATACTTGGAACGTATTCCCTATAATCCTATATAAACTAACATTCTGTATTCAAGGTTTCCGTATTCAAGATTTCCATATTCAAGATTTTCGTATTTGCTGCTAATTTACGGAACGCATTCCTTGCGATTAAGGAGTTTTGACTGTAGACTAGATTGTAGACATTTAAATGAATTAACAGTCATTCATAATGACTTGTGGTTCATCAACCCATTAATTGTTATTCGTAAATGAAAAAAAAACAGTTGAAAAGATAATATTTCAACTACAAAGATAAAATAATCGCTTACATGCTAACTTAAAAATGACGTTAACGTAAATTTGCTAAAATTTAATAGCTTTTTTTAACCTCTCAACTGCTGATGAAGCTGTTATATTTCGACGAATTCACTTTTTAAGACACTTTCAGAAGATTGGATATGTATGTATATTTATCCTACATATATGTAACGATTAAATTGGATACTGAATTTTGTTCGTAGAAAAAATATCGAATTGGTGCTTAAAATCGATACACTAAATACAATATCGATGTATCGATATATCGAAAATAAAAATATTGGCGATAAATATCGATATTTTTTAGAAAATATATCGATATATCGATACATCGATATATTTTGCCCATCCCTACCTGGGGATGAGAAAATAAAAATGAATATGCGATAAATATCGTATCGATATTTAAAATAATATCGATATATGTCCAGAAAAGATCTGATGATTTCGATATATCGATATTTTTTGCCTAAAGCCAGTCATTATCTAAAAGTATTCCCAATATGTATAAGCAAATTAATCTCACATGCAGTAATAACGGAAAATTTTGTTATCTATTTTTACAATCTATCAAACCAATATTCGTCTGAAGTAAAGAACTCTCTGTTTTATGTGTTCCTCCGTCAATCTACTCCTGTTGTCTGGTGCCACCAAGTTAACTGCAGAAGCCACTCTTTCAGACGACACAGAAGAGGCTTCGCATATCAGATACTTCGTCATACTACCTCTTATTAATCAATACAAAAAAAAAAAAAAAAAAAAAAAATGGAAAAAGAAGCTTAGTCTATCAGTAGCAGAACCAGAAAAAAACTACGATTAATTTAATTCAATCCTTCTCCCTTATAGCTTAATAGGGTCTTTGTGACCCTATATCATCCAGCTTTCTGGGCTTCACGTGGGTGGAATGAAAGGTTTTCTTTTTTAAAACAAAAACAAACAAACAAAACCTATTAACTCACCGAGCCAGAGGGATCGGCGATACTACTCTGACCTCGAGGGTGCTGGTTCGAATCCCAGTCCCGTCTTCCTGAGTTTGGTTTTCTATGGTTGCCCGTAATCACTTGAAAAAACTTGCTCTTACTTCTCTTTTTTTCGGGGTTTGCGCCGCGTTTTTTTGTTGATATTGCCTACGTTTCGGCACCAACCTAGAGCCTTCGTCACGGCTTCTCTCTGTCTATCCACCTCTTTCCTATCCTATCTCGATATATCAAACCAGGCTGACAGATAGAGAGAAGCCCTGACGAAGGCTCCAGGTTGGTGCCGAAACGTAGGTAATATCAACAAAAAAACGCACCGTGAACACCGAAAAGAAGAGAAGTAAGTGCAATTTATTTCAATAATGACGCCTGCGAAAAGTGTGAAATTTTATACATGCCATAATAGTTCCTTTAGATGGCCATGGTCGAATTCCTTTCCGTACCTTTCCTCCAATTCCCTCCTGCATTTTGGCTGAAAATGCCTCCGTTAACCCTACCAACCCGCATCCTGGGATTCAAACCACGGGACTGAAAATAAAATTAAGTGATGTGGAAAAGGGAGGAGGTAGACAAAAATGGCTCAAAAGGGTTCCACACCAGCCCCCTTACTGGGCTTCTACTGCGGGGAATAAGATATTAAAATATATATATCGAAGTCTCAAATATTGTTTATTGATGAAGGAACATTAACACAATCCTTCTTATTATGTGAAACGATCTGATCAAAAAATTTAAAATTTTGAGGTTACAGTCGTACGGTAATAAGACGCCTGACAGAGTGAAAACCAGAATTTAACTTTACGATAACATCTTGTCTGCTGCAGTTTATGGTCTCAGAAGATTGGCACGATTGTGTGTTCTTAATACACGCACTGAGCAAGGAGAAAGATAATGATTGTATAAAAAAATCTAAACAAATAAACCCACAAAATGTTTAATTAGTTTTTATTTACAAGCTGTTTATTTGTAGACCGCTTGGAACTTGACAACACAATACATTCCTTTTTTCCCACTTCTTTTGTCCATAATCTTTTCACGCATGTGCTGATAAGCGGTCTCCGATACCTTGGGCTTAGTTTTGATTGGAGGAACGGAATTCATGCAGCATGAATTAGTCCTTTAAAGTAGATAATTGTTTAAGTTTAAAACATCCAATATATAATAAAAAACTTTTACTGTGTTGTGTGCTAGCTCTGTTGTGGGGAAACAAATTTCGAACAGTAGATAGTGCAAACATACAAAATTACATCCCGATACTGATTTACGCACTAGAAACATGTACCCTATCCAGAACACAGAAGAGTATACTGCGAGCACCTTACCTAGAGCTGTATTAAACCGTATGTACTCGTTACGGAGTAACGAGTACACAGCCTGACTAGAAGTACCCGAACGTTACTCACAGATTCGTTTCGCTACTCGCATTTGTCGTGCGGATGTCAGTTTGATTCGATAAACGAACAAATTCGACGCATCATGCTGGAACTGGAACGGTTCGCCCAGCGACTAAATGAATCATAACGAGAGAATCAACATTTGAATATCGTGCGTCGCATATTTTGTTTTGAATTAGTTTCGTTACAAAGGAAAATGTGTATTTACTTGTACCGCGTACATTACTTTAGTATAATTAACATTATTTACTGTTAAGTGTTGATATTTTTAACGAGGTAAGTCATTTTGACAACATATGTGTGATATGGGAGTTATTATGGCCGTGCAGTCCACTTGTGGGCGACTAGATTGATTTGGGAGTTGTCCTTACAACCCTCTTAGGATTTTAGGCTATCTTCCAGGCTATAACAGATTAACTACTTGTGGGCACCGAGGCGTTATTTGTCAGGATAAGGATATTGACACCAGGGCGACTCTATTGATAAGCAGGAGTCCCGTACCTGCTTTAATTGTGATACTTATAATAGATCTTACCTTTCCGATGTATCACATACTCTTCCACATAATTTCTGAAATAACTTGGGATCTAACCTAACGACTGTAAATGCCTGAGGCGACACAACTGATAATTTAAACATACTTTAATTATAAAAGCCTAACCATACATTTATTCGCAACTTTGTCTAACATTATGCTGGAAGGGAAACGACACGCAAGCATAGCTACAATTGTTACGAACTTACTAAATGAATTAATAGCTTCTTCATACGAGAATAATGGAAATATGGCTTTACTGATTAAATACAAATAACTGAATAATTAACGATACTGATTATAACCCGACATTACCAAATAAGCTTATCACGAGGCTACAACATTATTACGACAACGGCAAACAACTGATTTAAGATACACAGATTGAATAATGACTGAATAATTTATCTAAATACTTTAACTAACCAAATACAAACTAACGCGAGACAATGCAAGGCAAAGCATGATTTTGCCATATGCCGAAGGCACAGACAAGACGAAATCTTACCTCTTACATGGATGCTGGCAGAATCGTTACAGAACAGATTAGAATAGAATGATCCGATGCTACGCCGGGGTTCTTATATGTGCGATCACGTGCTAAACACATGATGTGTCAGCAGAGAGTCTCACGTAGACACTATCCGCTTGCTTCAAGCAACCTACAAAATTCACTGAAAAAAATACTAAAACTCCCAATTTAAGCCCCAATGCACAGTTTTGCTTTTGTTTGACATTAAAATTTACAGAGAATAAATTGTATATGGAACATTTAGATAGATAATATGATATATTGTTGTTTTATTGATCACACCTAAGTGAGATTTTACTGATTTCACAAATTTATGAAATGCATTTATTCTAAAACGAGATATTCTAACTATTTTATTTTGCAGTGCAAACTTTACCTAAACCTACTTCTAAATGATCATTTGTTTTAGAGTATACAAAATACTTACAGCGTTCCCTCCTGAGGTGGTTTTGACATGTTCAAGGAATGGAGGAAGTAAGAAGAACAAAAGCCTACATTAATATGAACATAAAACGGAAAAAGCTTTTGGGAAGGTCCAAAAAGAAATGGATAGACCAAATCAATAAGGACATAGAAGAATTAGGGCTTGATTGGAAGACTGTTCATGAACAACAACTATTCACGGACACGGAGGAGTGGAGAGTGCGAGGTTATTCACTTTCGAACATGAATCCTGACAAGTCTCGCCATTTCTGCGAGGTATCCTTTTTTTTAAGTCGATAATTAAAATAAATCCTGGTTGGCCGTACCAATCCTTCCAGGTTCTTTTGCAATCTGTTCTATAATCGATAGCACGTTCCGGACGATATGTGTGGCCCCAGGATATCGTCTCACACATCTTTTTTTTTTTTTTTTTTTTTTTGCTGTCACCTCACAGATAAAATTTAATTACATACTCTTCTGTTTAAAATCAGCTATTATTTATTAACACATCTTAATCAATTCAAATAATTACACTTCTCGTTGATACGTACATAAATTTCATAAAACAATCTGCTTCTCCTTGGCTAAAACAACACAATTACAGCCTGCCAACTTCAACAAAACAAAACATGTAAAAACTTAAATTTACCCATTTTTACACAGACTAATATACTGTACGGCCTTGTATTTAAAACAAATATACATTCATATGTTGCTTAAGTTGTAAAATTATTACTATTACTATTATTATTATTTAAATATCTGAAGCAGTGGGACCTCACAGAGCACTCGTGACCAGCACCCTGGCAGACTGGAGCTGGTGAACTCTGTTGTGAAGCGTGGGAATTATTTTTTGTTTAGTGTATGGAGTTCTGGAATTGATTATAAAAGTTGTGTCATATCTAACTTTTAAAATCATTTACGTAATCAGAATCAGTAAACTGGTCAGGGGTCAAGGTGAGGGGAATATGTTTATACTAAAGCGTTCAGTGAAGTGAACCTAAATCACAGGTACACAATTTTAACACAACAAACAGAAATAACTTGCATAAACCACAAACATCTCTGTCATTAGTACAAAGAGGAGTTAATTATTGTGGGTTACATCTGTTTCATAAACTTCCCAAGAGCATAAAACAGTCTGCAGATAATAAAGATGTATATTAAAGAAAATCTGAGATATTAAATCATTGGAAACACCTTCTATTCAAATTTAAGAATTTGAACAAAATATCTACTTGTATTCAATATGACCTTTTGCAAAACTCAGTTGTAAAATTTAATGTTTATTTTTATTCTCTTTATTTGTCTTTGTAACATATAATTGTTTTTACTATGATTATGACTGATATTGTATGTATGTGTATTAACCACGACATGTTTCACATGCCAGAGGTCCTTGCTCAGCAGGGATCCATGAAACAAGATTGATAAATAAATATATAAATGTGACTTAGTTTTGTTTAAAAACTGTAGTTCTGCCCACCATGCACCGACAGGAGCGTGTCCTCCATTTTGAGTCAAGAGTCTCCTCCCAGCTCTAATTACCTCGCCATCAACTACGTACGAAATTATGAATAAATAAAAGTACAGAGAAGAGCCGCTCGATTCGTGACCGTTTGCTACAGACCTTACGAAAGCGTCACAGAACTGATTAGTAGACTAGGCTGGGAGTCTCTGGTAGATAGACGACGCACGTTTCGTATAACTTATTGGTGAACATGTGTACTCCCACTTTCGCTCACGAGTGTAGTGAAATACTTTTTACACCAACCTATCTGAGTCGGAATGACAGGAAAGATAAAATTAGAGAAATAAGGTGCCGCGCTGATTCTTATATAAATTCTTTTTTCCCTCATACCATTCTGGATTTGAATGCACAACAAATACATTAACTTTGGTGCTGAGCACCCTCTGCCACCCACAATTTTGTGAATTACAGAGTGTAGATGTAGATTTAGATCTAAAATACGGGCCTCAGAGCATCAATGGAATCGAAAAATCTGCAAAAATTAAAGAAAATCAGAATGACAGTTGTAATGAATAGCATTTGGAGCCATAAAAATTGCTGTTAATTTGTCAGAATGAAAGGGTATTAAGATACTACCGTTCTTCTGCCTATAAAAGTATTAATAAGCAAGAAGAAAACAGTACACATTACGCACTAATGAAGGCTGGGGAAACATGTGTAAAGACAAACAGAAATAAAAGTGAAGTCAGATTAAATATTTGAAGACAGTATAAATTAATGCAATTGAATATATGGACATTGTGAATTATTTTCCTATATTGCTGGTAATATCAATAAATAAATAAATACAGCCTAAGTAATTGAATATTTGTTCCATTATTTAATCGAATGCGTTTCGCTTCTTAACTGAAGCATCTTCAGTAGTTTTCCTGTCGATTGAGTATACATCTTTCAGTATTTTTATGTTTTACATTTTTAATATTGAAGTTTTTATCCAAATTATAGTATACTTACATTTCTGATACATTGCTTTGTTTATCCACCATTCTTAGCAGCAGTTATTTCTGTCTGCATTTTGGATTGAATGTCGTTTTCTGCTTTTTAATGCGCCAGTAAACTAAGACTGTGTATTTTGTATAAACAGAAATCATTGCACCTGAGAATGATGTATAAATACAGCAATATATCATAAAATGTAAGCAGATTATAATTTGTATAAAAATTTGAATATTCAAAAGGTACATCATAATAATATAATATTGTATACACAATCGACATGAAAACCGCTGAATATGCTTCGGTAAAAAAGCGAAACGCTTTCGGAAAGTAAATAAATGGACTAATACTGAATGGCATAGGCTGTAATTATCTACTATACAATTTGCTAAGCTTACTCTATCATCTCGATAGCTATTGGCTGGAGAACAGTGTCACGTGTCAGCCTTCGCTCGCAAATTAACAGCGACCAGAGATATCATCAGAAGAAATTCCAGGTTATGTCCACAGTTAGCCAAGCGACTGCTACCAAATTAATTGCAATAGTACATTGATTAAGTATGCTTTTCGTAGAATTTTATAGTTAAAAAAATATCTATGAACTTCATGGCTGAAGAAACGTGTCACAGCTTTTCAGTAACAGTTTGGTAATGAATGCAACAGAAAAAAATTAAAAGATTAAATTATTCGTTGTCTCTGCTGTAGCCATGAATTCCAATTATTATTCCGGCCTACGCTAAATTTCAATTTAATTGAAACTTTCGCTAAAGTTGTTGCTTGACCATTTCCGTTAATGGCCTTTGTTCATGTTCGCCTTACGTCAGTTATTAGCTTATTTAAAGTGGAATCAGACCAAATATGTTACAAAATCGAATACTCTGGCAATTCATTTCTTCGGAGATGTCAACTGTTTAATAATATCGAATATGTATTATGTTCTGTGGCCATTACAGACACTATGACCAAAAATTACATTATGAATTTTTGCCAAGCCTCAATAAGAAACTAACGTGATGCTTTCGAATCAAACAGGATTTGCAGAGAGAACTTTCGGGGTAAAATACAACTCAAGTTTGTATTTCAGCAAGTTCGAGTCTACGACCTTTGAAACAATTATACGATAGCGCGATCGTCCCTGTCCGTGTTTAATACTTGCGTCCATTAATACTTCTGAGTTCTTCAAACTCAGGAGATTTTATTTATCCAAGGATGAAGCAAAAAAACGAAAAAAACTGTCACGGGCTTACACTAGATTATTGAATTGTACAACTGATTTCTAAAACTAAGCAATACATGGCACTATAACCCCTCTTATTTATTGTGGCTATGGATGAAATATTGAAGAAGGTGGTGCAGAGCATTGGGGAAGGAAAAATGAAAGCAATGGTATTTGCGGACGACCTATTAGTTTGGGGAGAGGATGAAAGAGAGGTGCAGGATCAGCTGGATGTGTGGGAGAGAGTAGTTGCATCCTATGGAATGAAGTTCTCTGCGAGAAAAAGTGAAGTGGTGATAACAACAAGAAAGAAGAACAGGACGGACATAGGCATATCACTTAGAGGGGAGCAACTAAATAGAGTGGAATGTTTCAAATATTTGGGAAGCTGTATTGAAGAAAATGGAGGAAACAGGATGGAAATAAACGAAAGAGGAAGATGTGCAGATGGATTTTTTTAAAGTATTAAGTCTGGTATGGAGTAGGGATGTCCCACAAAAGAGTAAAGAGGCAATTTATAAAACATATTTTGTGCCAATTTTAACATATGGGGCAGAAACATGGGTGATGAAGGAGAGAGACAAAGGGAGGGTACAATCGGTGGAAATGAAATTTCAGAGGAGTAGTGTGGGAGTAACAAGAAGAGACAGAATAACTAATGAGAGAATCAGGGAGATGATAAAGGAAGAACCGCTACAACAAAGTATTGAAAAATCTAGGCTACAGTGGTACGGGCATGTAAAGAGAATGGGAGAGAAGAGGCTACCAAAGAAGATGCTGGACATGGAGCTGAAAGGGAAGAGGCCTAGAGGAAGACCGAGGGACAGATAGATTAAAGGTGTTAAGAAATGTGTGGAGGAAAGAGGAGGAAATTGGGCGTCAGTGGAAGAAGAGAGATGGTGGTTAGACAGGAAGCGCTGGCGAGGCTTTTGTTCCCAGCAGACCCGGCCAGTGGCTGGAAGCTGTCATAGATGATGATGATGATGACAGTATAGGTTGTTCGGTTTGTGCTGGGACAGGTAAAGTATTCTCGAGGTACATTTAAATTGACCGATTTCTTCGGTTGTTCTAGTTTTTATGGGAAGATGATTCCACAATCTCGCTGCTGAAATGGAGAAGGAATTGGCAAGGGTTTCCGATCTGTGGTTGGTATTTTTGAGACCTGGAGTTGATATTATCGGATAGTCATAAGTATGTGATGTAATAAAGGCAGGCGGGAGTTTTTGTGGAAATTATCGCAGGATGCAATCGGTGACAAATATGATAAAGGAGCTGGAATGGGATTCATTGCAAGACAGGAGGAGGATGAGGAGGGTAATGGGAGTGTACAGGGCGTATACTGGCGATGAGGCAATGAAAGATATTGCAGTAGGTATGAAAAGTAGTTCATGGAAGGGAAAAGATGACCATGACCACAAGCTGGCACTCGATTTCAGGCACAAAGGTGTGGGAAGAATTTCTTTTGTAGGTAAGGGTGTCAGGGATTGGAATGACTTACCAAGGGGAATGATGAATAACATACCGAAAAAGAATTTAAAGTTAAAATTTGTAGAGGACAAATGTAGGTGGGTGCAGGATAGGGGGAAGTTGGGTGTGTAGGGAAATTGCCACCGGAGCGTGTGCTCCATTGCAATTAAATAAATATAAAACAGTCTGTAAGGGAGACGATGAGATAAGGAATCTGGTGGTGGAAGTGGTTTTTTTGGTGTGGCCAGCCGAAATGCATTACTTTTCCCACAAAACTACAAACGGTAATACAACACTGTCTCAAGTAACCTTCTTTCTGATTCAATCATAGTGAAGAAAGTATTAGGGAGTTAAAATACCACCACAACGCCTAAAATCTATTATTGGCAATTTTCTCTCGCAGCTGAAATAATACAATCAACATATTAAATACATAAAAAACGACTTTATAGTTCGATATGGATCATTTCAATACGAATATCCGTCGACAGTTTTATATGGAAGTACTGTTTCCAGCTCGTATTTTGTTGCATGATGATGTCTGCAGTTGTGATTATGTTTTAGGGATGTTTACGGAGAAAATACATCGATGTTTTTTTCGATGTGATCCATCGAAACGTTGCATCGATGTTTCAGGATGCATCGAATAAAAATATCACTATATATATATATATATATATATATATATATATATCAGATGATGAAGGTTAGGTAAGTAGAAAATGAGTCAGAAGTTAGGATAGTAGAGAAATGAGACATTTATTGAATCATATTTTCAATTAGTATTTCACAAAGGCAGTTTTGGAATATCTGGGATGTCTAAATTAGAAATCCGAATAGATAGACAGAAGACAAGGAAAGCTAGGAAACGCTGAAAGAGAGGAAGTATTGAGATTCTAATTTAATTCGAATTTAAAAACCCCAATATTTCATCTCTAAACTTTGTATAAAAAAGATTTTACTAACCAGCTTTCCTTGTAGTCTGTTACATTGTTGATTTAAAACTTGTACAGCTTTCGAAAAAACTCTTACTGATGGTACTGAGGTGCCTACCACTGTTTAATATTTATAAGCCATTTTGTACAATTCTGGTATTTGTTCTACATCTACTTCTACATCCGTACTCTGCAATTCACAAACATTGTGGGTGGCAGAGGGTGCTAAGCACAAATCTTAGTTCTGCGCATTCCAATCCCGAATAGCACGAGGAAAGAAAGAATACATAAAAGCATCAGTACGGCATCGTATTTCTCGAATCTTATCCCTCCGGTCATTGCGACCCAAATAGGTTGGTGGAAGAAGTATCTCACTGCACTCGGAGGTCATAGAATTTCGCATATTCTCCAATAAATTTAAACGTAAATGACGTCGTCTGTCTTCCAAACTATCCCAGCCCAATGTATGTATCAATTCTGTGACGCTTTCATAAGGGCTGTAGCAACCAGTCACGAATCGAGCGGCTCTCCTCTGCACCCTCTCCACTGAGTCAATCAGAACCTTGCGATACGGATCCCAAACTCCACAACAGTAATCCAGATGCGGAAGCACTAGTGTTTTATACGCTATCTTCTCTATCGGAGCATTACAGTTCCTCAAAATACGACCTATGAATCGCAATTTAGAAATAGCTTTGCCTACGACGGAAGTTATGTGCAAGTCCCATTTCATGTTGCTTTGTACTATCACCCCCAGATACATCACGGAATCAACCGTGTCAACTGCTGAATTGTTTATTTTGTACTCGTGAACAAACTGATTCTTTTTTTTTTACTTATCCGCATTAACCTTTGTACTTCTACCGTTAAGAGTTCATAAGTGACAATTGGTTATCATTTTTAAAGAATGCAGTACAATAAAGGGATTACTTTACTGCTAGTATAATATTTTTTTAGTTGAAGCTTCAGCTCCAATTAACTGGTCGGCCATTATTTTGTTTACTTTTTGTGAGCTCATGGAGCAGACAAAGGCGATACACTATACAGACAAGTCTATGCGAATGTCGTATCATTGAGGTCCACCCTACAGTGGCGGTAAATTTCAAACAAATTATAATTGTTGTTTTATTCAAGATAAAAGAAAAAATGCAATGTGATTTTGTAGATGACAAAAATAACAGATAGCGATAGAATTTCCTGTTTTTATTTTGCTTCAAAACTAACCATATCGCGTCAAAAAAAACGCGTGAGTTCTTCTGATGTATCGAATGAAATACATCGATGCATCGTTAAACATCGAGAGTGAGCGATGCATCGAATTGCTTCGATGCATCGGATAGTAAACATCAAAGTTTTCGATACATCGATGTATATCGAAGGGTGCTAATGACCTAGACGTCGACGCGCCCTGAAACACCACCACCACCACCAACAACAACAACAACAACATGTATATCGCTCATCACTATAATATGTTCACTTGTTTCATTTACTCCAGTTATTCAATATTATGTTTAGACGGGTATGCCGGAACAAATTTCTCCACATCAATTAGTTAAATGCAATCTCCCGTCTTCTGCAAATGTAAAGTAATAAGTTCATCTTGAAATATCCATTCCACATCATCCGCAAAAGACAGGCGTGAGTCTATGGTCAGACGTGACAAACTCCATTTAATTTAATGGGGAGCACGCTCCAGTGGAAATTTCCCTCCATTCCATCTCCCACCTTTCCTACACACACCTATATTTGAAGTATAAATTCTTTCAACGTTTTTTGTAAATTATCCATTAATTCTCTTGGTAACTTATTCCAATCCCTGACTCCCTTACCAAAAAAAAGAGAATCTTCCCACACCCTTGTGCCTGAAATCGAGTCCCAGCTTGTGGTCATGCTCTTCTTTTCCCTTCCATAGATTACTTTTCATTCTTACATCTATCCTTTTCCATGCCTCATCACCAATATACGCCTTGCACAATACCATGACCCTCTTAACACTCCTCCTGTACTCCAATGAATCCCATTCCAGCTCTTTTATCATATCTGTTACTGATTGAGCTCTGTGGTAATTTGCAGAATCAAATCTAGCAGCCCTTTTTTGCACCCTCTCCAACTCCTGTATTTGATACGCAAAATGTAGGTCCCATACTACTCTACCACATTCGAGCAATGGTTTGACCAAACATTTGTAACCCAATTTCTTTACTTCTCCCGTACAGACCCTCATCACTCTCTCCAACGACTGCTGAATTTGAAACCTTTTCCTACCACCTAAAACCTCAAACGAATGAAGAAAAACAGACTGAGTAAATATTCTTAATCTACTTGTTCCAAAACACAAAATTATAATGCCCTGGGTGGTAAATATGAAAGAATATCTTCACTTGTTGGTTTTAAAACCCGATGATACTTTCGACAGAAACCTTTTTCGGAAGAAGTTAGTGAAACCTGGAACAAGCTGAGACGAACACTCAAAAAGAAGACGCCGTACATCTTGGAGAGAAGACTGCAGATAGGCCACTCAAAAGGAATGAAGGAGTTCTGGGGCCAAAAAAAGATTAAACCCGCTTCCGATTGCAAGAAGGCTTAACGTTGACCAAGTTGGCCTCAACGATTATGTATATAACGATTGGTGAGGCGTGAAATTGGCACTCCTTCAACAGTGTTGGTCAAAGCACTGATCCCTGAGGGAACAACGTTATTTATTAGCAGACCGCCGCCGTTCGTCTTCAGTATAGCTGACTTCCAAAGAAATCACGGCTTAATACTAGGACAGCAGTGTAACATTGTGAAACACCGGTTAGCCAGTTATGTTACCATTGATTAGCGCCACATATTTGGAGTTGCGTGATACGTCTGTGTGTTTTTGTAGCGGCTGTAATCAGGTTGTAGTTCCTGCCGCACCGCGTAGCCTACGCACACAGGGGGCCATTACCGCTCGCCGTGTAGCGCCGGATATTGCAGGCGCGGCCTCCAGAGGGATACGTCCCCCTCCCCTCCCCCCCTCATCAGCGTCATCATCACAGTGCGCGTGCAAACACTGTTTTCCCGGTCGGCATATCCCCGAGCGCGCGAACTGGCTGCCGCGGCGCGGTTTATTACCCCCGCTGCGGGGAGGGGTGCGAGACTGGATTCTGAAAGCCACCCCCGGGTCGCAGGGGACGGTCGCCATAATGCAATAAAAGGCGCGCGTGGCGTGATGAGCTGCTTATTGCGGGCAGACGAGACCATCAGGCCGGGGAATGAGTTGTAGACTCGCTGACTGGCCAGGGGGAGCGAAGCCCGAGACCGATCAGTGCGCGTGATTGCGGGAACTGTGAAATTCCGCCTACAGCAACCACGAAGGCGAAACGCGACAATCTGGCTCTAAATAAAGTTTCCCTCCTCAGGGATCAATATCTGAACTCGCTATGTTGTTATATTCTGTAAACTTGAAGGATTTACCCATGCGTGGAATCCGATTCATGGAACGTCCTGGCGTAACTCATACCTCAACCACAATGGTGGTCAACGTTTATAGCAACCGTACCAAATTTTGTAAAATCTACTTTCTTTTTTACTATTATTATTAATCCGCGATTCACTAAAAGTGTGCAGCGGAGGGTGCATTGCACCTATCCGAAAAGGTAATAGTTTGGAAGGGATATACGGGGTATGGCAGGAGGCGCCCATGGGCTATTGTGAGGAACCATCCCAGCATTCGCGTGGAGTGATCCGGAAAACCATGGAAAACCCACATCAGGATGGCCGGAGTGCTTTATCGAAAACTACTCCTGTCGGATTTTAAGTTTACTCGCCCGGTAAGTACTTTCTATTCCATTCCCTAATCGCTCGCGGAAAAAATGACTACAGAAATGAATCGGTTCTGGCCCTGATTTCTCTTTTCTTACTTTCGTGGTCATTCCGAGAAATGAATGTTGCTCGTACTTAATTTTTTTTATGAAAGAAAAAACACTATTAATGAAACATACATATTTAATAAAGTATTAAAAATATAATCACTTTAATGGAACTTTTGAATTTGTTTGGAAGAACTAAGTGCATCAATGTTGATGTGAAAACGATTGGCGGCTACTCGTTAAAAGTTGTCCACATGAATGTGAGACAACTAACCACGCCAGTCTCCAGCAGATACAAGTCTGTAGCAGATTCGGAAGACGGTCCCCGAAGAAGACCTAAGCCTTTGTCGAAACGTTGGGGAGACGAAGATGAAGGAGTATTTCACCGCAGCGTTAATCCCGTAAGCCATTTTGTATATTATTATGACGGCTGCGAAAACAACAAAATCTTTTATAGCTTACCTTAGTGTTGTTGTATTTGATATCACCGTTGAAACTTAAAGTTGACGTGTATAATGAATGATTTAGGTTCGCGGGTCGCGGTCTGGCCACCCCTGCTCAAGAGCGATCTTAAAAACAAATACCGCTTGTACTTAATCATATGAGTTACGCCACAGGACCTTCCGTGGTTCGGATTCCAGATTAATCTGCAGGTGCCAGAAGGAAAGAACTTTCCGACCGTCGTGGATGAGTGACAATGATCTGGCCTCGCATTCGGCAGAACACGCGTTCGAATCCCCTTCCGGACAACCAGATTTGGATTTTCGATAGCTCCCCCAAATCACTTCAGACTAATGCTGGGATGGTTCCTTAAAAAAGTAATTGCCAAATTCCTTCCCGTTCCTTGTGCCCACTCCTTTGACCACGACAGCTACCAGACGCAAAACCATAGCTAAGGAGCTGGCACTGTTATGTTTCATTGAATGCTTTAACATGCCTCCATATGTAGACTCCAACCAACCTTCAAGTGGTAGATGTAGTTAGTTCTAAAAAAATAAAAATTGTTATTATAATTACTAATCATTAACATGCATAAAGTACGTTGTAACCTATATACAGTACAGTACTTGACTCTCATTGTACGAGTGTTCTATGGTGGATTAAAGAGACTATTTGTAGCAGAAAGGTAGACGAGTGTTGTTGAGATGTTTATTGTTTTGTTAAGATTGAAATTGTTACATTGATGAAAAAGGAGAAATAAATATTGCTTTCAAAAGTTAATAGCGCTGATGTGTTGTGAATGGTTTTTGCAATATTTGCTATAAGTAAAGAGAGTTACATTACTAAGCCTTGGTAGTTTTCTGCTGTCACTGCCAAGCTGGCGTGGATAGCAGGCTCAGTGCTAGGCAGAATATTACGCTGATAAAAATACTGCTTAATACCGCAAACTTTACAATACACTTACAACATCGTTAAATACGAAACACAACAATCTGGTTTAAAATATCGTCCCTTCCTCACTCTGTTGTTAGATATGCTTACAACAACGATGAAGACGAAATACGACATTCTGGCTGCAGATAATTTTAATCTCCTCAGGGATTAGTGCTTGAACCTTCTATGTTGTATTGTCAACTATCCTGAATGTTTTTAAAGAAAAAACACATTTGGACAGATTACGAGCAAACAAACTCACATCTGACGAAACTTTTTTCTACTAACAAGAGTTAGTGAAATTTATAAAAAGATATATTCGAATTTAGAGAGCATAGTTTTTTTGTGACATTTCACATTCATCTCCGATTGTTCAGAAATACGAGGTAAACAGTTCAGTTATTGATATGGTCGATTCTATGAAATATTTGGGAGTAACCGTACAAACGAACATGAAATGGGACTTACATATTAATACGTTAGTAGAAAGAGTTAATTCTAGGCTGCGGTTCCTAGGTAGAATCTTGAAAAATTGTAATGAACAAACAAAGGAGATAGCGTACAAATCTCTTGTGCGTCCACATTTGGACTACTGTTGTGCCATCTGGAATCAGTTTCGTAAGGGGTTGATTGAGAGTATAGAGAAAGTACAGAGAAGAGCCGCTCGATTTGTGACCGCTTGCTACAGTCCTTATAAAAGCGTCACAGAACTGATTAGTAGACTAGGCTGTGAGTCTCTGGTAGATAGACGACGCACGTTTCGTTTAAACTTATTGGTAAATATGTGTACTCCCAATTTCACTTACGAATGTGCTGAAATACTTTTTCCACAACCTATTTGAGTCGGAAGGACAGGAAAGATAAGATTAGAGAAATAAGGTGCCGCAATGATTCTTATATGAATTCGTTTTACCTTGTACCATTAGGGATTGGAATGCACAGCAAAGAGATTAGCTTTGGTGCTGAGCACCCTCTGCCACCCACAATTTTGTGAACTGCAGGCTATGTAAGGTGTCCAGGGACGAAAAGCTAGTACTGCAACCGCAAATCATGTCCTATACGACAAAATTTTATTTTAGTAAAAGTCTCGCCATTTTCGAGATACTGATATTTTTAATTTTATTTTCGAATCATGTGACTTTTTTCAGTTTATTCCACGTCATTTCTACAGATTAAAACTTTTTGAATCGTGTTTTTTTTTATTTTCTTAAGGCTGTTTGAATCATCTAAAATTACTTTCTTTTTTCATAATTTTATTACTACATATTTATAATGAACAATGATCTCTTTAGCAGATTGAACTACCACAAAATTATCATTTTAAAGTAAGTATAGTAAAATAATTAAACCATTTAAGATTTTTTATAAGGTTTTTTAACGTATTAAGAAAAAAAAGAACATTGTTTTAGCTATCTCTGAGTAAATAAAAAAAACAGGGTTCAAAAAAGTCTTAATTTGTAGAAATGATACGGAATAAACTAAAGAAGATCTCGTTTCGAAAAAATATTAAAAAATCAAATTATCGAAAATGGCGAGACTTTTACTAAAATAATTTATTTTATCTTATAGTAGGAAATGGTGTGACCTATCAGCGGTTTTCAGGATTATCGTTCCATTCCTGGACATGCTGGATATTTATATGTGGATGAATCATTAGTTATTTATCTGGGCACCCAATAAACTGGCCCTTCTTTGCATTAAACGTCATCTCATTCTGACCCACTTAGTTGGATCTTCTATGCAGGTCACCCTGCACCTGTTCGTAGTCTTCCCCCTATTATATAACACTACGCCATCTGGAAACGACATAAATTCTCACTGTAAACCACGAACACAGTTATTGATTGGAATAATGAATAGTGATGGTCCCAACACACTACCCTGTGGAACTCTCATTTTCATTTTCCTTATCGCAGCAGCTGTTCCAGGTGATAGCTGTTTATTTTAATCAGCAGGTGGCGATAGTGGTTCGCCGTCTTCGCAGGGGAGGCAGGTGGTCCAGCCGAGCGTCGTTTGTCACGGGCGCTATCATTGGCCGGCCGGCGAGGCAGCGCGCGGCCTATTTATAGCGCTCGCCGCCATTATGGCGGCATTTCGGGAAATTGCGGCCATTATCAGCTGCTGATTAAGCGGCGTGCTCTCAGCACGTGCGGGGTCGACCCGGGAATCGATATCTCGAAACGACCGGTGTCCGGTCTTCGACGCTGAGCTGTGGCTGCGCCCGCGTCCGCATTGCTGATTACAGCCACCAGCGGCGTCAATAGGCCGCGCAGACCACTCCCAGTGACGCATGATCGCACAGCCATGTACAACAAAATGACCAAGAGATATTACATCTTCTTCTTCTTCTTCCATCGTTGTGCCCAACTCAGGAGCGCGAGTGAACTTATTTAGCAGATGTGTTTTTCTTTTGTTCCCAATACCTCTTCATCCTTTCGCTGTGTTCTTTCCTTCGTTCTTCCGTCCACGTGTTCCTTCTTCTGATATACTGGCTGTTGGCAAACTGGTGATTGTTGACCATGCTACTAAATTGGCATCTGTCCTGTATGATGTCGTCTGTTATTCCTATTTCCCGGAGATCCTTTTCAATTTCAATTAACCAGTTGTTTTTAATTTTCATTGAAAGGGCTAGATTTAGAATTCTTTTTGTTAGTCTGTTATTACTCATTCTGATAATATGGCCGTAGAATTTAATTCGTCTTTTCCTGAATGTATCTGAAATTTTTTCCGAATGCTGATACAGTTCGTTTGATTTCCTTTTCATCCAAATTCCTCCGGTACAAATTAATTTAATTGCGATTGGACTAACGCTCCGGTGGAAATTCCCCTTGTCAGGGAGATAGCATACCTTTGTAATTAGATATATGACAAAAGGGAATGGCCAGATGACTTTCTCTCGAAACGTTGATGATACCAATTCAGAAAAAAAAATACTAATAAATGTGAAGAACAAAGGACTATCAGCCTAATTTTGCATGCAGCTAAAGTGCTGTTGAGAGTGCTGCACAGAAGGCTATATGGAAAGTTAGTTAGATGGATTGGAGAAGAACAGTTTGGATTCAGGAAAGGAAAAGGAACAAGAGATGCTATCGGCCTGTTAAGAATCATAGGTAGCAACTAAAACAGGAAAAAGTTACAGTTGAATATCTAATCCGCATTTATGGGATTATTTACATTAATAGTATTATTAACATAATTTGTTTTTTAAACATGGTCTTAAGGGAAGATTAGCGGCCCAGTTTAGCCTCTAGATGCTGGGTCAAATGTAAATGGAAATAAATAAATAAGAATGATAGGGGAAAGATATATTTAGAAAGGAAGAAACTTCTATGCTGTCTTTATTGACTTGGAAAAAGCTTTTGATAGGGTGCAATGGAAGAAGCTGATGGATATCTTGACGAGTAAAGGCGATATTGGTAGGAGGGAAGGTTAATACAGAATCTATATTTACAACAGTAAGTACGAATAAAGATAGGAAACGAGATGTCGGGAGAAAGCAGCACTGGGAGAGGCGTAAGACAAGGTTGTTGCCTTTCCCCATTATTGTTTAATTTATACTTAGAAGAAATTTTTGGAAAAGGCTTAAATGGAAAAATAGGTGGCAAGAGAATAGAGTGCATAGGATTTGCTGATGATATGGCACTGTTGGCAGAAAGCGAACAAACTGTAAACAGAATGCTGAAAGATCTAGACGAAGCTTGCCAAGAGTTTTGAATGAAAATAAATACAGCAAAAACTAAGAGTATGGTGATTGGAAAAGGAAGGAAAATAATAAATATTAAGTTAGGAAGAGCTGATATCAGTCAAGTAAGATCATTTAAATATCTTGGGGATACGATCACCGAAGATTTGAGGTGGCATCAAGAGGTAAAAACTCGCATTGCCGTAGCGAAGGAAGCAGTTAATAGGAAAAGGAGGATGATAACTGGAAAAACAGACAAAGCACTCAGGAAAAACTCGGAAAGTGTTTTGTTTGGAGTGTGGCTCTTTATGGAGCAGAGACATGGACACTGAGACGAGAGGATGAAAAGCGGTTAGAAGCGTTTGAGATGAGGATGTGGAGGAGAATGGAGAGGATAAGCTGGATGGATAAAATAAGTGATGTTGAAGTGCTGGACATGGTCAGTGAAAGCAGAAAAATACTGCAAGTAATAAAAGAGAGAAAGATGAAGTGGTTGGGATACTTGTTGAGAAGGGAGTGCCTGATAAAATACGCCTTGGAAGGTCTAGTCTGTGGGAGGAGAATAAGAGGAAGAAGGAGGTAGAAAATTACAAACAACATCAAGGAAAACGACAACTACATGGACCTCAAGAGAAAGGCAGAAGATAGAAGAGCATGGAGAACAGCCAAGTGAAAACCTACCAGGGGGCAGAAAACTGATGATGATGATATCTAGTTTTCCCCTTTTTTTATAAATTACCTTTATAATTGAAGTCCTAAATTCCTCCCTCCCCCTCATTTACTTTCCCGATTTAGAAATTTTAATTTTATATTCCTTAATTGGTAAATTATTGATTAATCACTTGCTAATTTCTTCCAATCCCTGACATCCTTACCAACAAAAGAAAAATTTTCCCACTCCCTTATGTACGAAATCGATCGCCAGCATGTGGTCATGTTCGTCTTTCCCCTTCCATGCACTAATCCCAATCCAGCTCCCTTATCATATCAGTTACTGACTGGGTTCTGCGATAATTTCCATAAACAAATCTAGCTGCTCTTCTTTGCCCACCCTCCAACTCCTGTATTTGATAACCGAAATATGGGTCCCAAATTACAACACCGTATTCAACCAATGGTGTGACCAAAGTGTTGTAACCCAGCATCCTCTCTTCTCTGGTGTATCCTCTCATCGACCTCTCCCGTGAATGAAGGATTTCGTAGCCTTTTCCTGCCACCTGCCCTATGTGATTTGCACAGTTCAGTTTGTTATTCAACGTCATGCCAAGATGGTTACACTTCAGGCATTCAACAAGGAATTGTGACCCCACCCTATAATCATAATTACCCTTCAGTTTTTTATATGTGTACCATAAAAGCTGAATTATCTTGGAATTTATCTTTATTCCATTCTGACTTACATTAGTTAATGTACAAGGGATTATCATATGAAAAGATACGAAACGACATGGTGGGTACAAATGTAGACTTTATTCAAAATATACACCATAGGCCTGAGCACAACGATCCCACTGATGAACAAGCCGCAGGATTCCTTGTTCCCAGAATTCCTGTGGCCGTGACGAGACCCAGTCCTTCACAGCGTCCTTGAGTACGTCGTCCAAGTTGAAGCGCTTCCGTTTCAGGTGTTTATTCAGTGGACCAAACACATGGAAATCGCAGGGCGACATGTCCGGATTGTAGGGCGGATGGTCCAACGTCTCCCACTTGAACTTGGCCAGTTCCATGTGTGTGACTCTGGAGACGTGTGGACGCGCGTTATCATGGAGCAGAACCACACCCTCCGTGAGCAGCCCCGGTCTTTTGTTCTTGATGGACCTGCGTAGGCGTCGGAGTGTCTCACAGAACACAACCCCCACCTGTACCCCATCCTGTCCTCATACGGACCGCCGCATCATTTGGACGCCGCTTTTGATAAGAGCCTCTGCTCTCTACTGCGCATGCGGGCGCCCGCGCATGCTCCGATCCCAGTCAGAGACTCCAACCGCATCCCGAGATGTCTCGCTACGTTCTCCCATGGCGGAATATGCAAATATTTAACTGTTACGTTTAGAATCATTCTTTGCCATCTTTAACACATAAATGACTTTTAAGTCTAGGTTTGCTTTTGAAATATCACCGGTATTTCCTCCGCTTTGCTTTAGTTATCTGAAATAAAACGGATACTCTACCTTGCTTTATTTTTATTTCAGTTGTATGACCGCAACTAAACTTTCCAAGGTCAACACATTTTTATTCTGCACCTTCTCGGATATTACAAATTATTCAACAAGATTTATAACATTTATACCAATAATTTTTTTTTCACTTACGGTCCGACTATTTCCATAACTTTAAAAGCTTTCTTCTTGCTGCTTCCGTACAATCGAGCGGCCTTATTCATACTTCTCTCCCTGTCTACATTAATAATCACGCCTTCTCTTTGGCCTCTGGTCTGCTGTTCCCGGTTCATTCTTTGCTGCCAAAAATGCTCCCAAATATATCATTAATAATGACAATCACAAATCATAATAATCGTATAACCACATGTATTTATTTACACACGCTTATAGGCCTGCCTGACGTATCATCGTTACAAGTACCATAACCCGATTGTCAACATTTCCATTCCCTCGCCAGAGAGTTACCCACTTCTCGCAGTTGAAGTATGTACAGCGTAGGATAAAAAAAATCACGATATGAGGAGAGCGTTATTGCACTCGTATATAGCTTAATCATACATCGGGAGTTAAAGTGCCTATGTGATTATCATTATTGCATTTCCTTAGTCACTCCAGGCTAGGGCTGTTGATATTTTAAAAAATATCGGATTTTCGATTTATCGATATTTAAAAAGTATCAATATCGGTTCAATATATCGAAGAAAAAATATCGATATATCGAACCTATTTTATAGAAACAATATTACAAAAACAAAACTTGTATAAATAGGGTCAAGTCTCGTGGCTATTTACTAGTAAAAAGTTGTCAAATATTCTCTTGAATCAAGTCTCCAATTTCTGAAATAAAATGTTTTTACAAGCCATCATTTTTTCTTTTTTAAAGAAAATTGTAACTTAGCTATTACAGGTTTTTACTAAAATTACAGTAACAAGTAAAATTTAATGCATTTCTTAACTTTTCTGATCTTTGTGCAAAATATAAATTTAAAGCAAACAGCCTCAACACGAGGAAAGCAATTAACGAACACATTTGCTCCTAAATTTTCACCTTTTGGATACCATTTTATAAACACAGATACTTTTCTGATGATTTGGGAGGGAAATCATGTATGTTTGCTAAATTACCTGTTTCTAGGAACCTGGAAGTTGTGTGAAATTATGTTGGGGGAGTGTCGTAGTCGTTTCAAAGAGTTTGAATTCCACAAACTTCCGAAGTAAGGTGATGAATGAATAAAATTTCGGGCATTACTTATGCTTACTCCGTTTAAAATAAAATTTTGTGACATTTGAAGGTTAAGGTAGAAGTGTGTACTGTGCTTCCAGGAATTATTAATAAAAAAGTTATATGCACCAATATTTTTCAGCAGCTGTTTTTAAAAATATTGTAACGTATTTTTTTTTTTAATCGACTCCGATACCCACATTTAAGAATCGATATTTCGTCCTAAACATATATCTCATATATATCGATATTTTCAAAAATAATATCGATATTTTGATATATCGATATTTGTTCAACAGCCCTACTCCAGGCTAGAGATGGGGAAATAAAAAAAGTATATCGATAAATATCATATCGATATTTACATTCAGCATAGATATGTATCAAGACAAAATATTGATATGTCGATACATCGATATTTTCCACAAATAAACTGCTTTATCTTAAAAAAATATTAATAAGGAAATACTATGTACCATATATGTACTAAGTTTAGAGTAATTTTCTAAAAAAATTGACAAAAAATATCAAAATATTTAAGAAAATTCGGAAAATTAATTAAACATGTGGAAATGATAGAAATTTTTATTAATGTATTTATTTTTACAATCAAAAACCAGTATTCATCTGATGTAGACATCAAAAGGACTCTCTGTTTTAAATGTTCTACATCTACATATATACTCTGCAATTCACAAAATTGTGGGTGGCAGAGGGTGCTCAGCACCAAAGCTAATCTCTTTGCTGTGCATTCCAATCCCTAATGGTACGAGGGAAAAAAGAATTCATATAAGAATCAGTCCGGCACCTTATCTCTCTAATTTTATCTTTCCTGTCCTTCCGACTCAAATAGGTTGGTGGAAGAAGTATTTCACTACACTCATGAGTGAAAGTTGGAGTACGCATGTTTTCCAATAAGTTTAAACGAAACGTGTGTCGTCTTTCTACCAGAGACTCCCAGCCTAGTCTACTAATCAGTTCTGTGACGCTTTCATAAGGACTGTAGCAAGCGGTCATGAATCGAGCGACTCTTCTCTGTACTTTCTCTATACTTTCGATCAATCCCTTACGAAACGGGTCCCAAATGGCACAACAATAATCCAAATGTGGACGCACAAGAGGTTTGTACACTATCTCCTTTGTTTGTTCATTACAATTTTTCAAGATTCTACCTATGAATCGCAGCCTAGAATTTGCTCTACCTACTAAAGAATTAATGTGTATGTCCCATTTCATGTTCCTTTGTACTGTTACTCCCAAATATTTCATAGAATCGACCATATCAATAACTGTATTGTTTAACTCGTATTTCTGAACACTCGGATTCTTTTTGTTAGTTAAGCTCATTGTCTTGCACTTCTTACAGTTTAGAGTAAGTTGCCACTCAGCGCACCAAGCCAAAATAATATCCAGATCGCGCTGAATTTCTAAGCAATCGGCCAAAGTTCTTACTTCCCTATAAATAACCACATCATCAGCAAACAATCTAAAAAGGCTTTTCACTTTGTCTCCGAGATCGTTTATAAAAATTAAGAAAAGAATTGGTCCTATTACACTTCCTTGAGGTACACCCGATGTAACATCTAGATTAGAAGAACTTTCTCCTTCAACGACAACATACTGCGAGCGACCAGTTAGAAAATCCTTTATCCATTCACAAAGCTGATCCGATATACCGTACGCTCGAAGCTTCGCTAAAAGGCGGTCGTGTGGCACAGAGTCAAAGGCTTTCTGGAAATCTAAAAAAATTGCATCTACTTGTGAACCTGTATCGATAACTTTCATTACGTCGTGTGTAAATAGGGCCAGCTGTGTTTCACATGATCTTTTCTTCCGAAATCCATGTTGATTTGTTGTAAGCAAATTATTATAATCTAGAAAATTCATAATGTTCGAGCATATAATATGCTCCATAACTCTACTACAAACAGATGTTATAGATATGGGACGACAGTTTCCAGGATCACTTCGATCACCTTTTTTAAAATCGGAGTTACTTGCGCGATTTTCCAGTCTGAAGGTACTTTTCGCTGTTCTAATGATTTACTGAATATATCAGACAGAAATGGCCCGATTTCTGCAGCATACTCTGAAAATCCTCTTACTGGAACTCCATCCGGGCCCGGTGCTTTCCCCCACTTCAGGAGCTCTAATTGCTTAACGATACCTGCAGTATCTATTCGTAATGATTCCGTCAATCTACTCCTGTTTTCTGGTGCCTCCAAGTTAACTGCAGAAGCCACTCTTTCTGTGGACACAGAAGAGCCTTTGTGTATCAGGTACTTCGTCAACGCATTAACTTCTATTAATCAACCAAAAACCAATTAAAAACAGAAGCTGTAAATTTTCGCCAACCCTCAACTTCGCAGCACGGATGGTTAATCAACATTCTTCAACTTGATTAAAAATAATCTACACGTTAACATTCAAATATGTTCAAAAAAAAATTACATTGACGTTGACGCAAACCTTTTAAATTACGACGAATTCACTTTTTCAAGACGCGTTCGGATCAGATATGTACGAATATTTATCCAATATATACGTAACACACGAAATTGTATACTGATTTGCGTTCGCAAAAATAAAATAAAATATCGAATTGGTTCTTAAAATTAACAATCAAAATAAAATATGGATTTTTGACATCATAAAAATATCGACGATAAATATTGATTATTTTATGAAAAAATACTATATTTCGATATGTTTTGCCCAAGTGTACTCCAGGCGAACGCTGGGATGGTTCTTTCCGAAGGAGACTGGTGACTTCCTTCCCATTACCTCCTTCTGGATTGGCTAGGCTGAAAATGGTGCCCGAGACCCTATGACCCTTCTAGGCTTCACCTGGGGTGAATGAAATTAAATATAAAATAAAAAAGCAATCGATGTAAAATTCAGCTGGACAGTTTTCTCTCCCTTACGTCCGGCATTCAGGTGTTCAAACGCTCGTCCGGCCGTCCCGACTAAAGTTTCCCAATGTTTTCCGTAGTCGTTGCGGTAGAATGCCGGAATGGTTCCATTAAAATGCCTAAAGCGAAATTCCTTCTCGTTTCTACCCCTTAGGTTAGGTCGGCTGAAAAACGTCCACGAGATCCTACAGCAGCCCACCTGTTAGGCTTTGTGACATATATGTCTAACGTCTTGTACAATATTTTTTTTTTTTAGCCAATTGAATAATTCTAGCGTGATAAATACAAGGAGTATAAGTCACAATTTCTTGCTATCAATTTCTTTTTACTATAAATCCATGTCTATCATCTGAATATATGTATTAACAGTATTAGACAGTGCTGAGTATTTTTTTCCTAACAATTCAACAACGAACCTATTAGTATAAATCAATTCGCATTTTATATGGTCTGTAAAAGAAGTAAAATTCAAGTTATACAATAATAATGACTCATACTCCTTGTGCTTATCACGATAGATTTTTTTTTAACTGCTTTACGTCTCTCAATAGCGAGGTCTTTAGAGACGGGGAAGGATGGGGGCAAGGAATGGGAAGGAATTCGGCCATGGCCTTTTTAGGAAGCATCCCGGCATTTGCCTGGAGTGATTTGGGAAACCATGGAAAACCCAAATCTGGATGCCCCGACGGGGATTCGAACCGCCGTCCTCCCGAATGCGAGGCCAGAACGCTTTCCGTTACACCCCCACGCTCGGTATATCACGATAGAATTTTTTTGTGTTGTAATGATATGTGTTCACCAATGTTCTGAGCAAAATTAATGTATATAAATGTAAGAGGTTATCACAGATGGTAGTGTGTGTCGGAAAGCGGGTAGTATTAGCATCTCAGTTTTTTCAGCATATTGATTATATAGTATCTTTGGTTAAGAGAGAGAGTCGTGCTCGAGAGCTTCCGCGGGAAGGCTCGCTAGTGAGTTCGCGAATGGTTATTAAGAGTACAATCAGAAAATGTTATAGGGGGGAATGTATGTTGTGTATAAGGTTGAGATGGAGTTTTAAAAGTATTAAACCTAACGTCGGTATATTCGAAATGTGTCTGATTTCTTGAAGTTACTTTAAGGAATCCTGAATATCGTGGGCATGGTGGCAAGCACGGTGTTAATTATCGGTAATTAGAATCAAGAGCTGTGCGCTTGCAGTGTTCCAGTGCTTCTAGGACCAGATCAAATTTGGCTTATTAATCCCAGATTAGCAGCTCGCATCCTGGCCTCAGAGGAATGGGACCAGGCAAATGACGGTATGGTTCCTTTAAAAAAGACCTGGCCGCACTCCTTCCAGTTCTTTATTCCCTTATATGTTATTGTTACACAGCAAGTAAGAAGACGAAAGTTAAATGTAGCAGAAATGATACCAATACTAGTAGATTAAATATAAAAATAAGATCGGATGCAATAGGAAAAGAAACCGAATTCTGCTACTTGGGAAGCAAAATTACAACCAATGGCCGAAGCAAGAATTATGTGAAAAGCAGAATAGCACTAGCAAAAAGAGCCTTCATGAAAAAAAGAAATCTTTTACTTTCAAACATTGATCTAGGAATTAGAAAGAACTTTTTAAAACTCTATATGTGGAGCTCAAAGCACTTTATGGTAGCGAAACATGGACTTTAGGAATACCGGAAATAAGGAAAATTGAAGCATTGAAATGTGGTGCTACAGAAGAATGCTGAAAATTAAGTAGAGAGACAAAGTACCAAATGAACGAGTTCTGGAAATGATGGGTGTGGAAGAAGCTTACAGAAAGAAGATACGGGGTGATAGATCATATTTTGAGGCATGATGGATTGTTTAATTTGTTAGTGGAGGGAACAGTCGAAGGTAAGAACTGTAGAGGAAGACAGAGATTAGAATATATGAAGCAGATAATTGTAAGCAGAATAGAACTAGCAAAAAAAGCCTTCATGAAGAAGAGAAACCTTTTAGTTTCAAATATTGATCTGGGAATTAGAAAGAACTTCTTAAAACTCTATGTGTGGAGCACAAAGCACTTTATGGTAGCGAAACATGGACTTTAGGAATACCTGAAATAAAGAAAATTAAAGCATTTGAAATGTGGTGCTACAGAAGAATGCTGAAAATTAAGTGGACAGACAAAGTAAAAAATGAACGAGTTTTGGAAATGATGAGTGGGAAAAGAAGTTTGTGGAAGAAGCTTACAGAAAGAAGAGATAGGCTGGTAAATCATAATTTGAGACATGCAGGATTGGTTAATTTGTTAGTGGAGGGAATAGTCGAAGGTAAGAACTGTAGAGGAAGACAGAGATTAAAATATATGAAGCAAATAATTGAGGACATAGGTTGTAACGGATGTGTAGACATGTACAGGTTAGCACAAGATAGGAAGGGATGGAGGATTGCATCAAACCAGTCGAAAGACTGACGACAGCAAAAAAACACAGCAAGTAGATACTGCAGAACGTGGTTTCGCGGAAAGTAGAATATCCAGGATTTTGAATGTTGCCTGATCCTTATCGGTGGCAGTCCGTCTGGCTACGTCTCGGACAAAGCCGAGGATCATTCCTGGAAGCTGAACGTCCGAAACGTCCCTGCAGGCCCAATCAGCCTGCCATCAATTGAGTACCGTGGGGGAAACTCCGCGGAAAAGTAAAGAAAAAGGGTCGGACCGTATCGCTCACCACGGTACGTCCAGTCTACTGCCTGCGGTCAGGAAATAGGAATGCGGATCTGTACCTCCGCTAATACTACGGGAATGCGGCTTGAAAGCTGTGTAACCCCATTGCCTTTACCTGATCCTTATCGTCAATTACTCAACGAAATCTTCCTGAGATGCGGGCTTGATATTAGACGACGCGGTGCCCCCCCCGGGTATTATTTCCTCCCCCTCTAATTGTCCCCGCCCCCGCGGGGGTTGCGCGGGGGTGGGGGTTCTCAGGCAGTAATTCAGAGCCTCCCTCGCCCGCTATCTGATTCCGTTACATTACACAGCCCGCTAATGTTTTATCGAAGGCGAAGAAATATTGTCTCTGCGGTCGTCCAAACGCGTAAACGTTTTTGCCGCTTTC
The DNA here is from genome assembly GCA_031002005.1 of Vandiemenella viatica. Taxonomy (NCBI): domain Eukaryota; kingdom Metazoa; phylum Arthropoda; class Insecta; order Orthoptera; family Morabidae; genus Vandiemenella; species Vandiemenella viatica. The sequence continues at coordinate 267,472,031 of JARYHS010009186.1, forward strand.
AGTTAGAGCCGGCGGCGGAATATTTATTTTCGTTAAACACACATTCATACCCGGGCACACACCGTGCGTCAACTTCAAATGGACTCGTTTTCAGAATAATTTTCACTCACCCGCCACCGACGCGAATGACTGGCTGTTCGAGTGCGCGGGGCAGTTCGAGGTATCGAAACTGCATCGACCCTCGCATTGCGATAGTCGATGGCAGAGCTTTTGGAGGTGGCCTGAACGCCATGTGTCAACGGAATGGGCAGAAGTTGGGGAAACACTGCGAGTTATGCACAGTCGACTCACTCCACAAAAAAGACTCAGCTGAATAAACAGCCGCAGTGAAACGTTTAAATTTATTTACTTTGAAATGGATGAAAATTCAATTTCAGACGAACTACAAAAAGTGAAAAACAAAAAACTGTTGACATATAACTAACCACCCTGCTGCATCTTTCTTTTGTTCGAGGTGTTTACGACTACACACATTTCTGACGGAATGTAGCCCTTCTCGGTGAGTCAATTGTGTAAAATCTTCCGACACTTCGCCGGAAGATGGACCCGGAGGCAGGCTCCGAAACGTTGCTTTCTATTTTTACTGACGCGCTATCCTGGTGGAAAGGCCTAGAAGATTTCACAGACATTTCTCTCTTTTTTATGGGAGGAAACGTGCTTAAAAGGTGACCGAAAATGAAGACCATTCAAGATTTCTGCCCTTATAGATGAAAGTTATATGAGCTTTATAAGTGACCTGGTTCCATGGATCAATGTTGACATTCTTCTTCTTCTCAATTGGCTATTGGCCGTTCTTCCGCAATTTGATAAAGATTTGAAAAAGAAAATACCGTCTCTTAACAACTGTTATTTTATTCCTATACGCTCAGACGCGTTTCGGCCTTGTGGACTAGGGCGTCATCAGTGACTGTAAATGTACATACATTTTCTTGTTCAGAAATTTGCATTATTTGTATTCATGGGTAAATATCAACAGAGAACACTCCACTTACAATTTTTGATATGAACATTTACATACTGGTCAGTTTTAGTTACATTTTTTTGGTAGAACGCAACACCCAGCTGCTGTTCTGCATTGCTCCTTTTTTGACAACGTCACTAATTCACTGTTCTAAATAGTCACTCTACTAAATCTCGTTTTGTTTATACACAGCTAGTACCTGGCCATAGTGTTTACTTCACATGTACAGTGGTACCACCTTAACGCTTTAGTTTATGTTGTAATATCTGTGTCCATGTTTACCAAAATATGTTTCTGTCTAACGGTGTCAGTTATTGTAGGATCGTAATTTTTCACGGCGTTGAATATTAATATATTTTTCTCGGGCTTCCAGCCGTGTTAATATATCATATTTGCGGCATGGAACCCGGCGATTAAAATGCTGAAACAGTTTCGCGCCTGTAACGAGCAGAAGAGCGGATGACGTAATCGCGTTGTGTTGGTTTTTGTTTTCCACCGTTTCCGTAGCAGCGGCTGAATAAACAAACAGTTATACACTGACATTTGGTTGAGAATGGAGGCAGAGATGGACGCCTTCGAAACGTCCCGCAAATATGATATATTAACACGGCTGGAAGCCCGAGAAAAATATATTAATAAGGTGTCAGTTATTGTTATTCAATGTTGTTAGTGTGTTTTATAATCTTAATGTGTCACCAGTATTCTTTGATATTTTGAACAGTGTTTCATTTGTTAAATTAGTGAATTCATTAAGCACTGATTGCCTCATTGCGATGGCTTTGTGAATGTGGTAACTTTGCTGGACTGTAAGTAGGTGCCTATTTGTTGTAGTTAATTTTCAGTATTTTCATGTCTGTCTGTATTGTGGTGGATTGATGGTTGTTATCTAATAATTGTCCGGCAAATGTTGAGTGACATCTACGTGTAATAGCTCAGTTATGTTCTTTATATCTTGTAGTGAAGTTCCAAGTTGTCTGTACTATGCATTTTGCTTGATATTGTTGGAAAGTGAGTTCATATATTCCTTTTTTTCTGATCGATTTCACTGTTGATGTTTAGGTGCTTCTGTATTGTGTTATTTTTGTGAAATGCAATTTGTATACATTGTTTTCTGAATATGTTGTTTATTAGGTGAGTGAATTTGTTGATGTAGATCATTGTGTACCATTGCTTTTTAGTTTGATTTTGGGTGCTAAATGTGTCATGTTTGGTGTGGTCTGTTGTTTTATTTTGTTCTAGCTTTTGGTATTTAACTGTTCAATCTGTTGTTCCTTGTACCCATTTTTATTTGCTATTTGTGTGATGGCGTATTCTGGCGTATTCTGTTTCGTAATCTTTTTTTTTTATTTTGACGTGGGATGAAAGTAGGGAAGGGTGAAAATTGTAGCCTACTTTTCCATAAGACATTAGATACACTTAACGTATTCATCCGGCGGACGAAGCAGGATGAAAAGTGTGGTATGCCGTCACTCCATACGCACTGCGGAGAGGTTTAACCCAGGACTCTGGCGCACAATCTGGTGACTAGGAATCGTGCACCACCACCTCTGCTGCCTTGTCGGTCAAGTCTTGGTGATGAACCATTGTTCCACACGTAGGATTCGGAAAAGTAAACCCCGTATTAACACCAGACACCATCACAGTGTCGCAACCAACTGAGCCAACTGGGCGAAACAACGTTAACCTATCTAATCTATAAAAAAGAAAACCGGATATGTTTGTCCCAGAAAGACTCTAAATCTACTGCGAAGATTTCGATGGGGTTTTCACCGATTTGAAGCTTAGAATCTCAACTCAGTTGTATGGTGTGTCTTGTGCTTCTACGTTACAAACGCCGGAACATTAAATGAAATTCTGAATGTATGGCGAGGAATACCACAGATGGGGCCACTAGATGCAGCATGCTTCGCACTAAACACACAATTACAATATCTCTGACCATAGTCTTTAATGAAAGCAATAAGATAATTTTACACTAACAACTATTTTGCACATTAAACAAAACTTGAAGTATTCTTTTCTTTAATTCGGGATATTAAATTTTTAAACGCCATAACAACAACAGAGGTTTCCTTTAATCACGATCTCTGGCAGTAGGCTTACAACTACATTGTCTTTGGCCATCAGCATTAGTCTTCTGTTTGAATAAAATCATTTATTTACGATAATATTATTCTGGATTCGCTTTTGATATTTGTATAAAAGGCTGAAGCTGCGGAGTTACAGTATTTGGCGTTTCGAGGAAAAAGTATATCCATTCACTTCGCAATATAATCAAATGCGAGTTTCTAACGTAATCTAGCGTTGTTTAGTAATGCAATTAACCAAATTAATGAAGCTTGATACACATGAATCTTTTCGGACGAATGAAAATAGTGTTCGTGCAAGTAAAATTGAACCCACCCGTTTCTTGGTAGGGGGCGTGTAAATCTAAGTATGCTTTAATTTAGAGAAAATTTGGCGTGAATTTTATGAATCTTTGTACAAATGTTTCTCATTGCGGGAATAAAAATAGGGTACGGCAACTATACAGAGCAACGCCGGGAACTCCGCTAGTATTACTATAAACCTGTAAACAGGTTGCGTCTGTCTGCCCGTTTGTCGAGGCAACACACAAAAACAACAGGACCAATTCGGACGGAGTTTCTACTGTTTGATAGCTTATGTTCTGGCATTAAGTCTGCGGTACATTTTATGAATCTACGTAGTCGGTGAACGGAACAGGAAACGATAATTCTTTCATATCGAGAACAGGCACAAAACGTACTGCATCAGATGTTGTTATTGTTGCTTTAGGGCGCGTCGACAGGGGGGTCATTAGCGTATTGGATCCGAGATGAACTCTCCAATCACACAACGTAGATAAACACCTCACCCTTTGGATTCCGTTAGTACTGTTTTTGTCCATACAGCTTCGGTTATTTATTTCTTCAGTTTCCAGAAATATAGTAAGTTAGAAGACACTGAAAACACCAAATCCTAGTTACCTAGTAATCGTAAAGAAATTTTGGAATTCAATTAATTGTTGGGAGTCTGTGGTAGATAGACGACACACGTTTCGTTTAAACTTATTGGAAAACATGCTTACTCCCACTTTCACTTTTGAGTGTAGTGAAATACTTCTTCCACCAACCTATTTGAGTCGGAAGGACAGGAAAGATAGAATTAGAGAAATAAGGTGCCGGACTGATTCTTATATGAATTCTTTTTTCCCTCGTACCATTAGGGATTGGAATGCACAGCAAAGAGATTAGCTTTGGTGCTGAGCACCCTCTGCCACCCACAATTTTGTGAATTGCAGAGTATATATGTAGATGTAGAACTGTAAAGTTAATAAGCATACTACGTGACAACCGCCCATACTTTGCAATTATAAGTAAAACAAAAGACAAACGCATTACTGGGCACACCACACTCCTCGCGAGCGAAACAGTGGGAAGATGGTTAGTTTCATGTAATTTGTACTACATGCTGTGATAAATATTTTTAACACGTACAGCATCCTGTGATCTAACAGGGAAGAAGTTCGATTAAATGTAACAGCAAATTCGTGGCTCGATCACAGTTAAGTGTCACCCCAAAAGTAACCGCTAAAGTTTGTATGGAAATTTGTCATTCGACCACACTGTAACGCCATATCGGACTTTAATGAAACATGGTGTGGAGTTACAATGCCCTTTTTTCTGCTTATTGCTTTACGCCTCGTCCACGTCGAGGCAATTATAGGCCGGAGAGGATTGATGGCAAAGAACGGGAAGCGATTCGGACGTGGAATTTTTGAGGAACTATCCCGGAATTTTCCTGGAGTGATTTGGGGAAACCATGGAAAACCAAATATGAATGGCCGGACGGGGAATCGAACCTGCGTACTTCGGAATGCGAGGCCAGATGATGGCGCTCATTTCCCGCGCACTGTGGTTAGAATACAGCCATAAGTAATACACGGGATACTATTAATCCCGGAATCGAACAGCAACTCCAACACATTAAGGGAATAAACAAAAGACGAATGAAATCCAAGACTGTAATGGAACGTGCGTTTTCGGAACAAAATGTTTCGACTTGTGGATATGCCGTCATCGTCAGGTATGGCGTGGCTTCCGATGGTTGTAAGACTGCTCTCGCTGTCGACACTGTAGTAGTATTGAAAGGAAACGCAACGGTAAAAGGAAGATTGGAAGAATGGAATCAATCCTGTATGAAGGCTAACGCGTCAGTTCCGTTGAAAATTTCGTCGACATTTTCCATCACATGAATTCTTCGCGCAGCCGACTGCAGCGCCCCGGTGGCTCTTTGGCTAATTAGAGAAGCAGCTGCGACAACACAATACGCCCGCATACAGCGCTCCCAGCGGGACACTTTGAAACGACGAGTGACGTGAGGGTGGCTCGACCAGGGACAGCGCACACGTGCACACGTGGCTATGAGTGTGCAGGGAGTCGGAACACTAAAGGCTAACGGACACAAGCTCCCACTTGAGTGTATAACACCAGAGGTGTCGGAAACTGTAACCACAGTACAGCTCACTGGTACGAAATATCCTTAACGTAATCATACAAATGTAAATTCATCGATTATTTTCTACATGCTGTTGTTAAACCAAGTACGAATTTTCATGTTATATACATATATATATGGTGTACAGGAATTAAAGGATAATCCTGCAACAGCAGATAGGCCACAGCGTATCCTACTATAAGACTAAATTTCATTTTAGTAAAAGTCTCACCATTTTCGAGATGCTGATTTTTTTTCTAAACATGTGACTTTGTTGAGTTTATTCCCTGCCATTTCTACAAACCAAGACTTTTTGAACCGTTTCTTTAAAAAATTATTCAAGGATGTTTGATTCATCTACATCAATGTTCATTTTTTTTTTAAACGTTAAAAAAAACCTCAAAAATATATTTTTTAAATCATTATCACATTTTATTTAACTACATGTTTAATATGCACAGTGGTCTCTTTAGCAGATTGAACTACCATAAAACAATCATTTTAAAAGAAGTATAAAATAATTATACCATTTAAGATTTTCTTATAATGTTTTTTAAAGTTTTAGGAAAAAAAACCAGTGTTTTAGATGAATCAAGCGTCCTTGAGTAATTTTCTTAAAAAAGGGTTCACAATTTATTTGTAGAAAAATAAAAAATCAATATTCCGAAAGTAGTGAGACTTTTAGTAAAATAAAATTTTGTCGTAGAATAGGATATGCTGTGATCTATCTGCCGTTGCAGGATTATTTTTTCATCCCTGGATACCATCTAGGATCACGTTAAGCCTTCTTGCATTTGGTGGCGAGTTCCATTTGCTTTTGGGCCCAGAAGTCCTTCATTCGCTTTGAGTGAACGTGTTTACATTCTTCGTACAAGGGGTACCATGTCTTCTTTTGGATTGTTCCTCTCGGGATTTTCCATGTATCACTAATCTCTTCAGAAAAGGATCTCTATGGAAAACATCTTCGGGTTTAAATCCCAACAAATGAAGGTCTTCTTTGATATTTACGTACCAGGGCAATTAAATTTTGGGTTTTGAATCAAATAAATTAAAGATTATTTTCAGTAAGTCTGTTTTCCTCAATTCGTTTGAGGAGACCATAAAGTCGTGCCCGTCTTTTGTGAATTTCTCATTTTGCTGTAGACTATTTTTATGGACGTCATTCTTGAAGCTGGATCTCAGAGTTCTCATTATAATTTTTTTCTCTTTTTATCCAAATCTCCCAGGAGTTATTTATCAGCATTGAAGAACATGTTCTACACTGAAGAGCCGAAGAAACTGGTACACCTACCTAATATCGTATAGGGCCCCCACGAACACGAAGAAGTGTCGCAACACGACGTGGCGTGGACTCGACTAATGTCTGAAGCAGTGCTGGAGGGAGCTGACACCATGCATTCTGCAGGGCTGTCCATAAATCAGTAAGAGTACGACGGGATGGATATCTCTTCTGAACGGTACGTTGCAAGGCATCCAAAATATGCCCAATAATGTTCATGTCTGGGGAATTTGCAGGCGAGCGGATATATCTAAAATCAGAAGAGTGTTCCTGAGCCACTCTGTAGCAATTCTGGACGTGTGGGGTGTCGTATTATCCTGCTTGAATGCTCAATGGACATGAATGGATGCAGGTGATCAGCCAGGATGCGTACGTACGTGTCACCCGTCAGAGTCGTATCTAGACGTATCAGGCGTCCCATGTCAATCCAACTGCACACGCCCCACACCATAACAGAGCCTCCACCAGCTTGAACAGTCCGCTACTGACATGCAGGGTCCACGAATTCATGAGGCTGTCTCAATACCCGTACAAGTCCATCCGCTCGATACAATTGGAAACGAGACTCGTCTGACCAGACAACATGTTTCCAATCATCAACAGTCCAATGTCGGTGTTGACGGGCCCAGGTGAGGCGTAAAGCTTTGTGTCGTGCACTCAGCAAGGGAACACGAGTGAGCCTTCGGCTCCGAAAGCCCATATCGATGATGTTTCGTTGAATGGTTCGCACGCTGACACTTGTTGATGGCACAGCATTGAAATCCGCAGCAATTTGCGGAAGGGTTGCAGTTCTGTCACGTTCAGCGCTTTTCTTCAATCGTCGTTCGTCCTGTTCTTGGAGGATCTTTTTCGGGCCGCAGCGATGTCGGAGATTTGATGTTTTACCGGATTCCCGATATTCACGGTGCGGTCGTGAAATGGTCGTACGGGAAAATCCCCACCTCATCGCTACCTCGGAGATGCTGTGTCCCATATCTCGTGCGCTGACTATAACACCACGTTCAAACTCACTTAAATCGTGATAACCTGGCATTGTAGCAGCAGTAACCGATCTAACGCCTCCGCCAGACACCTGTTGTCTTATATAGGTGTTGCCGACCGCAGCACCGTACTCTGAGTGTTTACATATCTGTGTGGTTGCATACGCATGCCTATACCAGTTTCTTTGGCTCTTCAGTGTATTCCATTATTTTTTTCTGACTTTTGCTTTACACCTCTTAGATGTTGAGGTCATCAGAGGCGCGGAAGGATTAAGGGTAGATGGAGGGGGGGATGATTTCGGCCAAGGACTTTTGAATGAACTATCCCGACATTCACATTGAGTGATTTGGGGAAATCGTGGAAAAACTGAAGTATGAAGGCGATGAAAAAAGGAATAGAGAGTGGAGTTTTATCGGCGTGAGGAATGGTGTTTCGCTGTTGTTCGCTTTATCAGATCAGAAAGTGCAACTGTCGCATTTCCCGCGTCAAATTACTTGCCGAGGACCTCGAGGGTCTTATCTTTGCCACAATCACTCACCACTAATCACTGTAATTACTCCGCGCCTCCGTAAAAACAGCTGCCATACACTCAGAGATAATTGCGAGTGGTTTCTCTATTGAAGAAACTGCAACCCTGCGTTGTGCGGGTAGGCGGATGTTGTATTAAAGCCGGCGAACAAGGACCGAATGAAGAAATTAAAAATTAAAAGAAAACTTTGATGAAAAAGTTGGCCGAGGAATAAAAACAAGGGAGGTGCCGTTAGAACAAACTTGAAAGGCTGGAGAACGCTCTCGGTTTCCTTGGAAACGCAGCCGCTTTGGGACGGACAGAAAAAAATACACTGCGACCAAGAGGAGTGTGTTTATCTCTGGCGACTCTGTGAGGTGGAGAGGATACCTCGGAAGAGACCAAACTGGAAATACGGTGTGTTTCCAGCCGTTTATTCCAGCGATGCTACTGAACATCTCACACATGCGGAATTCACAGAATATATATATAAAAAAAGCGCCTTCCTGAACGTAATTAACTAAATGTATATGTTATCATTACAGAGCTGCAGGGTTGGATAGTCAGACCTTGGATCAAGAGATCATATTCCAAGAAACCGCCAACAGCAAATAATAAAAAGCTTCAAATGCAGAGGAAGTCGTAAATAAAAATACAACGAAGTTACCCGCATTACAAACGTCCCAAGATCAGTGTTATTCAAAACTTGACACCAAACGTGGTGGGTGAACGGTTAGCGTTCCGGCATCGCATTACGGAGGACGCCGGTTTGAATCCCCGTCCGGGCATCCAGATTTGGGTTTCCATGGTTTCCCCAAATCACTCCAGGCAAATGCCGGGATGCTTCCTTCAAAAATGCCGTGGCCGAATTCCTACCCGTTCCTTGTCCGCAGTCCCATCCCGCCTCTAATGACCTTAGCCGTCGACGAGGCGTAAAGCAATAAGTAAAAATAAAAAAAAACACTTAACAAAAGCAGAAATACAAGTTAAGCTCTTAGAGGATATAGCAAGTGAAACAGGTTTAAAAGTCTATAAGGAAATGACATTTAAAAAATGCTGTAAGGGGGAAAAATGCTCCAAAAATCCTAGTAACAAATATTGGTCAAATTAAATTGGTAGAAAAAAATTAAATACTTTGGTAACATAATTCGGAAAATGGTTTAGATTAATTTGATGTAGAAGAAAGGATGCACAAGACGGAAAAAGCATATGGCATAACAAGGAATATTTACAACAAAAAATGTGTTTAACTAAAAATGTTGAAATACATCAGTAGACCTAGGTAGTCGAAATGTGTTTACGGAACTGAATTTCTAATACTGAACTACAAGTTGAAGAAATTACAATTATTAGAAGGAAGAATTATACGTAAAATACTTGGTCCACTAAGAGCAATGCAATTACTAGATCTTGCTGTTCAATCCTGTCTTGGAAGTCGCGATAACCTTTTGATTGCTAGAAATAACTACTCCCAAAAAACACTTAGGGTAAATCCGGGTTAGACGGCCATACGGGAGAGATGGCCAACGCCTGTAATTCTTTCGCGGTCCGATGTACAGAGCTGCCGGTCAGTTGGTAGTTAGCTAGTAACGTGAGTGAATGTTGCTGTTCCACATGACTATATATTTCAACTAGATTTAAGTAATTTTCATGATTTTAGTTTTCAACATACCTTGAAATTATATAGTGTGTCACAACCTTTCGATTTAAACATAACTTAGGCTGTGAGTAGCGACGGAAACTGTAGTTTTTGAATTGTTTAGGGCTAAATGAATTACGGTACATGGGTTTTGATTGAGTTTGCGTCCACCATGTTTGATGACGCGCTATGGCCGTCTCTCCCGGCCGATCGGGAGAGACGGCCACATCAGTATCGGAATAGATGGCCATCCCCAAAACTTGACGTCAAAAGAAAATATTAAAAAATTGATGGCTTAATGATAAAGAAAAAAAAAAACTAGTGAAAAAGAAGGTTAAACAAAGTTCAGACAGTTCAGACTTGTCAAAAGTAGTTGAGTACAAGGAAGAATCAACTGATGGACTTTTTGAAGAAGAGGAGGAAGAGTGCGTTGGATGCGGGGAAGACGACTCAAAAACGGATAAAACCTGTGACTGGATTCAGTGTGTCAGGTGTAAGCGTTGGTTACACGAATCCTGCACATCATATGTTGACGTGTACCATCGATGTGGTAATGTACATTTTTTTTTTAAATTAATCGAACCTTACAAGTTAAACATTCGTTGTTATAAATTTTGGATTAGTTTCTAAATTTAAGTAACAGAAGAATTGAAGTGATTTCTCATTATGATTTATGTGAAGCTAGTGTGTTTCAACGATATAATAAAAATACAAGAATTGTAAAATGTTTTTTACAAATGAGGTTCTGTTTAAGTTATAATATAACTACAATTAATATCTTTATAAAATATTTTTTACATCAAGAGAGTCAATAAAACGAGTTTAAAGCGTTAAAAATTTCTAAAAATAATTATCACTTTGATTTTCAAGTGGTTTGTCCAGTGGCCACCTCTCCCTTATATGTCTGGCCATTGTCACATTACGATAGTTTAACGCACCTATCAATTTTGATGCAAAGATCGATTAGCGAGTGTAAAGTCGATTATTGACTTCAACGATCTAGTAGGAGTATCAGTAGCAGAGTGTATGTGATATAGCGCGCGAGTTGTTACCGCAAATGTGTGTGCGGGAAGAAATGATCGTACCGATCTGAAAAGTGTCCGCCTGTTGAGAAAAGCCTTTTGAAGAGCTACCGCGTCGGTAAAGTACCCAGTGACATTCATGTACATTTAAAGACAGTCGTATGTGTTATGGTGCACGAACTGTTACAGTAAATGAGTGCGCGGGAAGAAAAGATTGTGCCTAACAGAAAAGCGTCACCGCTTGTTGAGAAAGTCTACCGCGTCGGTTAAGTGACTAATGAACCTTATGTACTCTTAAAGACTGTTAGTTACGTAGGTCGTTCACTAATGTAGAAAAAGAAATATCTTGTTGTTTCATTTGTGTTGATTGAAAGAAAATTCTCACTCGCTAAGAACTTGCAAATCTTCGGCAATTATTATTCAGGGTGTTCCTTGTATACTATTCAGTACAAGAAAATAATAAATATGGTTCGGTGGTCGGAATGTATCAACTTATAGCTGTGCAATAAAAAGTGTTCTTGTGTCGATATACTTGGAGTATGTGTTGTGCAGTAAGTAACTGTGATAAATCATTTCCTTCCCCACCAAACCAGGCGACCGTTCTTAAAATTTACCCCTGAATAATTTCCTTTGTTTTATGAAGTTCCGATAGCTTTCAAACATGGTCAAAGCATAAAGAAAATAAGTGGTGATTGTGAACTGAGCTCTCGTCATCAGAACTTATATTTCCAAAGCATATTTAAATAAGTTATTTTACATGGCGACCGTGTAAGGACTTGTAATAGTGATAGGCGAATAAACAGAACGTTAAAGTCGTCTAAATTTACAAGCAAGCGAGTGGGAAGTGAACGACAATTAAACAGTGTAGTAAACAATGGAGTGTGGTTCGAGCAAGAACGGCGCGTGAAAGATAATAGTGGAAGCGGAAGTCAGAGGTAGCTTCACGGTTACAAGGCGGTGGAGTTCCAGCGACGCAGTAACGAAGTAGCTTCAGCGATACAAGGCGGTGGAGTTCCAGAGACGCAACGACGGAGTAACACCATAGATACGAGGCGGTGTATTTCCAGCGACGCAGCAACAAGTGAATGCAGCTTTTACCAGAGGAATACTACAACGAACACCGTGACGGAGGCTGCGGAAAATCAACGCGGGAGCAGCAGAAGAAGAAAAGAAGACATCGAACAGGCAAATTAAATTTAAATTAAAAAAAAAAAAATAAGTAAATCGAAAAAAAAAACTAACTAATTCTTGACTAAAATAAAACACGCGGAAACTCACTGGAAATAAATAAAAATTTTGGGATAACCGATTGACACTACCCGAGCTTCAATAGTAATACAATAAAAGTAATTTTCTCTCGGGAGTATTTTTTTTTTTTTCTATGAAAAAATTTGATTCCTTCTCTTAGTAGCCAGTCAGATTTTTTTTTTTTTTGAAAAGAATTCTTTTTTTAAATAACTTATCACTACTTTCAAACCGACAAATAAATTATACCAGTCGAAAAATTTTTTTTGAAACAGAATATTTTCAATGCATGCATTTTACAGCTTGTCAGTCGATGGAATTTTCCTGCAGCTGTAAACTCTGAGGCAGTGTACACCCGGAGCTGATAATTTTAAGCAGCTCAATTCATTGTTTTAAGTTGTATGTATTTTTCAGCTATAACGGAGAGAAGCAGCTGGCAGCAGTAATTCTCACCGATTTGTTCTGTCGATGCCATTTTGATGTTTAAGTTTTCCTTTGACAACAGCGTTGTACTGTGTTCTGTTTGTGGTTTGTTTTCTCGATATTACTGTCTTGGTTCGTAAGTCGAAGAGATTCTTTTTGGACTAGGTTGTGTGAATCTTAGTAGATTTTTTTTTATTTGGTGTATGCCTGGGGTAGGCAAGTTAGTGGCCCTATTATAACCTTTTGTTGTCAGAGCAGTGTATCATAGTTTAATCTCTGATCATGAATACCGACGAGACTTTAGTTGAAGTGACGGAAGAGCAGGACAGGGAATTACCTAGTGGGGAGGTACTTAGGATGCTAGTCAGCCAAATTAGGGCCTTGCAAGAAAAGAATGAAGAAAATTTCAATCAAATAAAAGCCTCTCAAGTGAAGAATGAAGAAAAATTTCAATCAAATAAAAGCCTCTCAAGTGAAAAATGAAGAAAATTTCAATCAAATAAAAGCCTCTCAAGTGAAGAATGAAGAGAGTTTCAGTGAAATAAAAGCCTCACTAGTAAAGAGTCAAGAAAGTATGAAGGTAGAAATTTCAGAAGAGATTAAAAGAGCACAGGAAACAATCAGAGCTGAGATAGATGAGAAGGGGAAAGCCCTCCACTGCAGCATCACCAAGGATTTAGAAGGAAGATTTTGTGCTATGAGAGAAGAGATGGAGCAGCTCCGACAACAATGTGTCTCACGTGGAAATGAAACAAGTGAAAAACTCGAGCAACTACAGCTATACACATTGGCAGAGACTGGACAAACCCGTCAAAGAGTAAAGGCTCTAGAAGACAGAGTGGATTACCAAGGCAACAAGTTAGAAGAGATGGAAGAAAGCCTCAAGTCATGTGAAGAACAAGTGAGAGGGGTGCAGTATTGTGTAGATAAAATTGAATGCCTCTCTGAAGGAATAGAAAAGATCAAAATTGCTAACACTTTGGAGATAGAAAGTAAAATGCCTAGTATGATTAAACTAGAAGTAGAGGGAAGCGTGAAGAAGCAGATGCCAGTCGTAATCAAAGAAGAGATCAGCAAATTTCAAGGAGTTATCAATGGGTCCTGCTGTCAGGGATACCATACAGAAGAAAAACAAGAGCTTGAAAAGTTTGATGACTCAGGAAAGGTGCATCCGGTGGATTTCTTGGACAGTTTCGAGTCTTATCCGCCATTTCAAATTGCCTTGGACGAGAGAAAAATAAAGATGGTACATGAACACCTGAGAGGGAGAGCTCGTCTGTGGGGCGATCGCTTTTCAAAGGAATTTAATGCCTACCAAAAGTTCAAAGACGAATTTTTGAGACACTTTTGGTCCGTAGAAAGACAGGTCGCTGTCAAGTCAGAACTAATGCACGGTGAACCTTATTCTCCCGGGAAGGAGACTCAGCAGGATTTTTTCCTCAGATGTTTGGCGAAGTGTCGCTATCTTGATCGTCCGTACAGTGAGGCAGAATATGTGGAAATTATTATGGCCCGACTGCCTGAGCCAACACAATTAATCTTTGCGAGTCACCGCATCAACAATGTCAGTGAGGCTATTGAAATGCTTGGAAGGCTTGACTCGCAAGAAAAGAGAATGAGTAGGAAGAAACCAAGAGAAAGGGAAGACAACAATGGCTTTTGGGATAAAAAGAGAAGAACGGAGTACTATAATCAGAGGAATAACCAACAAGATGATCAGTACCATGGCGAGAGAGAACATAGAAGCCGAGAGCGCGGCAGAAGTAATTACAATTTCCGACGTGGTCAAGGACAATACAGAGGACGAAGTAGAGGAGAAGATCAACAAAACCATGACCATCGAAATCAACAGGATACTAGTGAGAAGGCACCTGGCAATCCCTCTAAGGGAAAGCCAAAGGCGGGAAACTGCTAGCTGCCACTGTTTTGGTCCAGCCAGGGGCAGAACAGTATATTGGACCACTCGGGAAACTGCCCAGGAGAGAGGAAACAGAGCCACAGCTCTTAAAGCGAGGAAAACGATTAATCACAAGAAAGGGAACGGAATTTAGCATACATTCTGAAGAAACCCCTTAATGCACAGGGGCAGGTAGTACCATGCCTGTCAGGTTCAATGGTGACAAGAATAGATGGTGTCGAAACCTGCCGTTTTGCCGAGGTGGCAGAACTTTGGGAACGGTGTAAGAAGTTGGGCGATTCCATCATAAGAATTGAAGAAGATACAGTTGAAGAAAAGGAAAGAAAATAATGGGTATAGACAAGTAAACAGTCTTAGAGATAAAGAAGATCTGTACCTGGAGGAAGGGGTGACGAGAGAAGACCTAGAGGAGGAGAAAAACTTAGAAATTGAAGCTCACTACGACGAGAGATGGTTCACATTTGGGGACCGAGGAATGGTGAAAATAACAGATTATTGTGACATTCCCAGCAAAAGTATCGAAGAACCAGGAAGTGTAGTATCTAGGGAAGTGGATACCTTCCCTTAAATATAATAAAAGGTCTCGAAGAGGTGAATAACGAAGAGGTCGGCTATGAAGATAGTGACTACAATTATAGAGAAGAAGAAGTCACCTCTGGAGAGTATGAGTGCATTTGTGAGGTAGCGGATGAGTCGGTCCAGGGTATCCTCAGCTCATATCGTTCAAGTTTAGGGGACGATGGATCTGTTGAGATTGAAGTGGAAGGGGTTATCACGACGAGACATAGCATTCCGACCGTGAAGAAAACCTGTATCAGGAAGCAAAGTGGGACAAGCCCAAATGGTGAAGAAAACACAAATGGGGTTGTCAACAAAGAAGGCGGTGGCAGTATCCGAATGAGGGAAGGAAGAATATGTAATGACAGCAGAGAATTACACATAAACTCCGTCTATTTAAATGATCCAAGAGAAGATCTTCTAGAAGAAGACAACCAATTAAAGCAGAGAATATTTAAAGTACCTACAGTAGAAATTGATGTCTTAGGAAGGAAGATAAAGGCCGTAGTTGATACGGGAGCCGAAGTTTCCTGCATATCTGAAGCTTTATACAAGGAACTGGCCGAAGAGAACCAATTTGAATATTGGCCCACCAATACTATTACAATAGTGCCAGCTACAGGAAAAAAGAGCAAAAAGGCAACGATTCAAGTACTAATTGAAGGAAGAATGGAGAAATATGAAGTAGCGATACACATGTATGTTGTACCATACCTAAACGTAGATTGCATCATAGGAGTCGACTGGATAGTGCCAGCGGACGCAACTTTACATTGTGGGAAGGGATACATGGAGTTTAGCAATGAAGGAAAGAAATGCAGAGTGGAGATAGGGAATGTCCTCAACCAGAACGGAAGGGAGTTTACTGGAGTCCAGGTGGATTATGCCGAAATAGCAGACGTTCCAGAAGAAAGCGATTGCGCTGAAGATAATAAGGAAAGAGTAAATGAAGACAGAAATTGGAACATAGAAGGAGGAGGATTTGAAATATGTCCACCAGATATCCAAGAGGAGTTCCGGATGTTTTCAATGACAGACCGGGCTTAGTAAATGTATATCAATGTCATTTCCAAGTAAAGGAAGAGAAACCTTTTTCTATCAAGCCCTACCCCATCCCAGTGTCTAAACGGGACAAAGTGAAAGCGGAATTAGAGCGCATGGAGAGTTGGGGCATTATTGAAAGGTCACAGAGTGAATATGCCAGTCCATTAGTGGTGGTGACTAAGTCCGACCAATCCATCAGGCTAGTGTTGGATGCCAGAGCCCTGAACAAAATTTTGAAAACGGAGAGGGACCATCCTGAAAGAGTGGATGATATATTACAAAAATTCCATGGAGTGAAGTACCTGTCATCTCTTGACCTGACTTCGTCGTACTGGCAGATACCCATTCATGAGGACTCAAGGAAATACACAGCCTTCAGGTTTGAAGGTAGATGTTACCAATTTAGGGTTCTTCCCTTCGGACTGAACAATTCGGTTGCCCATTTCATAAGAGCGTTAGATCGTTTTGGGCAGAAACTTGAGAGAAAGGGTGCAAGTGTATGTCGATGACATAATTGTTGCCACCAAGACTGTAGAAGAGCATTGGATGTTAATGAGAGAGGTCCTGACTGCTATTCAAAATGCGGGGATGACTTTGAAGAAAAAGAAGTGTGTCTTTCTCCGGTCTCGCTTAAAATTTTTGGTCATGTTGTTACCCCGGAGGGGATTTTAGTAGATGAATCGAGGTTAGAAGCCATCAAGAAATTCCCTCGACCCACGAATAAAACTCAGTTGAAAAGCTTTTTGGGATTATGTGGGTATTATCGGAAATTTATATCCGAACAGCGACTAAACAGTCCCCACTTAAGGATGTTGGAACGGAAGAACATCGTTTGGAACTGGACGAGCGGATGCGAACAAGACTTCATGAAGATCAAGGAGGAGTTAGCGCAGGAGCGGATCCTTGCGTATCCAATTGGGAATTAGATCTGTGCTTTGGCTACCGACCAGTTCCCATTATGGTCTGGGTGCTGAAGTCTTTCAAGAAGTAGAGGTGGATGGACAAGTAGAACACCACACGATAGCATTTGCCAGTAGAAATGATTGAATTGATCATGAGATGAGGTATTGTGTGACAGAGAAGGAGGCCTAGCCATAATCTGGAGCTTACAAAAGTTCAGGCATATTTTCCTAGGTAGGAAGAGATATTATCCATACGGACCACCGAGCTCTATCGTTTTCACGAATTGCCGGTTGACTCATGGCAGACTGACCCGTGGGCGTTGTTATTGCAAGAATTCCAATTCGACATTAAGTATATTCCAGGAAAAGACAATGTAGTAGCAGACTGCCTATCAGATTACCAGTTGGGAAGCCAGAGTATGGCGGGAACTACCAGACCAACCCAAGAAGCCGTCGTCCATTATCTGGAAGGGGTTGCCCAGGAGAGTAAGGTGATAAAATGGATGAAAGAGATGGCTGATCAACAGAGAAAGGATGATGCATGGAAAGCAGTCATAGAAGCGCTAGAGGGTACAGGTGACCGAATGTCCTTAGAAAAACACTACTGTATACATAAGGGGATCCTCTTCTACAGAAAGTTGGAAGAGAACGAAGAAATGGAAGTTATGCCTGCCGGACCATTGTGTAGACGAATGGATAAAGTATCATCACCTTAGTTATGGCCACTACGGTGCCCATAAATGTGCATTGATACTGAAGGAACACTGTTACTTTGGAAATTTGGAAAGAAGGGTGGCTAAGGCCTTATCGACATGTGAAACCTGTCAGAAGGTAAAGGTTGACCATGTGCCGAGGTGGGGAGGATGAAGAGTGTTATACCGACCGAACCTCGGGAGTTTGATCTCAATAGATTTATATGGACCATTGCCGGCCTCCAGAGGTCTATAACTTTGTGTTATAGACGTATTCACAAGTACGTTAAGCTTACCCAGTCAAAAGGGGCGACAACGACAGTGCTGTTGGGTAAGCTACTTATGCAATATTTCCCAACCCTGGGAAGACCGAGAAAAGTATTGTCTGACAATGGACCTCAATTTGCGAATAGGAAATGGACCGAATTACTAGAAGGAGAGGGGATTGAGGTATTGAAGACGTCATTTTTCCATCCCCAAGGTAATGTGGTGGAGAGAGTGATGGCAGAAATTGTCAAATGGTTTAGGATATATTGCCAGCAAAGTCACAAAAGCTGGGCATATCATGTTGAGAAATTTGAAGATGTTATGAATACAATTCCACACAGTTCAACGGGAATGACCCCTTGGGAGCTAATGTTTCAAGAACCAGCACCAAGAATTGTCAGCAAGTATATAGATTTTCCTGGAGAGAAGACTATAACCTTTCAAGAAAGGATAGAGGAAGCCAAGAAGGTACTAATGGAAAAGGCTAAAGCTAGACAATTGAGACATGAAAGGAAAGGAAAATGGACATACTACAAACCGGGGAGACTTGGTACTGCTCCAGACCCACTTCAAGTCCTCGTCGATTAATCACGAGATAAAGAAGTTTAAAATACTTTATGAGGGACCTTACAGGATAAGAGATAGTCCAAGAGAAAATGCTTATACGTTAGAGTACTTGAGAGATGGTAGATTAAAAGGTATCTATAATGTTGTGTCTTTGAAGCCCTTTAAGAAGGCCTCTCAGAAGGATTAGAAATGTTGGGAGTGCTTAGGGGCAAAGTTGTCCTGAACACCCCAGCAAAGCCTTGTCATATGCTTTATATGTAGTTTTTTTTGTACATAGTCATTGTGAAGAGGTTGTCATTGTTCGTTATTTTTTGTACTTAAGTAATGGTGACACTATAGGAGATTGTCACTTTCACTTTAGAATGACCCAATAGAGTAGTGACCTTACAACCACCGGGCTTCACCCAAATTTTGTAAGGGGCTCGGGTAAGGTGTCAATCTGTTTAATACACTCAAACCGAGGTTGTAAAGAGTGAAGTGATTGTGAGCCAGTGTTTGTGCATAAAGAAGTGCTACGCAATATAAAGAAAGGTATCTTATGTGGTAATATACCAGGTCGCTTGCATAAAGGCAACACGATTTTTTCAGCATGACTATTAACATTATAACCTATGTCAATTATTGATTTGAACCTTATGATTGTAATGTGTTTACCAATTTTCTGTGTATATTTTTGTAAGTGTTAGATTAGCACCGACCACCAACCACTATGTGTAAAATGTGTTATGACTTAAGCTAGATGCTTACCAACCTCGCCCATTTTAAAGGTCGTTTGGTTGAAATGCTTACCTATGGCTTCACATTTTAACCATCGACCTGGAAGGGGTTGTCACATTACGATAGTTTAACGCACCTATCAATTTTGATGCAAAGATCGATTAGCGAGTGTAAAGTCGATTATCGACTTCAACGATCTAGTAGGAGTATCAGTAGCAGAGTGTATGTGATATAGCGCGCGAGTTGTTACCGCAAATGTGTGTGCGGGAAGAAATGATCGTACCGATCTGAAAAGTTTCCGCCTGTTGAGAAAAGCCTTTTGAAGAGCTACCGCGTCGGTAAAGTACCCAGTGACATTCATGTACATTTAAAGACAGTCGTATGTGTTATGGTGCACGAACTGTTACAGTAAATGAGTGCGCGGGAAGAAAAGATTGTGCCTAACAGAAAAGCGTCACCGCTTGTTGAGAAAGTCTACCGCGTCGGTTAAGTGACTAATGAACCTTATGTACTCTTAAAGACTGTTAGTTACGTAGGTCGTTCACTAATGTAGAAAAAGAAATATCTTGTTGTTTCATTTGTGTTGATTGAAAGAAAATTCTCACTCGCTAAGAACTTGCAAATCTTCGGCAATTATTATTCAGGGTGTTCCTTGTATACTATTCAGTACAAGAAAATAATAAATATGGTTCGGTGGTCGGAATGTATCAACTTATAGCTGTGCAATAAAAAGTGTTCTTGTGTCGATATACTTGGAGTATGTGTTGTGCAGTAAGTAACTGTGATAAATCATTTCCTTCCCCACCAAACCAGGCGACCGTTCTTAAAATTTACCCCTGAATAATTTCCTTTGTTTTATGAAGTTCCGATAGCTTTCAAACATGGTCAAAGCATAAAGAAAATAAGTGGTGATTGTGAACTGAGCTCTCGTCATCAGAACTTATATTTCCAAAGCATATTTAAATAAGTTATTTTACACCATCTAACCCTGATACTCGGGTGAGATGGCCAAGTGTTACATATTTTTAATTTTTTTTTTTAGCTTGTATGAAATTTGCTATATCTTTGTAAACGAAATCAACTTTTGTTTTTTATGGATTAAAAAAGCAATTTATGGAAAGTTTCAGGTTGTTCTGGTGTATTACGTTGTGAAACTGGCTTTTAAAAATCATGGCCATCTATTCCGGATTTACCCTAGGTTTATTTTTTCCCCTTGCCTGGAACGATCTCGTAGAACCATTGAAACCCAGGTCAAAATGGCCGAAGGGGTTTATTGATACCTACTCCTATCGGAAGCTAAGTTCTCTCGCTCGATAACTCCTTCCTATACCACTACATATTTGGTCTTGGAAAAAAAGAGTATGGAAATGAATCGACTCTGGTCCTGATTTCTCTTATCTTATTTTTTCGGTCATTCCTAGGTATGAATGTTGCTGGTATTAATATGTGTTTGTTGTCACCGTCAAATTTGAATTTGTCAGTCAGCTTCTTCCCAGAGCCTTCGGTGTTCCAGGTCTTCTCAAAGCAATTAATCCAAAATCGCACTTACGCTTTCCCTCCAGCTATATATACCTCTCACGAATCGGGCGGCTCTTCTTTGAACCTACTCCAGTGCATCCATGCAATCGATTTAACATTGTTTTAAATGACGACCTAGAAATCGGAGCATATGATTTGCTTTCCCATTTTTTTTTTACTTATTGCTTTACGCCTTATCGACGGCTAAGGTCATTAAAATCGGGATGGAACTGGGACAAGGAACGGGAAGGAATTCGGCCACGGTCTTTTTGAAGGAAGCATCCCGGCATTCGCCTGGAGTGATTTGGGGCTTTCCCAATCACCATCTCAATATGTTCATTCCACAACAAATTATTACGAATTTTTACACCCAGGTATTTAGCGGAATCTACCGTTCTAAGGACAGTGCAATTAATTTTATATTCAGAGATAAATGGGGTTACTCTTTTTATTTATATGCGTGACTTGGCTTTTTATAGCGGTTAACTGCAGATCCCAGTCTATGCACCAAGTGATTATTTTAATAACATTGGAAATTTAATTGGTTCTCCCGCCACAGGATACATATACCTCGGTAGCAATAGGGTTCTGTTCGCTGAATGCTTTGCTCTGAGACGCAGTTCCTATCGGCTTCTCTATATCAGACACGACTGAGGCTCTCTGGAAGCATTCGATACCTCCACTACGGTCTCTAACGAGCCCCTTGAGACTTCTTGCCGTGTGATCCCTTTGAGACGTCTCGCCGTGTGATCCCTGACAGCGTGTGAAGCCACACGACGTGTGGTCGAGTAGGGGCGACCGAGTACCCAGTCGGTCGGTCTGTTAGTATGGCGACCAACAATAGGGGCAACTGCTACGTGTCATTCACACCATGCGCTACATTCGCAGTTATTTCGTAGAAATAAACCGCTTGAGGTCTAAGTATTATGCATAGAAATTATTGCTAACAAAGGAGTCCGTTGTTAGAATTAATTTCTATGCACGCAGTGAACCGCGCGAAAACATGCTTAGAATGACAAGCGAACATAAACAAAATAGTGGTGTGTGTCATTTCCATCCAAAACGTTGCACTCTACCTCAAGTAACCTTTTAATACAGAAAAACAAAGTAACGAGATATCTATCTACTATATGAAGGAAATTATACATAATTCAATGACGTCAGTGTATCATTACATTTTCAAACAACAGTGACAAAAACTATCTGCTTTAAGTACTTAATATAGCACAAAACCCGTATATACAGCAGTACCACACACCTGATACTGCTTATATTAGTGCTCAAAGTCTACAAGTGGTTGAAATAAAGTGGCAGATAACAATGTGCACACCTCACTAAAGCCACGTTATCAGATTCCAAATCACTTTCGTATTCACGCAGTCTTATATCAAAAGCCACACTAATAACATTTTCAAATGATGATGTTGGTATGCCAATGTCGTAACCAAGTATATTGCAACATAGGCTTATACGCAGGTGCAGTAAACTGATTGTAAATCACAGAGTGAAGTTTCGTGATGAAATAACGATCATGTATGTTCACTTGTGGTTTGGCACGTTGTAGTCTTACAAAAATCAGTATGTTACTTGAGGTAGAATGCACTGTATTGCATGGAAATGACACACACCACTGTTTTGTTTATGATCGCTTTTTATTTTAAGCATGTCTTCATGCGGCTTCGAGCGTTAGTGGTCAAAGGTGTCCCTTGTAAGAGGAGTTCTAGAACTGATAATTTTCAGTGTTGTATGCGTACTTGCTGCTTTTTTTTTTTTAACCCCTCTCCTAAATTTTTATTGTTCGTATACTTGGTTGTGATTTACGTAGCTTCAGTCCTCTTCTTACTTGGGGTAATTTTAGTCACACTTCATCTAATTCGAAGTGAATTTGGCTAGTGAGAACAAAGGAAAAATCATTTTCAAACAAAACACACAACTTATGATTCACTAGATAATGTATTACCGATCTTCAACTTAAAATACTTCCTTTTTTCTTTCTTTTACTAACAAAAACAATTGCCAGTTTTACACCGTTTACTTTTCTCACGCAATTATTGTGCATTAAACTTTTTACAATAATTCAAAGTTTACTGGTAGCGAATAAAGCGAGATATTTCTTTTTACTTTCTCCACCGTAAATTCTACTTGCGAACCAACAACAAACAAAGATACTCTACTTCACCATCATGCATGGTCAGAAATGCTAGAACACTCTCTTAAATGCATACATTGACTGCTTCCTACTTCCAAACACATTAAAATTAAAACTGAACGTTAGATCAAGAAAAGAAAGAAAAATATACATACATACATCTAGGGGAACCTTGTTTCCTTACAGCGTCAAATACTACATTTCTAAAACTCTCGAATGCTGCAGAATGGCACCCGAAAGCTAAGACTGTCGAATAAAGAACGCGACATTACTGCAAACTCCGGTTGTTATTATCAAAGAGTGCCGCGAAAACCTGATATTTCATTCTAAAAATAAAAGAATTAATAATATATAGGAAATAAAGGAATTTTACAGGTAAGCGGAAACATAATGGTTACCAAAATTAGATTAATTACCTCGCTGGTTTCTTGAGAATTTCACTTTTCCAAGTTGGCAGCTCGATCCGCGACACGTAGTTGCCAAACCACGTATGAAATTAGGGTACCAGGATGCGTGATAGATGTTGTGCGGAACAAAATTTTATAGAATTAATAATGAATAGAGACCCAAAAATTTATATCGATGCATGAATGAGGGAAAAAAAATCCAACTCTTACAGCAACGAGGAGAGAAGTGGAATTCGCCGAAATAAAGTGCTGAGAATTGCTATATGTGAAAGCATAACGAGACAGACCACGACGTCTACCCGAAGGAGATGTACCAACCAATTGTGTCAGAGGCAAGAAGGCCAATTCCTTTCCTCAGGGGTCTACAGCTTAACGTGGAATCAGAACCACGGAACGTCCCGGCGTAGCTCATATAACCAAAGACAATTCCTAAAAATTCCTGCTCATAACGGGATTTGAATCCGCGAACAGAAAGAGAAACTATCGCCTTAACCGCTGAGCTACCAGATAACTTTGTTTTGAAGTATACATGTGCTAAGTACTATCAAAATCCGATAAAAACTCTGGGTTTGTGTGAACAACGTTGACAGAAATTAAAGTGAGGGAGGAAATGAGGAGAAGGGTTAGGTTTTTGTAAATAAAACGTATTAAAGTATACGTATGCAAAGTTCCATCAGTATCTGATAAAAACTGTGTGTATGTATGAAGAACATTGGAAAACAAACATAAATTCATTTTTATATATTAGACACAAGTGTAATCTATACTTTAACTGCTGTCCAAGCGCAACTCGTCCTACTTATAGCTACAGTTACGCTGTTAACATTAGCATGTTGGTAACGCAAACTTATAAGATTTCACCCATACAAAAAGTGTCCAGTGCGCATATCATACGCGCAAGACTTCATTGGGATGTCGGTGACGGGAAGTCGCGAGCTAATAGATTTATTCCCGTCCAAACATTGCCTAAGTCTCCTATTGAAGTTTTCACTTCACAGAAAGAAGTGCCTTGCATTCTGGATTTTGATGGCTCCGCTAAGTAATAGCAGACGATTGCCGGGATAGTTCTTTCAAAATGCCATGGCCTGATTCCCCTCCCGCCTTTGTATTAGGTTCACACCGCGCACGCTGTGGTTTGATCAACCCGCGCCGCCTCTACACTGCACGGCAGAGGCGAGGCGGTCGTACACCGGCAGGGGATGAGTCCGTGAATAATGGATGGTAACGCGCCGGGCACAGTGGCGCCCCCAGGGCCCTGCTCACGACTTATTACCCCGCGCCACTCCTCACGGGGTCGTTAACCCCGCACTGCACGGCCCGCGCTACCGGCTGCTGACACTAACTGCTCAAATTCTCGCAGCCGCTAAAGCAGTTTCGTCCCTACATAACACCTAAAATCGTGCAAAAGCACAAGATAACGCATCCTACTGGAGTCAAAGATACTCGTGACGATATTTCCTGTCGCTGATGTGACATTGTGAGTTCGCATTAAAAATTTCAGAAGATGAAATAAGGGATTGACAAATCAAAAAATATATCGATAAATATCCTATCGATATTTAAAAATAGTATCGATATATATTGAGCAAAAAATATCGATAGGCAGTAATTCTCTCTCTCAATATATATATATATATATATAAAACAAAATTAAGGAGACATGCAGAAATTACGGAAAATGTCACTAATTTATCTGTTTTATAATCTATCAAACCAATATTCGTCTGGTGTAGACTTCAAAAGAACTCTCTGCTCTATATGTTCCCCCGTCGATCTACTCCTGTTGTCTGGTGCCGCCAAGTTAACAGGAAAAGCCACTCTTTCTGACGACACAGAAGAGGCTTGACATATCAGATACTTGGTCAACGCATTAACTTCTAATAGGGCTGTTGATATTTTTAAAAATATCGGATTTTCGATATATCTATATTATTAAAAGTATCAATATCGGATTCGATATATCGAAGAAAAAGTATCGATATATCAACTCTAATTCATAAAAACAATGTTATAAAACAAATTTTGTAATAATTGGGTCTTGTGGCTATTTGCTAAGTTGCGAGATGTTCTCTTGAATCAACTCTTAAATTTTTGAAGTAAAATAATTTTTCACGTTTTTTTTTTTAAATAAGTAAATTGTGACTTAGATATTAAATATTTTTACTAAAAAATATAGTAAAATTTAATGTATTTCTTAATCTTTCTGGTCTTTGTGCAAAAACGAGATTTAAGGAAAATAGCCTCATCAAGAGGAAAGCAATTAACGAACAAATTTGCTTCAAGACGGCCCACAATTTGGGTTGCCATTGAATAAACACAGGTACTTTTCTTAGGATTTGGGGGTGAAATCAAGTATGTGTGCCAAATAACATGTTTCTAGGACACCTGGAAGTTGTGTGAAATTATGTTGGGGGAGTGTCGTAGTGGTTTCAAAGAGTTTGAATTCCACAAACTTCCAAAGTAAGGTGATGAATGAATAAAACTTCGGACAATAGTTATGCTTACTAAACTCCGTTTAAAATAAAAATTTGTGACATATAAAGGTTAAGGTAAAAGTGTGTACTGTGCTTCCAGGAATTGTTAATGAAAAAATAAACTTATATGTACCAGCAGCTTTTTAAAAAATGCTCGTCGTAACGTATTTTTTTAAAAAGAATGTTCACTGCGATACCCAGATTTCAGTATCGAAATATCGTCCTAAAAAATACTCATAAATATCGATATATCGATATTTTATCAACAGCCTTAACTTCTATTCATCAATGAAAAATCAGTTGAATTACATCAACCCTCAACGTCGCAACGCAGATACTTAATGAATATTTTTTAACTTTTCAAATAAATTAACTTAAAATTCGAATATGTTGACAAAAAAAAAAAAAAAAAAAAATCACGTAAACGTAAATCTGTTAAAATTTAACAGCTTTTTTAATCTTATAACTGTTAATAAAAAGCTGTTAAATTACGACGAGTTCACGTTTTTAAGAAGCTTTTAGAAGATATATTTATCCAATATGTACATAATGTATTAAATTGGACACAATTGCGTTCACACACACACAAAACAAAAAAAAACAAAAAACAAAAAAAAAAAAAAATAGAAAAATTATACTCCAAATAAAATATTGCTCATGATAAATCAGGAATAAAAATATCGACGATAAATATAGATTATTTTATTATAGATATCAATATTTCGATACATCGATATATTTTGTCCATGCCTAGCAGGAATTTGTTTGTTTTATCGCTACATGAAACCAAACTGTTGAACACGTGCCTTTCATATTTTACAGAAAATTAAGGTATCGGTGGATTTAATATCGCATACATCTCACGTTTACGAATAAAAACGAAAACTTAATATTTATTAAATAAAAAGAAGAACGATGTTAAAAGATTATATTAGTATGTAATGCGAACACAGAGACGTGGTGAAATACAGGAAGAACGAAATCAAACAGGTATTAAAAGATAGATAAAGAATAGTTTTCTGTAAAACTAGATATTATTACACATATATTAAGAAAAAAAAGGGACGAGCAAATGGAAAAGTTTATTATTGAAAAGAAAAGTTACAGTAGCTAAATCAGAGAGTATATTCGCCCTTAAGGCGATCTTATTCAACGAATCCATGAGAAAAGTTTTGTAACCCTACTCCCTCACTTTTCTAGTACATCCCGGAATTCTATATTTGACTCGTGGATTTGATAGCCGTTTCATGTTATTGGAAAACGAAATCAATCTAGAAAACACACAGACATTTCAGCTGGCATGTACATAAAACTTAGCTCCAACAGCCATTGATGACAATCCCCATATCTCAATATCACAAACAGATATTTTAAAATAGTCCTTAATGGAAGAGAAGTACTAAAAGAAAGAGGGAAAGAAGAGCCCATAATCTCTTTGTTTGCGTAGTGCGTATATGAAAAAATTATGTTAAAACATATTTGTTTCCAAGGTATGGGTAATATATTTGGTAGCTCTGTTTAGAATCCTTTAATTTAATTGTGATTGCTGATACTACCATGCTAATATGTATCAGAACTATTTTAATCGCTTGTCACTATATTTTCTCCTTTAAGTTTTTCACCGCTTATACACAGCCATGAAGACAGTACTGTATGTTGTAGGTGGTATAGGCAAGCGACAATTCAAAATTGAAACACATTCATCTGTCAAAACAAGGAACAAATTTTGGTTTATTCGTTTTAAAATATAAAATATTGATTACAATTCGGTAATAAAATTGTTGTAAAAATATCGAATGTACTAATTTTTCATTTTTAAAACATATAACAGTTACTGCATGCCCATTTTTTTTATGTCATCAGTCTCTCGACTGGTTTGATGCAATCCTCCATCCCTTCCTATCTTGTGCTAACCTTTTCATCTTATCACACCCCTTACAACCCACGTCCTCAATTATCTGCTTCATATACTCTGTCTTCCTCTACAGTTCTTACCTTCGACTCTTCCCTCCACTAGCAAGTTAACAAATCCTGCATCTCCCAAATTATCACCTCCCATTCTGTCTCTTCCTTCTATAATATTTCCACAAACGTTTTTCATCACCCATCAGTTCCAATACTCATTCGTTTCGTACTTTATCCATCCACTTAATTTTCAGCATCCTCTTATAA
The DNA here is from genome assembly GCA_031002005.1 of Vandiemenella viatica. Taxonomy (NCBI): domain Eukaryota; kingdom Metazoa; phylum Arthropoda; class Insecta; order Orthoptera; family Morabidae; genus Vandiemenella; species Vandiemenella viatica. The sequence continues at coordinate 267,499,971 of JARYHS010009186.1, forward strand.
CACCACATTACAAATGCTTCAATTTTCCTTCTATCTGGTATTCCTAAAGTTCATGTTCCCAGCCATAAAATGCTGTGCTCAACACATAGAGTTTAAAAAAATTCTGAAATCTGGGTCAATATCTGAAACTATAAAATTTCTCTTTTTCATGAAGGCTCCTTTTGCTAGTGCTATTCTGCTTTGAACATCATTCCTACTTCGACCATCGGTTGTAATTTTACTTCCTAAATACCTAAATTCACCAGCTCTTTCTATCACATATGACCCTATTTTCATAATTAATCTACTATTATTGGTATCATTTCTACTACATTTTATCACTTTCGTCCTGTATTGGTAGTCCAAAATCGTCCTTCAATATTTGTTCATGCCATTCAGTAACTTCTCAATATCCGCGGCCTGTTCTGCTAACAAGTCAATGTCATCAGCAAATCGTAGCAAACTGATTTTTTTCTCCATGTACACTTATGCCTCATTCAAATTTTCCTTTCACTTCGTTTATTGTTTCTTCTACATACAAGTTGAATATTAATGGAGATAGACTACAACCTTGCCTCACACCCTTTTTCAGTGATGCGTGTCTCTCATGATTCTCTGTTTCTATTATAGCTACTTGATTCTTATAAAGATTATAAAGTATTGTTCTATTTCGGCACTTAAACCATATTTTTTTATAAAACATTTTTGAACATCTTACCCGATCTAAGATTATGAAAAGGATTTTTCTGAATTCACAAACGCCAGAAAAGTATCTCTGTTTTAATTGATCCGCCCTTCAAGTATTAATCTTTACGCCACAATTGCTTCAGTTGTACCGCGGCTTTTCCTAAACCCAAACTGATGTTCAACTGCTATTCCTTCTACTACACTTTCCATTTCTGTATATTATTCTTGTCAATATATGCCCATACAGACTATTAAAAAAAAAATTATTTAAAAAAATTCTAAGACCCGAAAAAATTTAGTTGTCACATTAACATTTGAACATGGTAGTACCTGCCCGATAATATCGTGAAGCGAAACTGGAAGAGTTGCAGTGAAGTGTTTGGTGCGACTCTTAAGTGTGTCGGGGGTGTATTGAACGAGGCGGCGAGGTGTTTGGGCGTGGACAGCGAAGTGAGTGTGCACGACACACGTGCGCCGCATGCGACTGTAAACAACCGGGCTGACAGCAGACAGTGGTAAGAGTGCGTGAGTGCTAATTGGAGTGCCGAGTGCAAATTGGATCGCCACGCCTCGCCCCGACACGCTCAATTGGTATTGACTCGGAGTCGAGAGAAGTCATCCGCCGACAATTTATCTGCGTCCCAGCGCCGTGAAATACAGTTCCCACTCCTGACTGACGGCTCGCTAAAGAGACCGCGTCTGACGATCAATCAAAGGCCGGAAGAATGCGCCACTGTCGCACGTGTTTGTGCAACGCCACACATTCAATACATACACAGGATCATTCAAAAAGAAGGGACAGAATCTGCTTGTTTATTTCCCACAAACTGTAACAGATATACCTAAGTTACAAGGAAAGGGGAAATGACTCATCACTAAAAAAAGCTACTAGATTTGTTTTTGGAAATTATCGCCGAATGCAATCAGTAACTAATATGATAAAAATGCTGGAATGGGATTCATTGCAAGACAGGAGGAGAGTCATGGGAGTATACAAGGCGTATATTGGTGATGAGGCATGGAAAGATAGTGGTGTTAGAATTAAAAGTAATGCATGGAAGGGAAAAGATGACCATGACCACAAGCTGGCACTCGATTTAAGGCACAAGGATGTGGGAGGATTTACTTTTTTGGTAAGTGTGTCAGGGATTTGAATAAGTTACCAAGGGAGATTATGAATAATTTACCAAAAACGTTGAATGGATTTAAAGTTAAAATTTGTAGAGGACAAATGTAGGTGGGTGCAGGAAAGAGGGAAGATGGGTGTGTAGGAAAATTGCCACCGGAGAGTGTGCTCCATTCCAATTAAAATAAATTATATTATTTATTATTATAAATCTGAGGGCTGTAACAGGTGAAGAACGTATATGACTAACACAAGAATACACAATGCTTCGGTGTTATACTTTATTTGTGCTGTTGGTAATAAGTCACGTGGTTCGGGAGGTGTGCACACTCCGAATTTTAACACATGACTGAGTGCATTATCGTAATAGATACAAATACGTGTGAGACATCACTGGTTGAGGACAGTTCAACGTTTACTGCAGTGTATACTTATTTGATACTGTCAGTTAGTAAAATAACCTCTGGAAATATCTCTACTTTCTTCTGTTAATCTTTTGACAAATATTTGATAGACACTTAGCATAATCTATTCATGGTTATTCTTTTAGGTTATTTCAGTGATCAGGTATCTTGAAAGGAAACACACAGGGTATAAAATGATTGGCTATTGATTACCTTGCGAAGGAACGAACACTGGTGCAAACACTTTAGACAAAGATGTTATTTCGTAAACACACTGAAATATAGTTAAGATGATACTATTGGTACTAGTTGCTATATGGTTGCGTAGTAAAGATAATAGTCTTGGTATGGAATTAATCTGTAAATAAATTGATGGTTGGAGTGACATGAGATAGTTCCTGATTTAATGCAATTATGAAATTTTAGATAAGCTCAGCATGCAATAAATATATAGCTAACAGCAGATTACCTCAGTATAGTGATGTTCTGAGTTGGAGATGTGGACGCGACTAGCGAGCGAGTGTTTTCGCCACCAGATCCCGCAGCCGTTACTAATGGAGAGGATAAGCTAACACCTGATTCGCTAGTTAAGATTTTAGTATGAGCAAGTGTTCTGACTGGCTACTGATGATGTCAATGAGATGCTAGAGTGGGGGTAAAGTTTTGCGTAGCCACTTGAATGTTGTCGTGATTGATACGAACGAAATTAAATAAAGATTTTGTACTATTTCTATATCCCAGAAAAGCAATCATGCGACAACATATCCAAACTTTTCTGCAACTATTTTTAGTTAAATTTTCAAGAAAAAAATTTCATTCACTTGTTTTGTTAAATAAATCATAATTCATTTCACAGATAGACATGTAAATAACTCAAAAAGTTTGTAGCAGGGGGTAACCCGCGTCGTGTAATAACAGTTACCGATAACCGCGAAGACATGTCGCTCGCATTAGAACTATGAATCAGTAATAATCGTTTTTGGGAATGGCCGTAGGTAAATGATAATTACGTCAACTTCCTTCCCAGCTTTATCCAAGCATTTAAACAGTTAAACGAATGTATTCAAAGTAAATTGTTGCACGATTTCGGAACTGGAATAGATTGATGAAAAGATTTCAACGAATCGAGGGGCACATAATATAACGTGACCACACGTCCCGCTTTCAGGTTGTCTGTTCCGCTGTCCCCAGCGAGAATAAAAATGTCCCGCTTCAACAAACGAAACGGCAATTTTAATATATTCAATTATTAAGGTGTAAAACTGACGATGCCGTTTTTGTCGCATGGACTACGCAAGTATTTATTAGCAGCAGCCAACATATGAAAATGTGCGACGAGTTTTCGATTATTTCCAGCTACGTCACAGATCAAATAATCACTAGCTGGAACGCTGACAATGTTGCTGCTGAAGACCCTTTGGTGGAATTATTTCAACACTTCCGCGCTAACACACTCAGCTGTACGAACTTTCATATAACTACTGAGTACATTATGTGTCAGGAAGTAAAGCACCTGTGGAAAGAGTTTTTTCTCTAATACATAAAATACGTATAAATTTATTTATTTATTTTATTTGGCCTTCGGTCCTGACGACCATATGGCCAACATCAAATGTTTGCAGTTGTTCTACATACATATCTATGATATATGCTTATATGTTATTTTCTGTACATCTTATTACATTACAGGTCTCATTGTATTGCATTTAACTTTTAAAATTGATACATGTCGACTAGTTTCATCATACTCAACAAGCTTTGTTCCCACATGTTTGTTCTTGGTAACTAGTATTACATGCCAGAGTGATAGTCTTAGATGATTTAGTGTACAGTCTTGAGTAGGAGGGAAATTTGTGAGGTGGACATAATTAAATGTGGTAACCTCCTCAACTACAATTTTTGTTTTTAATGAATTACTTAGAATAAAATAAAATATATGTTTTAGCATAGGAACTATTGTAAAAGAGTGTCTTATTTAATAACTATTTTACAAATCAGAGGGATTCTTAATTAAATTGACATATGAGTTTACATAGGAATTGCTTTTTAATATGTACACTATTAAGCTTATTTTCCTCCTAGCTTACAGCTTGTCTTTAAAACAGATATTTCTTTAGACATTTTGTATGAGAGAATCTGGGAGAACAACTATTACATTAGTAATTTTCCTTATTAATACTTTTCATTTTGCACTAACCTTCCTTAGTTGATGCTTTATGATATATTTCAATAATCAAAAGCTGATATTGGTTTCACTTAAGTAACGGGCTATTGCCCGATAAACATCCTGTCGCTCAGTCCTCAGCAAATCAGTTACAGAAGTGGGCAGAGGTATATTAAGCTTAACAAGATTTTTGTATAGTTTGTTTTGGTGCACCCAGTAGCGGACGCATGCGAGAATGACGTGGTTAATGTCGGCGACCTCTTCTTGTTCTTCCGGGTAGAATGGGGAGTGTAAAATTGCGATTTTGTAAAGATGGCCATGGTAGCACCCGTGTTCCAATCTCATACGTATGATTGACGTTTTGGGTCTTTTCCCCAATTTGGAGGATACGAACCAGGCTTTGGATGGGTTGTGGAGTTGTATTTGAGAGTAATATCTTCCTATGTAAGATTGTGTGATAGCCCTTGATTCTGACCAGGCGCGAAAGGACTCTTTCTTGATATACGTTTAAATGACAAAGCATATTTAAGTTTCGCAGTATTGAAAGCCATTTTTATTACCAAGACTAACATCAACAAATCATGTAATTGTACTTGAAAACTAGACTCCATATTTTGAAACTGATTTGTTCCGCCGATAAGTACAAAACAGGTGCCAATTTAGACGTTAGACACTAACGTAATAGATTTTGCTTAGTATAAGTGTCCTTCGTTTCTGAATTAAAAAAAACCAGTAAAATACGGAAAAAATTTACCAAATTCCTTAGGAGTTCCGCACTGATGGAAATAATTCCTCAGGCGTCCAACTATGACGAAAAAGATAAATGATCGCGTTGACATAATACCGCATGAATTCTGTCTTTCTTCTACGTTCAAAGAAATATTCCTCATTGCCAGTAGTAATATACACTCCGTAAGTAAAGTTCAATAAAGAGTGACAAATGAAATGAACGAAGCGCTGCACTATTTCCGCACAATAACTGCACTTTCCGTAAAAGTATTTTATTTTCCCTCTGACGTCAGAGGTAGCAATTGAAACCGCGCCAAGACGATCTTTAGACCAGCTTCTATTTATTCACAACGAAACTTTAATTTCTATGTAGCCGAGAAACAAAATGTATTCTTTCTCTCTCGCCTTTCATTAAATCTCAGAGTGAAATATTAATCTTCTTGTTCCTTGCGTTGCAATGATATTTCGAGGACTATCATCTGTGCGGTTTTCCATCTTTGAGGCGACCCTAGAAAAGTCCCAAGCTAGACGCTTATTCTATATTAATCTACATGCAATGATTGCACACTGTGTAGGCATCGGACTTGCATTAATCATCTGCATAAATGCACTTATTCTGAGACACCTCCAAGTTAGCAGGAACATTAATGACGGAGCGTGGTGGGTGAGCATTCAAGAGGACGCGGGTTCGAATCCCCGGGTTTTCCATGGTTTCCCCAAATCACTCCAGGCGAATGCTGGGGCGCTTCGTTCAAAATGGCCAAGGCCAAATTCATTCCCGTTCCTTGGTCTCAGTCCCATCCCGCCTCTAATGACTTCGACGTAGACAAGGAGTAAAGACAGAAAAAAATAGTTCAATGTAACACTTTAGATCTTCACTTTGAAATCGATTTATTTTCTCATTTCAATTTATTCTATAAATTTCATCATATTCACCGATTACCATCCGAAGTGAGATTTCCATTTTTTTTGTAGTTATGTCCATAGCAGCCTATTTACTTTCACTTCTTTCTCTTTGTTCTTGTGATCTTCAACCATCAGGTTGGTGAACACATCTTTGTCGGGAAATCGAAACTTGCGTGGTTTTAGTTGCTGATGTATTGAGGTACTTATTGTTTCATGTGGATGACTGTGGTGTTTACGTTGAGTATGAATCAAGATAAGGGAAGGAAGAGGGTGAGATACTGTGCGCTCCATAAAGGCTTCCCCTTCCTCGTCATCTCCTGGCACTAATAAGCCCAGCGTCGACGGGGCGTAAAGCCGGAAGCAACAAACTGTCTTACCTATCTTAAATAAGTTGTCTGAAGTGATACAAAACACTTTTTATAGAAAATTCAGGTTTTACTTGTCCTCAGCGGTTTGATATTAATTGTTTGACATATGAGGTATTTCTAAACGAGAAAGTCATCAAGAATTTCAGACTTTTAGATAGTTTTCTTACAAAAATCTCACCATCGGAAGCAGATATTTTCACAGCTAAATGTTCCACCAAAATCGAACGTTCCACAGTCTTCGATAGGCCTACGAATATCTTCGTCACGGAAAATCGCTTGCTATTCTCTTCAAACAAGATGAGCACAACACCGATGTTTTTCTGAACAACAACCGATTTTGGTCTCCTCTCATAAAATTCATATCATGGAGGCACAGGCACGATGCCTTTCCTGACAGTGACATTACCAAAAGTTGAACCAAACGAGTAGAGGCCTTGTTCTTGAGTTGGGATGTTACTAAAATCATTAAAAAAATATGATCCCACGAATGACATCACTTGATATTTTCATTTTTTTAACAATGCTTTATTCTTTTTTTTTTTTTTAAAAAAAAACAAAAAAAAAAACTGTCTCTCTAAGCAAACTTCACGGACCAATTTCTGAGCACCCACTCTTTTGATGAGAGCAAACGATAAGTTTTACAACAATATAAATTCCACATGTGAACAGCTTTAATTTCTTATACTCCCTGTCCAGAGATATAGCTGCCACTGTAAACCAGCTACCGGTCGCTTCTAAAACTAAAAAGGCGACCTAAATAGTAAAAGGTTTCGGCAACTGGAATGAACAGACTGACTTAGAACAGTTTACGGAATATAGTGATATTAAGACACATAGACTGATCAGCCAAAACATTATGACCACCTACTCACTAGCATATTCGACCACCTTTCGAACGCAATACAGCAGATATTCCGCGTCGCATGGATTCTACAAGTCCTTGGTAGGCTTCCAGGGGTATCTGACACCAGATTTCTACACACAAGTCACGCAATTCCCTTAAATTACGAACCAGTGATATGTGGGCGCGGTAGCTGGGAACGAGCATCTCGGAAACGGAGAGGCTGGTCGGCTGTTCGCGTGCTACTGTAGTGAGCATCGACGGAAAGCGTTTTAAGGACGGTGAAACCACGAGTAGGCGACAATGTGGTGGACACCCACCCCACATCACACAAAGTAGAGGTCGGAGGCTTGCCTGTTCTGTAAAGCGGGATAGTGGGTGATCTGTGGAAAGATCTGACGGAAAGACTACAATTCTGGTGCTTCCAGAAGTGTTTCGGAGCACAAGAATCGCTATTCTGCCACAGATCACCCCCTATCCTGCTTTACAGAGCGGGCAAGCCTCCGACCTCCACGTTCTGTGATGTGGCGTGGGTGTCCACCACATTGTCGCCTACTCGTGGTTTCACCGTCCTTCAAACTCTTTCCACAGATTCTCACTACAGTAGCACGCGAACAGCCGACCAGCCTCTCCGTTTCGAGATGCTCGTTCCCAGTCGCCGCGCTCACAAAACGCTGGCCCGTAATTTAAGGGAAATTCTTGACCTGTGCGTAGAAATCTGGTGTGAGATACCTCTGGAAGGCCTACCAAGGACTTGCAGAATCCATGCTACCCTGAATTGTTGCTGTATTGTGTTAGAAAGGTGGACCAATATGCTAATCAAAAGGATGGTCATAAGGTTTTAGCTGATCGGCGTTCATAGTAACTATGTCAAAAGATTTATTATTATTACTTGAGAATGGACCCCATGGGAAAATACAAAGCGATGATTCCAATCATGGCCTGTAATTAAGGATTCGTCCAATAGTTTCCACTGGATGGTTAGAACCATGGAATTGTGAGTTCTTCGAGCAATGAGTGAAGCTTAAGTACAGTAGGAACTCAAATTATCCGAATCAATTGGGACCGGACCCCATTCGTACAAACGAAATTTCGGAAAATTGATTTTTTTCCCCGAAAAGTGTCTATTTTAAGTAATTACTGTATGTATGTTGAAAATGGGAGAAAGAGAAACTATATTTAAAGGAAAAGATCTTTTAATTTATTGAATGAAAATGCAACACTTTTACATGTTACGCGTAGTTACAAGAGTTGTATGTTGGTACAGTATGTACAGTACGCACCATACTGTAAATAAAGTCATTGTTTGTTGAACATCTCTGTCAAAGTAAGCTGTTTGACTGTATTCATCTGTTTTCTATCAGCAAAGTCTCTCAGTGAGAAGTTTCATGTGGTATGTAGGCTGAATAATTATTTTTTGAATCGCAGTAAGTTTCCGTTTTAATTAAAAAAGCGATTCGGATAATCAGCGATTCGGATAATCGGAGTTCGGATACACTGGAGTTCTACTGTATTGCCATCTGCCTCCGATTCACGTAACTTTTGTTCTCAGTGATAAGTGTTTTCTTGTTGTGAAATGTATAGTTTGTGAGGGAGAGATTGTGAACCGTCCGAGTATGCGGTTGGGTGACTACGCGGAAAATCACCTTAAAAGCGCAGTCAAGTCGGCCGGTAAGCGCGGGTCAGGATTTCAATCTGGCCCCGTTGTACCTCCCCGGCCTCGACGCCAAAAGCCACACTGGCGGGTTGTCACAAAACGTAATAATTCCACAGCACGTATGTAACCGTGAAAATACGAGGGTCAACAAAGATGATGGTAAACTTCGCGACTTACTCAAACGAGACTAAAGATTTCTTATCTCCGACGATATTTACGTCCTCATAAATTGCGGCGTTGTAAATTTTCTACACGAAGATAACCATGACTTTATTTTTTTAAAAGTTTAAAACTCCGTGAAAGTCAAGTTGAAGCCATAAGTAACAATATCTCTGGAGGCAGCGCTTCGGAAACTTTGCCCATTACACAAACACCTTTGTTGCGCCGCCGCCATTACGAGAACGTGATTCAGCGCGGTGTCATAAAGCAGCAGGTGAGAGGTGTACTGCGATAGCGTAAATCATCGTTTAAAAAAATTTACGCATCCTCAATGCGGTAAAATCTCGTTTTTACCGTGCTAATGGCGTGAGGAGTCATTCCTGAGGCTGGAATCTGCGCCTCCAGAGAAAGAAACGAATATTCTGCTATCCGATCTGTGCTTTAGTCTAGATCTACTAGTATCGCTGAAACGCTACTTTTGTCATCGCGTAATCATTGCCGTCGTGTCGTAACGCTTATGTCACTCGCTCGACCTTCTTTAGCGAAATAACTTCGACAATATATGTTACTACAACACCTAGTTTATGGTCGTTGTTTAATAACAATTCCATTTATTGAAGCAAACGCGTAGAAATGAATAATTAGAACACTGAGAGAAAAATGTATTTCGCATATTAATGATTATCTGATTTTGGTTTATACTCAATCGATGTAAATGTTTTCTTGTACTCTGTGTCCAGTGATGTCGGTGTTGCTGTGAACTGTGGGATATCAATGCAATGTTGTCGCGGGCCATTTTCCCGCAGTTGCGTAGTTCCGTACTAATTTAAAGAATAACGCCAACGCAACGCATAAATATAAAACAGACTGACAGAATTATCACAAATTCACGCACTTTCAAAACTGGCGCTGTCAACACGAAACACGAAATAAACAAACAAGATGGCCACAGCAGACAACCGAATGACGAGAAAGCTCACCACGAGACACGATGTAAACAAACAAGATGGCCACAACAGACGACCGAGTGACGAGAAATTACCAGTTTTGCAAATTTGTAAATATTATGATGCTAGCAGAACATGCTTTGGTTAGTAAAACGGAGATGCGCAGCTGCACGCCATAAATAACCAGTGTAAATAGTAAACAAATAACGACCATAGAAATATTTCACGTTCATAATCTCGTAATAATATGATTTAAAACGCAGATTCGTTGCTGGCGATGCCTGGATGAGAAGTGATACGCGTACGACGCAGCAAGAAACTAATTAAATAGTTTCATTGCCGTTATTCTTTGAATTGGTAATTAATAAATATAATTTTTAAGGTTCAGACCGTTACTTAATAAAAATTGTATTTATTATTATTATTTCTCCGCGATTCACTAAATGGGTGTGCGAGGGTGCATTGCACCTATCCGAAAGTGTAATAGATTGGAAGGGATATGCGGGATATGGCAGGAGGCACCCAAGGGCTATTGTGAAGAACCATACCAGCATTCGCCTGGAGTGATCTGGGAAAACCACGAAAAACCAAGATCAGGATGGCCGGAGAACTTTATCGAGAACTACTCCGGTCGGATTTTAAGTTTACTAGTAACCCGGTAAATCCTTTCCATTCCATTCCCTAATCGATCGTCGAAAAAATGAGTTCAGATATGAATCGGTTTTTGCCTCCGACTATGTATGCCTATTACGAATCTGACGGCTTTGGACCTTCTCCAATGCCTCTATGAACCCCTTTTGATGAAGAACCCATACAGAACAACAATATTCTAACTGAGGACGCACTAGTGACAGATTTAACTTACGGAGTGCATTGTTTTAAATTACGACCTAGAAATCGGAGCATATGATTTGCTTTCCCAATTACCTTCTCGATATGTTCATTGTGACACAAATTATTACAAATTGTTACCCCTAGGTATTTAACGGAATCTACCATTCTAAGGACAGTGCCATTAATTGTATATTCAGAGTTAAATGGTGTCACCTTTTTACTTATACGCATGACTTTGCACATTTTAGCGCTTAACTGCCAGTCTTTACACAACGCAATTATTTTCATAATATCGTCTTGTAACAAAGCGCAGTCGTCCTGGGTTTTGATTTCTCGATATATAATAGCATCATCGGAAAATAGTCTTTTCATCCCCCTTATTATGTCGCACAAATCATTAATGTATATGAGAAACAACAGAGACCCTATCACACTTCCCTGGGGAACCCCAGACCTCACTTCGGTACGTGATGAACGCTCACCGTCGAGAACTACACACTGTGTTCTGCCCTTCAGCAAGTCTGCAACCCAGTCGCATATTTGTCTAGATATGCCGTAACCACGAAGTTACGTTGTAATCTAGTGTGAGGCACAGTGTCGAAAGCTTTTCTAAAATCTAATAGAACTAAGTCAATCTGTGATTGCTCATCTATAATACGGCACAAGTCATGAATTAAAAAGTTTACTTACGCAACTGCCAGGAAATGATCTGTCAGAATACAGAGGTCAAACCGTTATTTTTTGATTGATTTTGAAGCTTTTTCTATTGGATGTAGATCTTTTCGGCTTAATCCCGGTTGCTCTTATAGGAAGCTAAAAGAAATTGCCAGAACTCTTCGTTCATTTTCGACATGGTTAGAAGCTAGTACCATTATAAATCTGTGTCTGTATGTCCTTTTGAGCATGCTCACGCAAAATCTGTTGAACCTATTAGGATGCGGTGTTCATAGTTTAAAAGATTATGGTATAGGATATAGATTAACATCTGTGGTGCACATTATGATTCTTCGTGACGGGTTAACGGGGCGCGAAATGATAGTTCATTCGAAATAAGAGAGTAGGTATCAAACATTACACTGCATGTGAGATGATTGTTTCTCTATGTATCATATTTTACACTTCACTAGCCTTGGAATCACTGTTTCAAAAAGTTAAAAAATTATAAGAGGAGGAATTCATGTGTCTTTCTTATTTAAAAAAAACAAAGGGGAAGGTCAGTTTTTTTTTGTTTCTCAAAAAGAGGTGCCAGGCCATGAAAGGTTTGGAATTTATGACCTAGATCATAGGTGGCCAACCTTTTCAGCAGCCGGGCCAAATTTTGGAATTACAACTCTCTGCCGGGCAGCATGCGTTACTTTCTTGAAAAAATACTTTAATGTTTTTATGAAGTAAAAAAACACTTAAAATGTAATATGGATATTTAATGAAGTATTAAATATACAATTATCTTAATGCGACTTTTGACTTTGTTTGGCAGAACTAAGGGCATCAATATTGAGATCGCATAAAGTTCTCCAAATGAACATCAGTGATTCGTGTTCTGTGTTGTGACTTATCATCCGGCTGAAAATCTGTTCACACACGTAAGTGTTTCCATATAGCGAAATCATCCGCAAAGAATGTTTGTAAAATGCTGGATATTTCTCCTTGTCCAGATATTCTTTCAAACCAACCTGGTGGAATTTCTCCTTAAGCTGTGCGTCACACTACAATTCAAATTTGATATTAATGAACTGTACTTAATCACCAACGCCTGTGTCACGTCTGCTTGCAATGACAGCTTGGAAAAATTACTGAAATTTTTATTTTTCAATTTTTGGTCCCAAAGCCTAAGTTTCATTTGAATCGCGGCAACAACATCAAACATATTATTAGCCAATTGGTCTTTGCATTGCAGACGAATGTTCAGGTTATTTAAATGGCTAGTTACGTCGACTAGAAACGCGAAGGCACAAACAAAAGCCACGTCTTCAAACTCTGGGAAACTTTTCAAATTTCTGGCATAAAATGATTGTATCTCTTCCTTCAGACCAAACATTTTTTATTTTTATTTTTTATTTTTGTACGGGACAACCATCTTACTTCAGTGAAAAGTGTAACGTCATTTTAGTCAGAATGCAAATGCCTGAGGAATTCTTGGAATTGACGGTGGTTCAACGCCTTAGATCTAATGAAGTTCACTATTTTGATAACCACGCTCATAACATGATCCGCTTTTAAAGACTTAACACATAAATTCTCTTGATGAATAATGCAATGAAAATTTAATAATGAGGTATTATCAAGTTTGCAGGCTTCATTTTCAATCAGTTTCACTAAACCTTCATGTTTTCCAACCATTGCTGGAGCTCCATCCGTCGACAAATACAACAATCAAAGCAAAGAGCGTACTTCCATCTATGGGTGGAAACATTAACTGCAATAACCGACTCAAGCGCTCCATGAATCAGTCAGGCGAACCCCCAACGCGCTGAAAGTTACAGGAAACATAAGCCTTGATAAGGCTCGGTTGTACTTCCTGTCCATCCTGGCAAGATCAATCGACCATCTTGGTTGAATATCAGCTTAACTTAGTGTAGAAGTCAAAGCTTACGTATGTAATGAATTAATGACCCAGCTCCGCGGGCCACAAAATGACCTACCGCGGGCCACAAGTGGCCCGCGGGCCGCGGGTTGGCCATCCCTGACCTAGATGAAATGTCTTAGACATCTATCTGTATGCGTAATACCAAACAAATTATACCCAGATTCCTTTACTTAATATTGTATACCATATTATTTAAATTGTAAAAATAGCTTTTATTTCGGACTAGATCCATAGAAAAAAGGCACTTTTGATGAATTTTCAAATTTTCCGGGAAACTGTTCCATTTTTTTTCTCTAAAAACCTATTCGGACTATTAAGAACATTAAAAAAAATTATCCAAATCGGTCCATAGAAAAAAGTACTTCCAATTTTTCCACAATTTTCTAATTTTGCGGCCAACATTTCCAATTTTTCTTTTTCTAATAACCTTATTCGGACTATTATGAACTCTTTTTTTTATTAAAAGAAAAAACTAGCAACATCGGTCTATAGAAAAAGAGCTATTTCTTTTTTTCCCGAATTTTCCAATTTTTCAGACAACTTTATCAATTTTTCTTTCTCTAAAAACCATATTCAGACTCTTACCAACAGATAAAAAAACTTGGCCAAATGGGTTCATATAAAACGAACTTTCAAGTATTCCAAAATTTTTCCATTTTCCTGGAAACTTTTCCAATTTTTCTTTCTCTAAATATTTTATTCGGACTCTTGTGAACATTTAAAAAACGGCCTAGAATAAAGCAATTTCAGTTTTTATATGATTATTCCGATTTTTCGGGCAACTTTTCCAATTTTGTTTCTCTAAAAAGTTATTCAGACAACTAGGAACATTTAAAAAAAAAAAAAAAAAAAAAAAAAAAAACATAGCCGAATCAGTACATAGAAAAAGTACTTTTAGTTTTCGCGATTTTATTAATTTTCCGTGCAACGCTTCCAATTTTTCTTTTTCTAAAAATCTGATTCGGACTACAACGAAGATTTAAAAAAAAAAAAAAAAAAATTAGCCAAATCGGTCCAGCCATTCTCAACTGAACAGCAGTTAATTTTTTTTTTATATAGATAATACAAATGTCAGAGCGTCGAATAAGGCATCTTTCGATAGGCTATTTTACAGACTGCTGACATGGGATATGCAGCTTAAGTTAAACCACATTGTCAGCTTACAATGTAAACAAAATACGGGCGCTAGTGCAACCGAGACAGTTAACATCGGCGCAGTGCGCGTACACGGGGTGAGACGCAACCCGCAAGGCACAATTGTTGCTTTGGTAGCAGCAGATTCAGGGGTTAGTAATAGCCAACACCAATAAAATCAAACATAAACAATATGTATCAGTTACCGAAAGTGTTAAAAACTGCTTTAATTTTTACTTCAAATATTGTATGCGAAGAGGTTCTGTAAATATTTTCACATTAATTAAAGTCTGTTACTTATTTTTTTTTTTTTTTGCGGTCGTCAGTCCTTCGACTGGTTTGATGCAATCCTCCATCCTTTCCTATCCTGTGCTAACCTCTTCATTTCCACATAACCCTTACAGCCCACGTCCTCAATTATCTGCTTCATATACTCTAATCTCTGTCTTCCTCTACAGTTCTTACATTCGACTGTTCCCTCCACTAATAAATTAACCAATCCAGCATGTCTCAAAATATGACCTACCAGCTTGTCTCTTCTTTCCGTAAGCTTCTTCCACATACTTCTTTTCTCACCCATCATTTCCAAAACTCGCTCATTTCTTACTTTGTCTGTCCACTTAATTTTATTTCAGTTAATGTTTACTAATTTATTTGTTTTATCATTTATCTGACTAAGGGCCGCGGGGAACCTTTAATTTGAATTGTCCTTCTTATTCTTCTTCCCGTTCTTCTTATCTACCCAAAACCTCCTCATCCTTTCGCTGTGGGCTTGACGTCTCTGTTGTGTCCATGCATTTCTGAGTTTCAGTTTTTTTGCTGTTGAGATCTTAGGTACGAACTTATTTGAAGCGATTATTTGTCCATTAAAGTCAATGTAGACATAAGTGGGTATAGGTTGACATCTGTGAGGTCCTTCTGGGTTTCTACAAGCCAGCGTGCTTTGTTTTGTGGGGGACCGTTGACGATGTGGAAAATTTTCTTGGTCATTCGTGAGCCATGCATTCGTGCTATATGTCCGTAGAATTTCAAGCGTCTTTTCCGTGCGAGTGAGATGAATCATTCGGTCAGTGAATACAGTTCTTCTGAGCTCTTGCGCATACAGATGCCGCCTTGGATCACGAAGCCGAAAATTTTTCTCAGTATCTGTCTTTCTATTTTTTCTATTCCTTTCACATTTACCGTTAATGATGATGTCTCCGTCGCATACAGTGCTCCAGGAAGAACGATGGTGTGGTAGTGATGGAGTTTGGCTTTGGTGGAAAGTGATTTCTTATTGTAAGTATTCCAGCTAATTGTATATGCTTTTCGCAGTTTTTCTTCACGGGTTTTGTGGGCCTCATTCTCAGTTCCAGTATTCCCAATAATTTCCCCTAAGTACCTAAAGTGCTTAACTTGTCTCATAGTTCCATATTTGGCCACGAGTGGCTTCAGGTTTGTGCTTTTGCAGACCATATATTGTGATTTCTCACAAGAGATTTGGAGACCAGTTTTGATGGATATCTCATGAACCTTCTCAACAGCATGTCTGGTTCCGTCTGGAGTTCCTGTAATTACTGCTACATCATCCGAAAGGGCATAGTTCCCATATATATTCCAGATGTTTCTTTTTTTCATATGTTAATGTCTAGTGCGACGCTGAACAGGGGAGTTGATATCCACCCCCTTGTCTTACAGCAGTTTTAAATTCACTTAGTAATAAAAAAATTAAAACAAAAATAAATTTTAAGAAAACAATGTTAGCTGAAGATAGAAACACGTGTAACAAAGCATAAATTCAGTCTGGACGCTGATGACAGGACGGAAAAAAATAACAGTTTACAATTTAACGACGTGAGATTCAACTGAATTTAGATCCCTGTAAAGCGACTTCCTATGTGGAGTCTTTGTTTCTTGTTGAGTGGCGGTCAATATCCTCAAGGCAATCCGTTCGAGCGAAGTATGGAACAGTGTTTACGATCGCTGCTTTGCAAGTAGTAAACCTGTTTGTGCGTCAACTCTCAGAGTGAGTGGAGCGCTGCAGCCAGACGACATCGCACTACAGCCGTCTCAATAAAAGCAACGCCAGCATTGAGGTGGAAGCAAGTGCTGTGTACTTAATACTAACGTAACCGAAAAAATACCTTTATGCGAGTCTGGTAAACGAGACACAACTCTGAAGAATATTACGTAATAGCTTGTGACAGAACAGGATAATTTCATAAGAAAATCATATTTTTGTGAAATGAAATTAAACAAAAATGATATATTTACTCCTTTAGCAAGGAAATGTAAGTTGCCATGGCAATAAAAGAAATCAAGAGATAGCTAGAGGTTTAGCGACGTACAGGCCGAAAGGTTGCTTTGTTACAAGTTCACTGCTTAAGAACCTTGCATTCTTCGGATATTTTAAAACCGATGTAGTTCCTAGAAGAATAAGAATTGGGAACAATAAATGTCAATCATAATAAATAACCAAGAAGATTTATTTATGATTATAACATCAGTAGCGCGACATGGCGACGTGTAGATGACTCGGCAGTGAAAAAAGTGTATCAACAACAGCAACTTGGCTACGGAAGGAAAAGCAGTTAACAGTTACGACAAAGATTCGACAACGCCGCGAGAAGAATCGCTGGAATTTACGACGACGAGAACGATTGATATAATTATTTTCATCTCTGGCTGTTGAAGCATATCTACGACGAACATCTGGTCGCGGATAACAGACACGACGAAGCCACAGTCTTTGGAGTAAACATATGTCTGCTGTCGGCGAGATTTGTTCACGAATCTTTCTTTTAAGTTAAGTATATGTTTATGAGGCGTTACCAGTGGAGCGTCCTGACGTAAATGACTATAAAATACCTTCCAAGAGTGAAGCTTTGTAGTTAATTTCATGGTTTCATTTTGAAGTCGGAATATTTACGAACTTTGGAGTTGAATAGAACTTGTTAAATCATTTCATTTCTTGCTTGTTTGGTAGGTTTTAATTATACTGAACACTCGCGTACCTTATTCAAACGGTACTATTTATCAAATAGTGGGTAACTCTCTGACTTTCTTCTTGTAATCTTCCTGTTGTAATTACGAGAATTACTTATTTATTTTTTCGCAGCAACTGTTATCAGTTCCTGAATATTAATCTATCTGTCTCTCTGGTTCTTCAACATGGAGACAGGATTAACTGGTGAATTATCGCCGGTAAAAGAGGTCATCTCACATACAGAATCCAATCTTACTACTAACACAATGTCAGATATAAACCTTCCCACCAACAGTATTATGCTGAATAGTCCGGATAGGGATTCTTTGAACGTGACTCAATTTTCTACATCCACTCCTGGAGAAGATTTTCTGGGGTTTTCTGGTCAATCTCAGCCAAATGAAAGGCTTGAACAAACACCCTGTACCAGCACACATACCACCAAATCTTCCACAGATGAACTCCTTGTCCTATTGATGGCAGAATTAAAAGACAGTTTCACTGCACAGATGAAGGACCTAAAAGACAGTTTCACTACACAGATAAAGGACCTAAAAGACAGTTTCACTACACACATAAAGGACCTAACGGACAGTCTAACTGCACAGATACAAACTCAAACCACACTTCTTTCAGAATTAAATGACAGCCAAACTTCACAAATTTTGTATGTAGAAAATACCCTTGGAGAAAAAATAAACAGTGGGAAAGAAGTTATCGATAAAAGGCAGACAATTTCAATCACATTGCCTGGTATTGCTCAATATGAGCAATACCAACTTCATTACAACTATCTGATGTTCACTCTAAGTTTGAGGGAACATTAGGAGATAGTAAACCAATACAAATGACAATTGATACCAAGGACTCCATTTTGCCACTAACAATTAGTACATATAATACAACCACATCATTATCATTCAATACTAGCTCCTACATACCAGAACATGACACTTCTGAATCGTCAACCCCTATAGTTTCTCAGATAGAAGTAAAGCAAAAAACAATGATTTACTCACAAACCCACTACCTGAACAGGAAAAAAGTGAGAAAGAAAATGATGATGTACTCACAAACCCACTACTTGAACAGGAAAAAAGTTAAATTCAAAACCACTTTTTACAAAAAAAAAAAAAAAAAAAAAAGGGCAGCAAAGCATGTCCAATAGTTTAATGCTATAGAAATAATTTTCAAGATCCAGGTACCTCTTACTATAAACTATTCCCATCAAGTAATAGTTTTAATATTTATTTTTAATAACCACTTCTTACAAAACGAGGTAAAATATGTTAAAGATTATTCCCAATATTTCCTCTTGGAGTTCTTTTATCGACACAAGAGTATGAAGAATTTAAACTATAATAATAATTTTTTCCTTGCAAGTACTGTAACTGCTTCCAGGTATCTACTCTGTTGTTAGAAATGTGTTATGAATTAAGAAGTAAAATATCATATAGAGAGGGCAGCACAGTCAAGACTCAGTTCCTGTAAATAAGGCCACTATCTAGGCATTGCCTTTAAATGATACCGAAAGGTTCAGGATTTGGTTAACACAGGCATAGCTGAGGTCCAGGTAGAACCTTCAAATGACTCTGTTGTTACATCTCATAGCCTAGATATGAATATTCAAGATGAAGTAAAGTGGAGAGAAGTTATTACTTATGGGGAGAATATAATGTAATGTACTGAAGAAATAAAAGAAAAATGAAGCATGTCCAATAGTTTCATGCTATAGAAATAATTTTTTGGTCCAGGTACCTTTTTTCCTTATGGAGTAACTACTTCCAAATAGTTAATCTGTTTTCACAAACGTACACAAATGTGGTTGAAACAGACAGTAGAAATTGTTATATTCATGGGAAAATGATTAATAATTTTTATTTTTGCCCCAAAAGATTGCCTGATCAATAGTTTAAAATAAATGAAACTACTCAGATCAGAAAGTGTAGCTTTGACTTGGAAAGATGTAGTCAGTTACATTTTATTTTGATGTCATGGTACTGTGATGTTAGGCTAGAATGCTGCATGTATGTATGTTTACATTATTAGATATTTCAAGACAATACCGCGACAGGACTTGCATTTGTGTGGTGTTAAGCTAGAATGCTGTATGTATATATGTTTTCATTAAGAGAATACATGGTTTTTTTAGTTCATTTCTGTATATTGTTAGTATTAAGAAGAGAATATTTTGTAAAATGTTTTGTAAAAAATTCTAATAGGAACAGAGGAAAGAGTATCGCTGGATGCAAGGTTATTTTCTTAAGTTTACCAATGTCTTTTAAGCAAAGACATGGTGAACTTGAGGAGGCATGTGACAGAACAGGATAATTTGATAAGAAAATCATATTTTTGTGAAATGAAATTAAACAAAAATGATATATTTACTCCTTTAGCAAGGAAATGTAAGTTGCCATGGCAATAAGAAAAATCAAGAGATAGCGAGAGGTTTAGCGACGTACAGGCCGAAGGGTTGCTTTGTTACAAGTTCACTGCTTAAGAACCTTGCATTCTTCGGATATTTTAAAACCGATGTAGTTCCTAGAAGAATAAGAATTGGGAACAATAAATGTTAATCTGTTAAAAGCGTAGAACTGAGTTATATTTATAATAATTATATAACCAGGCGCGCGACAAGCTGTCCCCTTGACTTCATCGACCCGGAATTTGAGATTTGTGAGTCCACAGATAACAATCAAAGAAATTCTAGATATTGCCAGTAACTTCGTTCGCTTACGGTTTTAAAACACACGTCTTAAAATTATTATGTCATAATTTTTTAAATTTATTTTAATTGCATTGGAGCACAGGCTCCGGTTGCAATTTCCCTACACACCCATCTTCCCCTATCCTGCACCCACCTACATTTGCCCTCTACAAATTTTATCTTTAAATTCTTTCAAAGTTTTCGGTAAATTATTCATCATTTCTCTTGGTAACTCATTCCAATCCCTGACACCCTTACCTGAAAAAAAGAGAATCTTCCCACACCCTTGTGCCTGAAATCGAGTGCCAGCTTGTGGTCATGGTCATTTTTTCCCTTCCATGCACTACTTTTCATATCTACACCAATATCTTTCCATGCCTCATCGCCAGTATACGCCCTGTACACTCCCATGACTCTCCTCATCCTCCTCCTGTCTTGCAATGAATCCCATTCCAGCTCCTTTATTATATCCGTCACTGATTGCATTCTGCGATAATTTCCAGAAACAAATCTAGCAGCCCTTTTTTGCACCCTCTCCAACTCCTGTATTTGATATGTAAAATGAGGGTCCCATATTACACTACCATATTCGAGCAATGGTCTGACCAAAGTTTTGTAACCAAATTCCTTGACTTCTCTATACATCCCCTCATCACTCTCTCCAACAAGTGCAGAAATTTGTAACCTTTTCCTACCACCTGTCCTATGTGTCCTGCCCAGTTAAGCTTGTTATCAAAAGTAATGCCAATATATTTACATTTCAAGTCTTCAGCAAGCAATTCTTTCCCCACCTTATATTCATAATTAACCTTTTGTTTTTTATTTGTGTATCTAATAAGCTGACTCGTCTTTGCATTTATCTTCATTCCATGTTTACCAACCCAACTATATATCCTGTCCAGATCACCCTGCAACTGTTTACAATCCTCTAATAATGAACACTACGTCAGTGGGAAAAAGAAACTATCATGTCCTACAAAAAAATACTGATTTGCGGAAATATTTTTTTCTTTAATTTCTTAGCATTCCTACTTCACATCAAAATGATGGATATCACATTTTACCTACCGAATGGTAGGCACACAAAAACAATTTCTTGTCTACCAACAAACATTTAATGCAAGTACGAGCAGAACCGGCCGGACAAAATGGCGGTCAACAAAACACAATTGCAGGGAAATATAGAAGTTAGACTACAGTACCACGTGTCGGAGTTAAAGGAAAGTATAATACTTTCAATCTGCGTCAGTAACATATTGTATGAATATGGTGTTAATATATCAAATGATTTTTTAGTGAGGATACTGTTTATACTGTTGTTATGAACTACATTCAACGCGACTTCCTTGAGGGGTAACAATAGCGAATAACCGCTTTCTTACTTCTTCGCTAACGACCTGGCAATTGACGCGCCCTAAAGCCAGTTATTTCTTCACGTCAAATTCGAACTAAAGATAATTAACATATTTGATTCATAGTTCTTTGAAACATAAAAATTATCTTTTACTGGAACGTGTGAGCTTAAAGCTAAAAGCTTTACGCATTCAAAGAAATTCAAAGGACAATATTGGACCTGCGCCGAAAGACGGTTTCCTGGTAGAGTAGAAAGTTGAAAACTAGAGAAAAGATACTTCCGAGAAGAAGTTGTCAGGCACGGGGGATATGCAAGACCTTCACCTGAACTATGAACAATTAACGTCGTGACCATGTATAGCCCTCTGGTACCTATAATATTAAATAGATCGGCCACCACGCATTCGTATTAGTAAACCGCAAATGCGAAAGATAAACAAGATAAAGTAATTTAACACAGTTTGAGAGTAACACAGTACTTATATTCTTGCAAAAGTTCACTCGTACATTGTCGGTACCAGATATCTGAATAAAGCATCGAACAACAGTTTCTTTGAAGATTGCAGATTAAGTACAATTCTACGAGAAGACAAACACTCACTGAGTCCCCCTAACATTAGTGAGTACTACGGCATGTTGGAATTTGCCTAGACCGCTACCGCATGGAACAATTTGCTCCTCTAACTAGCGCGGAGTTGCGTGATCACTTCCAGGCGTAAGAATGAGATTAGAATGTCGTGTCATCTGTCTGAGCTAGGCTCATGTAGCGTCTAAAGTTCCGGACCTTTGGCCTCTGACTTTTGTCTGATAAAGGTTTTCGTAATGGCTGTCTAGTCAAGTCTTGTGGTAAGTGGTAATATGTTTTTTGTTTTCGTTTTTTTTTGTCATGTCCTGTAATGGCGTGTTAGTGTCAGTATTGTTCGGGTGTATGTTGGATCGTATGGGTCTTGTCCTAGGCACTGAATAGTCTCGTAGGGAGAAGCTTGAGCTTTTGTGAAGAATTTTGTTGATTTGTCTTTTATGTAGTCTATCAGGGTTGGAATGCATAGGTCGTTATGGAGTCCTATGTTGGTCATGTGCCGAGGGGCATTTGCTATTAATCTAAGGTATTTGTTTTGTATTATTTGCAGTTTTTTGAGGTTACTGTCTGATGCCATGCTGTATACTTCTGAGCCATATAGGATTGCTGGCCTTATTATAGCTTTGTAAATTTGTAGCTTAGGTTTGGTGTTGAGGCTGGCCCCCTTGAGGAGGGGGGTACATCTTGAATATACCGGCTTTGCCTATGTTGCATGCATTTTGAATATGAGTTGTCCATTTAAGCTTTTTGTCAAAAGTGACACCTAAGTATTTGACTGTGTCACTCCATGCTAGATCCTCTCCGTCTAGTGATACACAGTCATCCGGTGCTGATCTTTTGGTGGAAAACATTATTGCTTGGGATTTTGCTGTGTTAATTTTGATTTTCCACTTATTACACCATTGTGTAATAAGTTCGAGGTGTTGTGTTAGCTTTCTGGCGATGAATCTTTGGCTTTGGCTGGACCTGTATATTGCGGTATCATCTGCAAATAGTGCAGTTTCTCCGCCTGGCTGGTGGGGAATGTCATTTGTATAAATGCTGTAGGGAATCGGGGCTATTACCGAACCTTGGGGTACGCCTGCTTCAATTGATTTGAACTGGCTGTTGGCTCCTTCCACCACAACATAGAATTTCCTGTTGCGGAGATAGCTGTCAATCATTTTGAGCAAGTGTCCAGGACAGCGATAGGTGTTCAATTTGTAGATAAGGCTGTCGTGCCAAACATTGTCGAAGGCTTTTTCAATGTCTAGTATAACAGCGCCTGTATGGTGTCCTATGGAGCGTGCCCGACAGATCTTTTCAATCAGTCGGATAGCTTGGTGGGTGGTGCTGTGGCTTGCGCGAAAGCCGAACTGTTCAGGAGTGATGATGTTCCGATCTTTGAGGAATTTTTGGATAGTTGTGTTGATGAATATTTCGAGGATTTTCCAAGGATATTGAGTTGGGAGATGGGTCTGTAGTTTTGTGGAAATAGGAGGTTTTTGTTGGGTTTGGGAAGGGTTATCACTTTTGCAGATTTCCATGCTGTTGGGAAGTAGGATAATTTTAGGCAAGCATTGAAGATGAGGGTGAGATGAGCTATTGCTGGTTGTGGAAGGTTTTTGAGATGTGAGGCTCTGATACCGTCAGGACCAGGGGATTTTTTTATTGCCAAGCGCCCTAATGATTGAAGTCACTGTGGACGACTCCACTGGACGGAAAGAACCGCGAGGCACTTCTCTAATTACTCTTTCCTCGTGGATATCACTTAGAATGAGCTTACAGCAAGGTCTTTTATAGACTTCCCAGAGCCTATGACCTTGGCGAATCATTCTTTAATTGATATCTCCAAAAGTAGATAATAGTTTAACTTGAAATTATTACAGGGACTTTCTATTGTCATGTTTATCTGTTTTAATTTAATTTAACATTCAAAAGGGTTTCTATAATCTTAAAATTAAAGTCATCACATGACCAACTTGGTGGAATTTTTACGCGCTTCAACAATAATCTGCGGCAATCTATTTTCAAAAACTTAATTACCAGACAAATGCTTAAACTTTTTACCGAAACCATTATATATTCGTAATCGTCTCAATTTGGGCTATCTACTGATTTAAATTTCAAATTAATATTCCTTTTAGTTAAGTTCAT
Organism: Vandiemenella viatica; assembly: GCA_031002005.1. Lineage (NCBI taxonomy): Eukaryota > Metazoa > Arthropoda > Insecta > Orthoptera > Morabidae > Vandiemenella > Vandiemenella viatica. The sequence continues at coordinate 267,524,234 of JARYHS010009186.1, forward strand.
TATTTTCTCTTAATGAAAACTGCTTATTAAACTTTGCCAAATTATTTAATTTTACTACCAAAAAATCCGGAACAATGCTGACTATAGCTGGTGATAAAAGTTCAACCGTAGCTTTACTCGACTCATAGATATCTCAAATCTTAGATTTTTACTTTTCCGATCGCGTGTTTCAAAACGTGAACAAACGGGAATATCTCTTAAAATAAACGTTTCCCGATATGATAAATACACTTTAAAATGATTTTTATGGTGCATTCTCACTGTGGGGAAGATTACAAGAAAATTCCTTGAAGTTGACAATTACTCTTCTCGAAATTTGTAAGTCCAGCATAAGCTACTTTACAATCGATCTATAGAACATTTTACTACTGGGGATAGCTAGTGGGAGTGCTTTTGTGAACTAAAAGGTACTTTACAAAGTCAGGTTGTGGAACGCCTCTGTTGGTAACATGCGAATCAAACAGTGTGTCATGAACATTTATAAGTTTTATGTTGTATGAGGAGTGCCAATGGAGATCGAGGACGCCCGGCCAAACGCTCACATTGGCTGGAATTTCGCGGGCCAGCTAAAACAACGGAGTCTGGAAGTCTTCGACGGGGCCGACAAGCGAGGAGGAAGACATTCTGTTTCTGGCCTGTTTTCAGGTCGGAAAGGGAGTTGACCAGGCCGAATTCTCGAGCGACCAGCTGCCTCTACCTGAGCCAGCCATCACCGGCCTAGCGCCCAGCTGATCAACAGGGTCCGTGAAACTCTGTTTTATCCGCACCTCATCTGCTACGGTAAAGAACGCCGGCGATGTATAGATACTCTTGCTTCATTCAACCCTAGGCAACGCGCTGAGACTTGAATCATGCTCTAAATTGTTCAAAAGAAACGTTCAACTTTGTAAACTCCTTAAATATTCAGATTTCAACAAATCAACTAATTTTATATTCAAAGTAAATAATACAGGTGTTGTAAACCTTGCTTTCAATTACTTCCTTTCCAATGTATCAGTATATCATTTGAATAGATGAAGATATGTGTTTTTAATGGTAATTTCAAAAGTACAATCGCTTTGATAAAAAATATTTCAGAATTAGAATGTCGCTTCTCTCGGATAGAGAACACTTCCATTCTTGGCGCCTACCCGGGATTAATTTTGCAAATTAACTTATTAATTAATGCATCTCATTAGTTTTTCAATTTAATAACGACTTAAAAACCAGACGCCAAAAGTGCTACTTTCATGTTTAATTAAATTAAATATTACTTACGCTTATTACTTTTAATTAACATATTCAGTTTTATTTTAATGCACCTATTTCATTTAACAAAATCGTATGAAATAAATACCCATACTAAACAAAAAATTTAAAACAGTAGTAGCGTAATATTTTGTGAGCAAGAATTAAAAAAAAAAAAAAACCCTTTCGCGAGACATCAATCACATTAATAATATTTTATGTGAATATGGCCTGAATTAGTCCGGCGGTTTGTCCGCGAAGATGTAGTTGACGTATGCCTAGGGATTTATATATAAAGATTTTCGGAGTTAGTTTTTTTTCTCACTATATTTAATTTATTTATTTCTTATTCTTGTTCCATAGGAAAGACTTCTGGTATGGATGAAATGTCATTGTTGATCTATACAGATACGATACAGGCGAAAATCACAATGAAAAATATTTTTCAATAAAAAAGCAATAATTAAGCTTTAAAATTTACAACTAAATTTACCTAAAACCACACAGGGGACAGTTGATTCTTTCACACATGTTCTTGAATGGAGTAGAAGGAGTTGCCAGTAATCTCTCAAGTTATTCTGTAAAATACATCTGTATTATCTAAAAAAATATTTATAAAATGATTTTGACGATCATTAGCTCAGTTCAGCTCAACGTAATTTTTAGTCCTGGTTTCCTAGTACGTGATGTTCAAGTAGGTTTATTTTGTGTCATTGGACGTTGGCTCACAGCTGGAAAATACTTGGGATATCTCTTTGGTCTGTAATCAGTACATGAATGGTTGCCACCTTTGACTTATCTGATAGCTTTGCAACTGGACCCAGTCAATGACGAGTCTGAAATTTTTCTCTTCTATTGGGTCTACTAATTTAAACGTACCTAAACTTAAGTTATTTATTATTTAATTTTTATGGACTACAGAACTTTGAAATATACGTAAAATGTAAAGCAAGCCTGTGATAAAGTACCAGTAACCACCGAAATAACAAAGTAGCTAAGAGACATATGATAACTATTGTACTTTTTGTTTCCTACCATCTGTAAATTGGTTCTACTTAGGTTGGTAAGAACGTAAAAAAATAATTTGCGTTGGTTTAAGCAATAATGCGTGAAAAATCTAGCTAGCCTGAACGATTATATTCAGCAGTTGCCTCACGTATTTGGATTGGGATTTTATAGTATAAAATCTTATGGTTTAGCTTAAAATCTACGGTACATGGTATGAACGTTTCCTGAGAACATAACGAAAAATGATAATTCTTTCGTTCTGAGAGCAGAATGTTTCCTCAGGAGACATTGCATCTTAGATAAGCACTTCTTTACAAGATACCTACCAAAGATCACGCTACAACACAGATAAACATATCACCCTTCGAATTCTTCACTACCAAAATTTGGTTATTTATTTCTTCTGTTTTCTGAAATATGGTACTTGATAATCGTTAATGGTACCACTTGAGAGATAACTCTTCTTCTTTACTCTTATATATTAACGTGTCCTGTCACAATTGCCATATAAGGTAACTCTTGATCCAGGATCTGATCCATTTTGTGAGTCCTGTACAGTAATCACCAAGTAAGATAGCTCATAGCCTTAGTAGATCAATAATGACAAATAGTTTTTTTCCATACTGATTTCTTTATTGGAATTACAGTCCATAATTTTCCACCAAGCTCTTAATTACTTAATTCAATTTTGTCCCTACAAAGACGAAGGAAAGTTTTCTGTACAAGCTCCGAAATTACATTGTCCCTTATAGGGAAGGCCCCTCCCTCACGAGCCGGGTCCTCCTACCGACCCAGCTGGTCATTAAAGGACTCCTCTGTGTGACTTCCGCTCACCGCCCTCACTGCTATCACAGCGAGCCAAGGCAACAGAACAAGGCAACGTAAAATCATGCCTTCCATTACACACGGGGTAGTCGCGTGTATATATTAACTATCCGCGGGGAACGTAGCCGTAATATTTGTTTATTAGCTGAGAAAGACTTCGTTCTTACATAGCTGAGCGATTCTTTACATCCGCTCCCTTCTGCCGATGGCCAGCAGAAAAACCAGTGGCGAACCGGCCCGGCAATAGCGTTAAAAAAAATACCACCAACCTCCAGGCACAGTCCTGATGTAGGCCCTCTGGAGAAACTGGTTACCCTGCGCAGGTAGAAATTATTCTAAATGGCTCTACCATTGGTTTTATGATAGTAAATCTGAGCTTGGCTGAGTGGCGCGCGACTTTTTTGTTTATTTGCAAGTTTATGTATTTTATATACAAAAAGATTTTTTTGTGTAATTCTAGATCCATAATTTTTCAAATGAGAAGTATAAATAAATATTAGATTGTCAGATCTGAAAATTACATTTTTCAATATAAAAATGGAAATTGTAACATAACAGGATAATTAATTTTTAATAATCAATAATTAATGCCCAGTGGTAACCAAACTGAACTGTGGTTCAGTGAGACTCCGAATATTTTGACCGACAGACGAACGCTGATAAAATCGCACAGCCTATTGAATCCATCTAAGAGTATGATTAACATTGGAACGGAATTCATCATCATCATCCACAACAGTTTCCAGCCTCTGGCCGGGTCTGCTTCATGCACAAGCATCTCCATTTCCTTCTCTCTTCCCACCACCTCTCTGTCACCACTTTGTTCCAGTCCTCTCCTCTCTTCCGTACGCCCTCCTCCACTCCTTTCAGCCATCCATCTCTTGGTCTTCCTCTGGGTCATTTACCATGCATCTTAATTTCGTGGATTTTTCTTGGTATTCTCTGAAGCTCCATTCTCTTTCCATGTCCACACCATCGCAGTCTGGTCCTCTCTACCCTTTCCTGTAGGGGTTCCTCTTTTATGATGCATCTAATCACTTCATTCTTTATCCTGTATATTTTAGTAACCCCCATTCCACCTCTTAAAAACTTCATTTCACTTGCTTGTACTCTGCTGATGTCCCGCTTCTTCATTGTCCATGTTTCAGAAGCATAAGTCAACATAGGCACATAGTATGTGTGATACATTATTCTCTTGCTTCCCTGTGGCACATATTTATTCCATATCAGGCTTCTAATGTTCCTTAGAAACGCCTCTGCTTGTCTTCCTCTTTCACTTATCTCGCCATCATTTCCCCCGCATTCCTCTAATACACTCCCAAAGTTCTAGTCCAACCGCTTCTCCACGTGCTGGCAGATGGGCAACGGCTTAAAGTAGGGAATTACCTTGTCGGAGGAAGGGGAGGTACAGTGGGGACCTAGTGTGCCCCGGTACCGATACGGCAGGTATGAAGGACCTACAGGAACCCTGGAAAATGGCGGCCAACGGGGCTCTGGTGAAGCCACCACAGGCCTAGCAAGCCAGTAGTGGACAGAGCTTGCTTAAAAAACAAAATTACAACGGAATTGTGAAATTTAATTTATGGTAAACATTCTGAAGATATAACATGGGTGATGAAGGAGAGAGACAAAAGTGGAATACAACCTGTGGACATGAAGTTTCAGAGGAGTAGAGTAGGAGTAACAAGAAGAGACAGAATACGGAATGAGAGAATCAGGCAGATGATAAAGGAAGAACAGCTACAACAAAGAATTGAAAAATCTGGGTTGCAGTGGTACAGGCATGTATAGAGACTGGGAGAGAAGAAGCTACCAAGGAAGATGCTGGACATTGAGCTGAAAGGGAAGAGGCCTAGAGGAAGACCGAGGGACAGATGGATTAAAGGTGTTAAGAAATGTGTGGAGGAAAGAGGAGGAAATTGGGCGACAGTGGAAGAAGAGAGATGGTGATAAGACAGGAAGCGCTGGCGAGGCTTTTGTTCCCAGCAGATGCGGCCAGTGGCTGGAAGCTATGCTAGATGATGATGATGATGATTCTAAAGAAATTCCATCACCAACATTTATGCTTTGCTTCCTGAATAAAAATACAATGCAAACGCATTACTGTGAAAGCAAGTTTGGTGCGGCTGATGCAGCCAGAAAATGGCGGTATTAAACATGTATGGCGTTAAAAAAAAAGTGTCAAGTATTTTAGGAGGTGAAAGCATGTATTAAAAGAAGAAAAACATGTCGGATTAACATTGAGCCTCAAACACATACTTTCTGAGTTCATAGCAGGAGCTGACTGTAACGCCCGTACATGGCAAAGCATGCCTCTGCCCACCAGTGTAAGGAATCAAGTACACTTTAAAACTTCCCAGCGTGGTTCTGAGCGTCTTCAATGCATGTCAGCAAGTACAAGACAAACCAGAACAGTCTCATAGAGTACGTGATTTCTTGCGCTGAAGGGCAGAGGCATGCTTTGTCTTGGATGGGCGTCACATTCAACACCTGCTATGAACTCCTAAGTATTCGTTTGCGACCCAACGTTTATCACATATCTTTGTCTTATTTTGTTGCGTACTATCACCACCTAAAATATTTGACACTTTTTTTTACCACCCTGTACACGGTTCACGATTGGTAGGGTTTAATCCGTTTAGTCTCGTTACGGCGGTATTGTGAGTGGGACAGATCTACTTGCTGTCTGGGCTGCCAGGCGGAACAGACAGCCGCCCGCTCCGATGAGGCGGCGCGCCGACTCCATTGTCTGCTGTGACAACAACAAGTGTCTCCCGCGCCGCCGGCTGTGTCGATTTATTTTCCTCTTCCGCCTCGTCTCCGCGGGGCTGCGACGTCTTCATCAGAACAAGTCTCGAGTCGGCGAGTCGCTGACAATGGCTGCCAGCCGCCATTCAGTGGCTGACACGCCGCGGCGCAATTAGGCTCCGACAAGTGGCGCCCAACGTGGGGTTCGATTAACGGGCCGCTGTGGTAAGCACTTTACCACCGTTCACGGGACGGTCTGATGACAGCGGTGACGCGCTTTACGCCTCTTGACTTGTTTTCAGATCGAGCGTGGTGGGCGAGCGGTAACGCTCTGGCCTCGCGATGCCTGTGAAGTAAGCTTGTAACGGAGGTCACCTTAGGGGATGCAAATACCTTAGGGGATGCAGATGTTCAGTTCTTAACATCTGCATATGCTATGCGGAAGCGGATGAGGAAAAATAAAGTTATAGCTATTTAGGTTTAAGCTTGTAACGGAGGTCACCTTAGGGGATGCAAATACCTTAGGGGATGCAGATGTTCAGTTCTTAACATCTGCATATGCTATGCGGAAGCGGATGAGGAAAAATAAAGTTATAGCTATTTAGGTTTTAATATATTTTAAAAACTACTGTGACCGTTTTTTGCGTATCGTCACGGGTCTAGAATAGTTTCAGTTTTCAGGGTCAAAGGTTGTTGCAGGTTACCTGGTCTGGCCAAATACTAATTTCACCTGTGTTTCACCCTTAGAGTGAATAAAATCTCTTGAACTTGAAGAACTCAGAAGTATTAATAGACGTATAGGGACGATCGCACTATCGTATAATTGTTTCAAAGGTCGTAGACTCGAACTTTGCCGAAATACAAACTTGACTTGTATTTGACCATAAAAGGTCATTCTGCAAATCTTGAAGAATTTCTAATCGCTTTCAAAGCATCACGTTGTTTTTTTTTTTTTATTGAAGCTGGGCAAACATTCATAATGTAACCTTTGGTCATAGTGTCTGTAACGGACAGAGAACTTAATACACATTCCCGATTATTAAATAGTTGAGCAACTCTGATGAAATGAATTGCCAGAGCACTCGGTTGGGTAACATATTTGGTCTGATTTTCAGATTAAATAACCCAATAACTCACGTACAGCGAACATGAACAAAGACCATTAACGAAAGTGATCAGTAAAATATTTAACTGTGAAAAGAGTAAGATATATATATATGAATGTAAATAAAATATCAGCTATAATTCCGCATTAAAAGTTGAGGATGCGAAAGAGGAGGTGGAGTATCATGCGGATTTTCCGCTCTTGCGGATGCAGAGCTCCGTTACATCCCTGCTGTGAAGCGGGTGAGACACATCTGCTTGTTATCGGAGACTACGGAGTACGCCGGTTCGTATCCCCGTCCGGCAATCCATATTTCTGTTTTGCATAGTTGCATCAAATCACTCGAGTCCAATGCCGGGATGGTTACTTAAAAAGCCTTCTCCTTCCTTTCCTCTCTATTACTTTCCGTATCTATTGTTATTATTAGTGGCGAATTCTTCCAATGAACGGAAGACGTGAAGCGAATGATCCAATCAAGTTTTCTTTGCAATCTTCTTATTGTTCCAATAAGCTTTCATTCTTTCCAAGAAAGCTTGTTTGCATTCTTGCTACCACTTTGGTATTTGTTTGTTTTTGTTTTAGTTTTGTTTGCTCAGTTGTAACTTGCCATATATCTACGTTGTGACTGAAGGTGTCTCTTTCTAAAATGTCTGTTGATCTTATGTTTGCGTTTTAGAGATCCTTTCGAATTTCGTTCCGCGAAGATGTTGAATTTTTAAGTGAGATTACATAATTTATTATCTTTTTGTCGATTGATTTTCTGGTAATGTGTTGTTATTATTATTATTTGGCTTTCGGTAATTTTTGACTGCTAACAAAAATACATTTCCATACAAAAAACGTTCAAACATTTATAATACATTATTTGGCCGTCAACAAAATACATAGTCTGCCAATAAACATATTCAGGTACTTCTTCTACATTTACAAATCCATCTTTGAAATAAACAAACTAAAGACGTTATTTAGTGTCAGAAAAAATATAGACATCTATATTATGCAATTAGGCCATTCTTAAAACCATATTTTGCAGCGATCATTTGTAAGATATTTGCATATATAAACCCTTATATATAAATACATTAAAAAAAACTATTTGGTATGAAATATAGTAAAATTATTTATAAAACATTATTTCACCACCACAAACAAATAATTTGGCAACAATCATACATATAACCATTGTAATACATTAATCATAAATAATAAAAAAAACACGTTATTTAATATAGTAAAAATTATAAAAGATTCTGATATGTTATGGAACTAAAGTTAAAACGCAATCTAAGAACAACAGTTATGGTAAATGTTTTTAAGAATCATAACAACACAGGTAACATACTGTGTTTATAACATGTATCTGTAGCAACAAGTAAAAGCTCTTATGTAAAAACCTAGCTGCATACTCAACTGCACCCTCAAAAATGCAACTCTGAAAAAGTTCTAAATGTGTTAACAGGTATATAAAAGTGTATAAAGTGCTGTTATAGATGCAAATCGTCAGCACATCTCCACTGATAATGCCCCACACTGTAAGGGTGAAACGCATCTGGATAGTTAAGAACGCTATAACCACAACAAGTGTTTGTAGATGGTAGTTTATTTAAAAATTTTGTCAAAATAATTTATTTAGAAACATTCTAGAACATTACTTCGGGAATCCAATCAGAGGACGTTTAGTCATATTACCATAACTATCAGTAAGAACGATAATAATTAATTTTTTTTCTTAGAAACGTTTCCAGAACAAATTCCTCGTACTGCTATAGGTGACACACGCCATTTTGTACGGGTGTTTAAACTTTTGTTGCCGAGCTTGCTGGGCGAGGGATAACGTTATCGCCCTGCATTTGGGAGGACGCGTCTTCGAATCCACGCCCGGCTATACAGATTTGGGTTTTCCATGGTTTCCCCAAATCACTAGACGCGAACGCCGGAATGGTTCATTCGAAAAGGCTTCCTCCCTGTTCCTATCTAGGGATTGCAATCCAGCAAAGCGGGATCCCGCATCATTTGACAGTCTGGCGGATCCCGCACAAAATTAAGCGCATCCGCAAAATGCGGATAAAACGCGTGTCAGTCTGCGTGACTCGCTGCCCCACTCGGTCTCTGTCGGATTTTTGCACTGTTTGCCTGTACCCTTCCAGTTGGCTTTTGGCGCGTGTGAACAAACGTTTGTTTTTGTCAACCTTCGTCATTCGTACGTATATGGTTACACTTTTACGTATTCATTTTCGAATCCACATTTCTGTAATTTGAGTTATATTGCGTATTTAGTATGATTTTGTAACTATATAATTATTTTTTATGTGTCGCAAACGTTATTTGAACTACAAAGTTACAGCTTTTTATTCATGGTTTCAGTTTTCCCATTTTCTGTATTTGCAGATAAAGTTATTGTGACAATTTCCTTTTTTGCGACTGAAAATTTGATTATTCGTTGATAGGAAACTAATGTTATCGTAATTTTAATCGCATACCTACTTATTTAGCAGCTATCAAAAGGCAATTGTATATCCTTTGACTTATTGCTTTTTTTGCCCGCTGCCTCAATGCGTTTCTTTGACGAAAGCCGCCTCTTTACATGTGCTGCTCAGGCTATAGATTAATACATCTTCTCCTTTTTATTATTTCGACTAAAGCCAAAAAAAGTTATAATGAAGTTTTCACGGGTGTATCGAGGAATTGTGTTGTAGGAACACCATACTTCGACTGCTGCCTCCACCGTCTCCCTCACGTGTGAAATCTCGTGTTTTTACAATGAAATCCGGAGATACAACCTATGAAAACTTCACTCCAATCATTCGCCGAGAAAGTCTCCTTTCTTACTAAAAAGTAATAATTTCCACTCTTAAAACGTCGTTACGCCACATATGTAAAATTGGAATACTTGACAGTTTAAGTGTTGGTGAGTAGTTTCCTTTAAAAACATTGAAACAACTGTAAGATCAATCAAGGAATCAGGAGATATAATAATGAATCCCACCAAAACAATTTTTAAAAAAAAAAACAGAATTTTTTAAAAAAAAACTCTGGTAACTTGGCCACTAAGCAAACCATGTTTTTAAATTCATGTGGGGCATTGTAAGGCACATAATATGACCTAACACTGAATATTTTCAATTTTTTATCATTTATTTAAAAATTGGTTTCGACTAAAAAACAAAAATGTAAAACCTCGAAATGTACTTAAGACATTCTAAAAAGCTTTAATATAATTTTTCCAATTAAAATATTGTTAACTATTAATTTTTATCATTTAACATTAAAATTGATTTATTAATTTAATTATTATTTAATTTATTAACGTTTTAAGTAACTATGTTTTGAATATAAGCGTTAAAAAAACTGTTTGCGCCAATCCCGCACGGATCCCGCGGGATCGGCGCCAATCCCGCGGGATTGAAAACACTGCAGGATTGCAATCCTTATTCCTATCCCCCGCGCCTTTCCCTCCGCTTATGACCTCGACGTCGATGAAGAGTCAAGACATATTCAAATAAAAAGAATCTGCGTGTTGATTGTGAAGGTATCCAGGTTTACGAGCTCTGACGTGTCCATCCCCTCCCGTAGTGAGAGCTGGGGCGCGCAATTCCCCGGCCGCATGCGTCCTGCGGGCGGCAATCCTGGAATATTTACGACCCTCGGGACGCCGTCCGGGATACACAATATTCCCGCCGACACCGCCCCTGCGCGGCTCATGAATGCCGCCCGCGCGGCATGCCGCCGCCATGTTTATAAAACACAGCCAGTCTCAGGTGAGACACCACTTCCTTCGAGACGTCCGACAACTCTGACGGAATACGAGAAGCCGCGGTCAGAGGGAATCACAGAGCTCATCATACACACTGGTCAGCCAAAACATGAACACCACCTGCTAACTACTGCAACGGTCCATCTTCGGAGCGCAATACGGCAGCGATTCCGCGTGGCATGGATTCTAAAAGTCCTTGTTAGGTTTGCGGAATTGTCTGGCACCAGATGTTTACGCATACGTCACGCAATTCCCTTCAATTACGGGGCGGTGCAGGTATGTGGGCGCGGCGGCTGGGAACGAGCTTAATTCTCGAGATATCTACCAGACTCCCAGCCTAGTCTACTAATCAGTTCTGTGACGCTTTCATAAGGACTGTAGCAAGCGGTCACGAATCGAGCGGCTCTTCTCTGTACTTTCTCTATACTTTCGATCAACCCCTTACGAAACGGATCCCAAATGGCACAACAATAGTCCAAATGTAGACGCACAAGAGATTTGTACGCTATCTCCTTTGTTTGTGCATTACAATTTTTCAATATTCGACATATGAATCGCAGCCTAGTATTAGCTCTACCTACTAACGAATTAATGTGTAAATCTCATTTCATGTTCCTACGCAGAGTGGTGGGAGGCAATGTTTCACCCTTAACGATTTTGTCGCTAGATTTAGTGAATTTTGAAGCTCGAAAGCGATATTTTTAAATGTGTTATATCGCTAAAAAAATATTTGGCGATTTTTAGTGATATTCAACCTTGCACAGTTTCGAAAAACTTTATTGGAATTTGCGGTAGGTTATGCTTCTGTCATGACTCGTATAATTAATGGCGTACACAATATATTGTAAACGAAATACCGCTTACCCAGTACAAGAATGCTGCTGGAATAAAAACCTTTTTGGTGTTGTCTGATTTAGCCATATCCTATCACTTTCTCACTCGAATGCAGCAGCAGAAAGAATATTCAGTACAATGAACATTCTTAAGAACAATTGAAAGCTGTAAATAGCCAAATCTTTTTATGAGGAATCGGTTAAAAATTGTGAAAAACCTCCTGCACTTACGAGCTTCCGACTGATGTGATTGCTGGAATTGGTGAAGATGCTAAATTCTCTTTTAATTCTAAGACTAAATAATCATCTCATCCTTCCACATCTGCAAGTGCTTTAACTCCAACTATACAGCAAGATGATGAAGAAGAAATACCGATTGAAGAAATTTGATTATGATTTTTAATGGAATGTTAAGTTTAATTTAATGAAAATACTAATTATTAAGATATTTTTGTATTACTTTCCTTATTTTTTTTTAACTGCTTAACGTCTCCTATAACAACTAGGTCTTTAGAGACGGGAAAGGATGGGGGGCAAGGATAGGAAGGAATTCGGCCATGGCATTTTGAAGGAAGCATACCGGCATTCACCTGGAGTGATTTGGGGAAACCATAGAAAACCCAAATCTGGATGCCCGACGGGGATTCGAACCGCCGTCCTCCCGAATGAGAGGCCAGAACGCTAGCTGCTACACCATAACGCTCGGTACTTTCCTTACAACTTTCCTTTATTTTATTTAGCGATTTCTAGCGAATCTTTTAGTTCTAAATATCCCGCAATCTAGTGACTTTGGAGACCCGGTCTAGCGACTTTTGTTTTCGTTAGGTGGCAACACTGGTTGGAGGACGGTGAAACCACGACTGGCTTACAAGGTGATGGAAGTCCACGCCTCATCACAGAACGTGGAGGTCGGAGGCTTGCCCGCTCTGTGAAGCGGGATAGGCGGCGATCTGACAGCAGAGTACAATGCAAAAGTGTTTCATAGCACAAACTGCTGTCAAATCTGCCACACCGCTAACCAGGTATTCAACTTCTCTGGATGCGCGAGACTTTTACCTGTTTCCAAATCTGGAATGGCTTCAAGACATGTTGTTAGGGTCTTCGGTGGTTTAAATTAATATACAGATTAATTAAAATATAATCCACCAGAAGGTTATGTTGAAGATGTTTGTTTATTTTCAAAAAACAACAAGTCAGCGATATTTGTCACAAGCAAAGATACAATCCAGATATACTGGCGCAGTCTTTGTCAGATGCAAAGTGACTGTAAACTCAACTGTGAACTAACTGAAAAACTAACTATAAACTGTCTACTGTAAACTAACTAACTCTGTACTTCTGCCGATCTGTTTATATAGTCTCTATCTAAATTTCTGGAATTCTTCAAAGGCATCCGCTCGATATTTCTCGAACATTAGCAACTACTAAAACAATTAAACATATTAACAACAATCGAAATTAATACAAAATCGCTTAAGATCATTACAAAATGATCAGAAATGGTAATTAGAGATACTTAAATACAAAATTAGTTACAAACATGACCTGTAGACATTATAACATGCATTAATACATGGAATTACAAACATTTAAGAAATTCTCCTGCACAATTCGGTTGTTAAACACATTGAATGGTCTTTATATAATTTTCTTTCATAAAACAAAGTCTATATACATTGATTTACAAGAAATTGCATAATAAACATACCAAATCACATTCAAGCAAACTTCAGCTCACTACAAATACTTCATACAGTACAATACTATTCAAAATTCAGGTATGAGGGCTGTTACAATGTGCTACCAATACGTTTGATAACATTCAAATGCATTTATGCGGACAGGAACATTTTTGAATGATGTTTACGTACTTAGAAGTGCATTTCTTGACAGTTTCACGAGAAAGTTTAGTTTAACTAAAGTGTGTTTGTGTCAAGCCACGCACTTATTATACAACCCTGGTAAACAATTGTGAGATTTACACATTCAGTTCCAAACTGCTGACCTAGCGTGGTGGTGAACGGTTAATGTTCTGGCCTCGCATTCGGGAGGACGGCGGTTCGAATCCCCGTCCGGGCATCCAGATTTGGGTTTTCCATGGTTTCCCAAATCACTCCAGGCAAATGCTGGGATGCTTCCTTCAAAAAGCCATGGCCGAATTCCTTGCCCTACATCCTTTCCCGTCTTTAAAGACCTCGCTGTTAAGAGACGTTAAGCAGTTAAAAAATAAAGACCTGCTGTCTCTTCGATTTCGCTATTGGAGAGCATACATAACCGCCCAAGCCGAAGGTCTCGGAATTGACCAATTAGTTAGAATGGCCGTTCGTCTTGGGTTCCATTTTCACAAGCGACCCGGTTGCCTCGGCTGCCGAGGGGAATAATTTTCCGGCCACCGCGAGCCACGTAAACTGTTTGCAAGATCGATCACGACATCGACGGCTGTAAAGTCGGACTGGCTGCGCTTCTTTGTGTGCGGTCTCAATAAAACCGCCCGCCCTAAAATATTGCGCGGGCGGAGTCGTAATAAAAGTAACCATCGCGGGGCAACGCACGAGGTGGGCGTTCAGCATCGATACCGCGCGATAGTCGACCGCGACGACAGGTCGATAGCGGCTCCTGTCGTCAACAGGCGATAATGTGATGAGTGACTGCACCCCAGGGGGCAGTTCAGTCGAGCTGGAGTGTCCATTGTCTACTTGCGGCTTAATTCTGCCTCGATGGACAATAGTGTGTTAGCTGACAAGCGAAAATCACTTTACTCCTACATGAAAAGTAATAAGTAGTCGTATTTTTCAGATCCAGATAATACTAATATCTTTGGTAGTCTGAATCGAGATTGTAGCTATAAAACACAGAGAGAAGAATATCATCTTTGGTGCCGCATTATTGTTGCCTATGGTTTAGCTAATATCTGACAACGACATGAAAAGTTTATATAAAAGTACAATATTGAGGAAAATTTTGAGATTACAGATTTTTAGCAATAGCTGCATAAATTAAAAATTTATCAAGGTGTTAGCTGACAAGCGAAAATCACTTTACTCCTATATGAAAAGTAATAAGTAGTCGTATTTTTCAGAATCAGATAACACAAATTTCTTCGTTTCTGAATCGAGATTGTAGCTATAAAACACAGAGAGAAGAATATCATCTTTGGCGCCGCATTATTGTTGCCCATTGTTTAGCGAGTATCTGACAAAGGCATGAAAAATGTATGTAAAAGTACAATATTGAGGAAAATTTTGAGATTAGAGATTTTTAGCAATAGCTGCATAATTTAAAAATTTATAAAGGTGTAAGCTGACAAACGAAAATCAGTTTACTCCTATATGAAAAGCAATAAGTAATCGTATTATTGGGTGTCTCGTGGTTAATTATTTTAAAATAATTAGTAGACGATACAGTTTAAAATTTTAACTGTTTTTATATCTCGAAGACAAACACAACTTCAAAGATACTGGTCACGTGTAAGCACAAGCTCCAGTGATTACATTCAACACTTCTTCCAAAGACAATACTGCCATACACTCTCACAGTACACGTAAAACTGTTCGCTCAAAACTCTGTCCATAAAACTGTGTTGAAAAACTGTCTTTGAGTCTCTGCCGCTCGCATTATATAAGTTTCATCGAAAGTTCTAGAATATTACAAACGCTTCCGACAGATAACTATCGAACTTTAACAATTAAAAACATATTAAAACCAATCAAAATCAATACATAATCATTTACAATCATCACGAAATGCTCCAAAATGAATATTAAAAATATTTAAACACAAAATTATCCACATACATTTCTTTAAACTGTAGTAAACCATCCTTTAAAACGGCGCAGTTCACCTTAATACCTGGAATTACAAACATTTAAGGAATTATCTTGCATAGTTCTGTTCTGAAGCATATTAAATAGTATTTACATAATTTATTTTCATAAAACCAAGTTCATTTACACCGATTTACAGTAAATAGCAAGACAAACGTACAAAATCATATTCAATCAAACTCTAGTTTGCTGCAAATGTTTCATAAAATACTATTCCATTTAAGGTCTAGGTTTGAGGGCTGTTACAGTATTCTTCGTAATCAGACAAATAATAATATCTTTGATACTGAATCGAGATGTTGACTATGAAATATAGAGAGAAGAATATCACCTTTGGCGCCGCATTATTATCGGCTGTATGTTTGCTAGAATTTGACGACGAACACGAGAATCGTATGTAAAGATATATATATATATATCTCGAAGAAAATTTTGAGATTATAGATTTATAGTTAAAAAAATTATGAAGGTGTAAGGTTACAAACTAAATTCAGTATACTTTCGGCAGTTCTATCATTACCGTGGAGTCAAAATCTGATGATGAATTCTTCTAGAACTCGACGAAACAAATCGAGAATAAACAATATTTTTTTTTGATATCTCGCTTGGTTTTGAGAACGCATAGTTAGTCCGTTTTTTCGTGTACTCCTTAGTTTTTCTTTCTGTAAGGTAGTATGTGTAGGGACTGTGGTTGTTGTGTGCAGACGCAGGCTGAGGTGACTGACCTGCGCACCCAGCTTGCAGCTTTGGTAACAAGAGTTACACAGCTGGAAGCTGCCGCAAGTGAGTGCAGTAGATGCGGTATTGGTGACCCTGTAGACGCTGAACGGCTCGCAGGTTCTCCCATACCAGTCATCGAACCTGCAGTCCAGGCCGAGATGTCGGAATCTATGCGGCCGTCGCGTCGTGGTGGCTGGCGTGTGGTGTCTGGACGTCGACAGTGCATGCGGGGGCAGTCGTGCAAGCTTGATTCCCAAGGAGGCGAGCTTGTACCTCTGTCCAATCGGTTTGACGCATTGTCTGGATCTGATTCAGTCCTGCAATCGTCGGCCTGTGAGTTGGCAGCCCCACAGCCCGCTAAGTCT
>JARYHS010009186.1:267541642-267595823 GCA_031002005.1 Vandiemenella viatica
AGTAAGAATTATTATATTAATGCTGTTGTGAATAAGGAAACTTGGCATAGTTTCCGCAACTGTGTGTTCTGTATTACTATATTAAAACAAATGAATGTCGTATACCGACATGGCGACCGTGACAGGATGTACAGATTACATCTATTAATTAAAACCAGCAAATATCGTATTTAGACCAGGTAACCATCGATTAACCGTGCATTTGCATATTTTTTCCTTCCCTTTAACCATTTTTATTCATCAATAAAAATGATTAAAGGGAAGGAAAATTCGATTAAAACCACTACAGTGTTAGAAATGTTAATTAACAGACTTTAATTAAGAATTGTGGTGCAATATGGCACCAACATTTCGCGTATCAAATGTAGGGATTGGAGGGGATGCAAAGATGAGCTGTTTGATTTGTCTCTGGAAGCTGCTGCACAATACAATCAGTAAATGGTATGATATAACAAGTTTAAAGGTAATTCTTTGGAAGAAACGAGGACAGTAAAGAGAGTTCAGCGCGTATGTTGGTGATGTGGCATGGTAAGATATTGGTGAAAGAATTAAGAGACGTGCATAGAAGAAAAAAGAAATTACCATGACTACAAGCTCTTTCGTAGGTAAAGAGAGTCATGGATTTCAATTTAATTTAATTTAATTAAAATGCAATAGAGCGCACGCTCCGGTGGAAATTTCCCTACCACCCATCTATCCTGCACCCATCTACTTTTGCTCTCTACAAATATCAACCTTAATTTCTTTCAACGTTTTTGGTAAATTATTCGTCATTTTTTTGATAACTTATTCCAATCCCTTACACCCTTACCTAAAAAAGAGAATCTTCCCATACCCTTGTGCCTGAAATCGAGTACCAGCTTGTGGTCACGGTCATCTCTTTCATTCCATGCATTACTTTTAGTTCCAGCACTTTTATCATATCTCTTACTGACTGCGTGTTGCAGTAATTTCCAAAAACAAATCTAGCAGATTTCATTTGCACTCTTTCCAATTCCTGTATTTGATACTCAAAATGTGGATCCCATACTACACGACTGTATTCAAAGTTTTGTAACCCAATTCCTTTACTTCTCTGGTACATCCCCTCATCACTCTCTCCAACAAGTGCAGAATTTTGAAACCTTTTCCTACCACCTGTCCAATGTGTCCTGCCCAGTTAAGCTTGTTATCAAATGTAATGCCAAGATATTAACATTTCAAGTCTTCAACAAGCATTTCTTTCTCCACCTTATAATCATAATCAACCTCTAGTTTTTTTTTATTTGTGTATCTAATAAGCTGACTTTTCCTTCCATTTATCTTCATCCCATGTATAACAACCCAACTAGATATCCTGTCCAGATCACCCTGCACCTGTTTACAGTAGTTTACCCGTGTGATCCATTTATATAGCTTTTTTTTTTTTTTTTTTTTTTTTAACAGTTTAACGTCCCTTTTTAACAACGTGGTCTTTAGAGACGGGAAAGGATGGGGGCAAGGAATGGGAAGGAATTCGGCCATGGCCTTTTGAAGGAAGCATCCTGGCATTCACCTAGAGTGATTTGGGGAAACCATGGAAAACCCAAATCTGGATTCCCGGACGGGGATTCGAACCGCCGTCCTCCCGAATGCGAGGCCAGAACGCTATCCGTTACACCACCACGCTCGGTCATTTATATAGCATTATGTCATTTACAAATAATCCAACTTCTGATAGTACATGATAGTAGAGAATTGGAATAAATTACCAAGGAAAATGACAAATAATAGCAAAACGTTGAAAAATTTAAATTTAACCTTCGTAGACTTCAAAAGTAGGAAAGAGGAAAAATGGATGTGTAGGAAAATTGCAACCAGAGCGTGCGGTTCGTTGGAATTAAATCAATATAAAATTAAAATTAATTAAATGTTTTGAATGGAATCATGAATGCATAGAATTGTTTAATTTGGTAGTTTCATGTTCAAATGTTTGTAAGTATTTTATACAATCATTTTTTTTAAAAAAATTCTCATCATTCTAGGAATTTTGTATATCTCTGACTGTTTTTGTTCTGTACGTATTGTTGGGAGTGATTTTCAGCGCTCCATAAAGTATTGTTGGTCTCTTTAATGTGGTCTACAATATTCTACAAATTAAAATTAATTACATGTTTTGAATGGAATCATGAATGTTTAGAATTGTTTAATATGGCAGTATCTTCATATGTTTGTAAGTATTTTATACTATATTTTTTTAAAAAAAATTCTGATAATTACAGTAATTTTTGTATATCTTCTGACTGTTTTTGTGCTGTTTGTATTGTTGGGAGTGATTTTCTGCGCTCCATAACGTACTGTTGGCCTCTTTAACGTGGTCTAGAATATTCAACGACGCTTATTTAAGCTATTTAAGCAGACAACCTCTCTGGGAACGGTTCCAACACAATGCTAAGCCATTTGTTTGTTCAAGTGCTTTAAATGTTGGGAAAAACCCTTATGCTTTCTTCATGTATGTTTTTCTGAGTACTTCGAGGGAATAAAAGTCAACTACAAAATTAATCGACGGTGTTGTCATTCAGGTAATTGCCTGTCACTTAAAATTGAGAGAAGTGTAAAGACTTTGGTTAAAATAGGTTGACAAAACATCTCAAACAAGTTGACAAAACATATCAAACAAGTTGACAGATCCGAGTTTTCATCATGGCTTTTCCCTCTTTCCTGTACCCTTCTACTTTTGCTCTGATAAACTTCTTACGCGATGCAAAAAATTAACATCTAGTGTAAACTAATATAAGAAATGCACATTATATACAATAATCGTATGCTTAAAATATCAAATGTAAAAATATTTACATAGTTAATATATTAAGTGTGTAATATATTAAATACGAAAACCATGTAATATGTAAAATTGTGTAAAATATATAACATGTTAAATATGAAAGATACTTGACGAGTAAAATGTTCTCGGCAACTGTAATATGTAAAATTTTGTATGAGGGCTCGTATAATGACCGAAAACCAATAAAAAAATTTAAAATAAACTTTAGTACCTTCCTGCCTTCTTTTGATTGTTTTATTTTGCTCGCTTCCGGCATTCCTTTACCCATTAAATTTTCTTCTTTCTTCTTCCAGGATGATATTTATTGGTTTCTGTAATTTCTCTTGGAAACCCTAGACTTCCTCAATCTTTTTCAACACGTGCCTTGCTTAAAATTTGTTATTTCTGAAGACTGATTCCTGCTTGTTTCGTTTCAGCAAGACAACGAATCATGTTCTGATATTTATGTCAGAATCTTCACATTAGTTTTTCTGCATTCGAATCAAATATCATAAATAGCAATTCTCATTTTTCTGAAACTATTACGAAATTTTTTATGTTTAAACATTTAATTGATTATATATGTCTTCATTTTCTCCAAACAATTCTGTTCTTACACGCACAAATATTTTTCATTTTTTTATGTCTTCTCTCTTTCTATTTTTTTTATTTATGATTCGTAACGTCAATGTATTTAGAAACAGTAGGGGATGGAGGATGAGGAACAGAAAGGAATTCGGTCATGGCCTTTTGAAGGAAGCATCCCGGCATCTGCCTGGAATGATTTGTGAAAACTATGAAAACTCCAAATCTTGGTGCCCGGACGGGGATTTGAACGAGCGTCCTCCCGAATGGGAGGCCAGATCGTTAACCGTTCACCCACCACACTCGGTTCTAATTTTTCGTTTGCAGTAATAAGCCAAAAAACATTCAGTACGAAGACATTTTGATTTCAACCTGTATTATAGAAAGAGTAGTTGTTGCAACTGATATCGATTTGATGCCTTAAAGATGCTGTATTCATTGATAGCCCAGCTTCATTTTTTCAGATCTTATTTGATTTGAGACTTCCTTATAAGAAATGTTACGGAAGAAAAAGTGTTCAATCATTTTCCTACGTTTATAAGAAATGGTTTTGTGAATAGTTGGGTTAAGGGGGTAGGTACAGTTATCAGGTTTCAAAAAGATGATTTTTTTCTTTCGATTAACAAAAATAGTTTTTACTTTTGACTTCATGTTGGAGAAAAATTTATTTTAATATCTTTTACAGTGTGGGAATTATGCGCGATCAAGCAAAGTTCTGCACCATTGACAGCCACTTCAATCTTACTGTTCTTGAAGATAATCCAAATATTTAACCTTAAATATCTCAAAACAGCAAAGCATCAATTGATTTTAAAGATAGCTTTTTTCACATGCATAGATCTTTATCAAATTTGCAGAACATGTTCCACATACTAATTACTACAGTCCCTACCATTGTTGTTTCTGCAGATTTTCAAAAATGGAAAATATGCCTATATGTTTAAACAAGAAAAGCAACAATTTCTTGAAATTTTTTTCTATTAACAACAAATATAAAGCTAAATGTGTTGTATTATTGCCTTAACTAATTGCCTCGATATTAGTTTACAAGATTAAAAAAAGATTTCTGAAAAATTTCAAATATTATACTTTCTATCACTAGAGACCTTAACGAAGACATATTTTTAACTGTCAGTTTGGATGGTACATTAACATATTATAAAATAATATTTTTATTTTAAAAACCAATTTTTATATATAAATATAACAGTTCTATGGAGCTAAGAAATTTGTAGCCTCAAATTTGAATGGATTTGGAGAAAATGAAATTTCAGTTTCTACAAATATTTGTATGTGTTATCTACCCCCTCAAAATGAAAAACGATGTGCGTATTGTCTTTTCTATCGCGGCAAACGTAGAAGCTGAACTGGTTTATTTACCAACTGTGCAAGAGAACGTTTAAACAAAGCCATGAAAAAAGTTTTGTATTCGTTAAATCGACGGTTAAAAGTCGACCAGATTCTACTTCCGACGTTAACACAATACGTGAAGCATTGTCACAGAACGGCAGCAAATACGAAACAGGGAGAACCCACCACACAACCACAAATACACCGTACACCGCCAGCTCTCGTGAAGATAAAGCGTGCTCCTCGTATTTACAGAATACTGCCCGCGGCTGTTTGAATCGAGAGAGATTATTCCTAACTCCCAAACATTGAAAGAGAATGCGCAGGAGACCGGTACACAAAACAAAAAGGGGAGAGTCACTGCCCGCTGTGTTGGCCGACGTGGCCGGTGTCCATTTTCCGGTGATGTGGGCAACCTGCGTCCGTCCACTCGCCACTGTGTGCGCCGCAAGGCAGGAAATTGGCTGCACTGCAGATATCGGAGATGCCGCCTGTCTGAAAGCCCCAGAGCGCTGCGATACTAGGAAACACAAACAGTGTACAACGCAGGGGTAGTGGCTGATCGAATCACTCCGCTCCTCGGAACTCAATGCTCCACCGCACGCGGCAGGGTAAAGTAATACCAGCTGATACCCGCGGCTTCGTACGCACGGACTTAGAATACTAGAATGCTAGAACTGGATATATAAAGCTGTAAATTACGTGAAAGGTTGTCCCAAACATCACGGAGTAGGGATATTATGACCAGGAAGACATCAGCATACCATTCTAGCATCGAACCTATATCATAAAGAGAATCAATTTGCACCATGTTTAGAAAAAACAAACAAAACTCTAAGATGGATATGGTGAGACTGTTTGGTCGTCAAAACGTAGCAAACAGACAGAGAGCATTTATAATATTATTTGTGTATATCACCAACTGACTGCGAGAAAAATAAAGCCTGAGTGACCGGTATATTTTTGATTTGCTGCTATCACTCTTTCGACTGGTTTGATGCAATTCGCCATCTCTTGCTATCTTGTGCTAACCTCTTCATCTCTACATATCCCTTACAACACACGTCCTCAATTATTTGCTTCATATATTCTAATCTCTGTCTTCCTCTATAGTTGTTACCTTCGACTGTTCCCTACATTAACAAATCAACCAATCCAGCATGTCTTAAAATATGACCTAACAGCCTGTCTCTTCTTTCTGAAAGCTTATTCCATAAACTTCTTTCCACGCCAATCAATCTTTGAAACTAAAATATTTCTCTTTCTCATGCAGGCTCCTTTAGCTAGTGCTATTCTGCTTTTACATCATTCCTGATTCGGCCATCGATTGTAATATTGCTTCCCAAGTAGCAGGATTCACTTACTTCTCCTATTGCATTTGATCCTATTTTTATTATACTGTGATTGGTATCATTTCTGCTACATTTAATCACTTTTGTTTTGCTGTGGTTTATATTTAGTCCAAAATCTTCCTTCAATATTTTGTTCATGCCATTCAGTAACTTCTCAATATCCTCAACCTGTTCTGCTAACAACAAAATGTCATTATCAAATCGTAGCATGCTGATTTTTTTCTCCCTGAACACTAAAGCCACATGAAATTTTTTATTATACTTCATTAATTGCTTCTTCTACATACAAGTTGAGTATTAACATGGATAGACTACAACCTTGTCTCATACCATTTTTAACTGATGCATGTCATTCATGGATCTCTACTTTTATTATAGCCACTTGATTCTTATACAGTTTATGAAGTAGTCTTGTATCCCGATGTTTTAAACCTGACTGCTTTAAAATTTTGAACATCTCGTCCCGGTGTAATATAAAAGAAGTAAACGCGTATGGCATTGTAGGCCTCGATGTACGGCCGCCTATGGAACAGATACGATTTGTCACGCTTCTCCCCCCCCCTCCTCCCACTCCTCTGTCTTGGATGGACCTACAGTTAACGGCGAATCCGAGCAACAGAACGTCCTTGCGTGACTCATATGATCAAAAACAACTCGTATAATTTGACGACCCCACCAGGATTTGAAGCCTACACCGTACGCAGAAGTTGTGAAACTAAGCGCATTACACTATGCATCTACTAGTCACTCCATCACAAAACATATTATGTCCTTCCCAACGACTACCAGTATTTCCATGCCAAATTTAATCAAGATTACTTTAGCCGTTTAGCCGTGAAAACGTAACCAGAATTACTACCCCATTAATGATATTTGTGTATGCAAGCTTCTAAGACCGTCAAAACATATCGTTTCTTCCCATTTGCTTAACTAAATACAATTATCATCAAATAACCTTCATGACCCTGATTTTGCAACTATATATGTATTTCAATTGTAGTTCCGATCACAATACAATTGGAACTACTTACATGCGTCTTTTTTTTCTCTATCTACTTTTTTTTTACTTGTGGCTTTACTACTTGTCAACATCGAGGTCATCAGAGGCGAGATGGGACTGGGGAGAAGGAGCGGGAAGGAATTCTTGAAGGAAGCATCCAGGCATACGCTTGGAGTGATTTGAGGAAACCATGGAAAACGCAAATCTGGATGCCCGGGAGGGGATTCGAAACCGCGTCCTCCCGAATGCGAGGTTTCTCTATCTCTCTTTACTCGTTGACGCGAGGTAATCAGAGGCGGGAGAGGAGAAGGAATTCGGCCATGGATTTTTTGTAGGGAGCATCGCGGCATTCACATGGAGTGATTTGGGGAAATGATGGAAAATCCAAATCTTAATATCCGGACCGAACGTGGTGGGTGAGTGGTTAGCTCTCTTGCCTCGCATCCGCGAGGATGTGGGTTCGAATCCCCGTCTGAGCATCCAGATTTGAGTTTTAAATCGTTTTCCCAAATCACTCAAGGTGAATCCCTGGATGCTTCCTTCAAAATGCCATGACCGAATTCCTTCCCTTTTCTAGTCCCGAGTTCTTTCCCGCCTCTAATGACCTCGCGTCAACGAGTCGTAATAGAGTTTAAGCAAAGATTTCCTTATTCTCGCTTTAGACAGTATCGGCTTCAGCTATTTTCGAGAGAACGCAAATCACGTTCACTAAAGTAATTATTTAAACAAATACAGTAATAAAAAATGAAATTCGTATCCAAACTTGATCCTGGCTAACCAGATGCCGACTGAGATGTTCGAGCGCGCTTATGTTGTCTATATTCGCGTCAGTACCGCGCGTTCGTTTTAGATTTGGGCTGACATGTGAAGTATTAGTCTCTTTGGAATTTGTGTTCTACGCATATACGCGCGAACTTTTCTAATTCTGATTTTATTTTGCTCACATGTGTCGATACACTTGGAGAAAATCGAAACATTTTGAAATTTGTCAAATTCATAACCTTGGATCGTTCTGAGTATTTCAGGTACACATATTCAGCCCAATATGAGTCTCAACACAAACAATCCTCTTCATTATAACTTTTGGTTCGTTAGGATCGGATAATTGTTCTCTGAGATATGATCCAGCGCAGGTGCACGTCTCGAATGTGGGAAGTCGAAAACAGTGGGTTTACTTCGCGCAGTCCCCTTGTAGCATTACAACAGAAATGGTGCGAGAGAGTTGCAAATGTTTCTATCGAATGTACAAAGATATAGATGGTTCTATGTAGTCATGAGAGGACAGTTGAAAGTGAATTTTTAGGGAATGCTTAACTTCCAATGGACTCTGCAATGCAATCTTCAGAGAAGAAGTCTGGTTATAGAATAATTGTTGGTTGATGGCCTCTCCGAGGTTTTATGTTTTTATGTTTTGAAAGTGAAAGAAGAGATCTAGTGCTTTATCTGAACTGTGAAAATACTGTTGTTAACTAACACCCTGGCCGGCCTCGGTAACGTAGGGGCTAGAGTGTTAGATCCGCTTGCCGAATGTTCGAATCCGGCCGAGGGCATGGATGTTTAAGTGTTGTGTGTCTGTGTGAATGTCCTGTCCGTCCTGTGGTATCCATACTTAGAAAATACAATATATAAACACTGGATGATGACTGATTCAGCGGAAGCTATAATCAATAATAATCACATTGAGCTGCCGAAAGCCATTAAAAAAACACCCCGTCACCTATGACGGAGCGGTATTGGTATAAACTTTCATTTTTGTATTATTATTATTTTACTTATTCCTTTACGCCTAGTCGACGTCGATATCATTAGAGGTGGGATGAGTATGAGGACAAGGGACGGGAAGGAATTCGGCCATGCCCTTTTGAAGGAAGCATCCCGTCTTTCGCCTGGAGTGATTTGAGAAAACCATGGAAAACCCAAATCTGGATGTCGGGAAGGGGATTCGATCCCGCGACCTCCCGTATGCGAGGCCAGAACGTTAACTGTTTACCCCAGCACGCTCGGTATAATCTTTCATTGTTCCTCTTTAAGACGATACCAAGATGGCGGCGCTGTGACTGTTTTTAGCTGAGAGTCACTCATTTGTTTCCTCACATTCAGCATAGATTTTAAAGGAGTTTTATGCCAAAAATACCCGTTCTGTTGAATTAATACAAATTGATCCAAATTTTATCATTCAATTCACGCTTTTTCAATAATTCATTTTCTTTGAGTCACAACAGATTATATAGTTGTCTAACTATAAGCTATTAGATAAAGTTTCAATTTTTTATAAACGAGAAAATCAGTCCGGAAAAAAGTCAGGTACGTCCCTCCGTGTATAATATCTCTGGTTATTTCGTCATATTGTGGTCGCCACCGTATCTGGCGCTACAGAGATTATGCTCCTGATTCAATAGAGAATTCTAGCTACAGCAGGGAGTTTCTTTTGTCTGTGCGATTGCAGCGACACTGGTGGTGGTGTTTGGAACTGCGCTAACTTTTCTCAACTGTAGCCAGAGGGCGGGACATAGAGAATACAAATGCGGTTCATCCCTTAACTCACTTCTCTCCAGATACCGACGACATAAACGTACCGTGCATGTGAAAACCGCAGCGCAATTCACGTTTCCGTTTCAAAGAGGAAAAATAAATACTCTCTTTGTAAAGCAAGCTACAAAGGGAGCATAACTCCTGAAAACATTAGTATCTTTTCTATAGTACCGGCACATGTTTCGAGGAAATTTAAAGGGTTTGAATCTCTATATCAAACTGTTTCCTATGAAGGAATAAAAGTTAATTGCAAACGCGTTTGAATGTAACTTTTTTTGCTTTAAGTTGAATTCACAATTAGTTTATAAAGTCCCTGTATGAGTTGACCCTGTTTTGATGTACACGTTAGTTATCAGCAGAAAATAAAGTACTTTATATCTTTTATAATAAATTTTTGATATGATTTTTTTTTCTAACAAAGTTTGGAGTCACATAGTCTGTTAAGACAGCATTGCCGTTGCAAATAAGTTCATTAGAGCAGTTACGCCAAATTATACTCGAAATGCCATTTCAAGTTCTTTCCCTCTACCAGTGCTTGCTTCTATTTACTCCTTGTTTAGTTTATCAAGTCTTTGATAGTGTGTTGCTGTCTCTTAAATCTGTTATGTTCTCTTCATACTAACTTCTTTAGCCTTCTCTCCTCCCTATCAAAGTATACAGATTCCGTACTTCTCCTTTTGGTATAAATATTTCTTCCCAAATTTATGTATTTATAAGTATTTCGTTATACACATAGTCGTGTGCTTTTTAATCTTCTTGTATACATCAGAACATTTTAGCATCAAAGTTTTATTTTTTTGACAGATTGAAGAGAACATTATATTTACACACAATTGGTTAATACATGCATTCTTACTCGTTTGCTATATTAAACAGTGAAACTTTAAACAGCTAAAGTATTTTATATCCCTGCTATTAAAGTCAAAAGATGACTATAACCACAAGCTGGCACTCGATTTCAGGCACGAGTGTATAGGAAGACATTTTTACATAGTTAAGGGTGTCAGGGATTGGAACACGTTACCAAGAGAAGTGATGAATAATTTATCAAAAACGCTGAAGGAATTTAAAGATAAAATTCGTAGAGGTCAGAATTAGGCGGGTAGAGAAAAGCCGAAAAACTCGTGTGTTTTCTCCGTTGTAATAAAATAAAATAAAATGTCAATGACAAACGAGTGACAAGACTCGCGAATGAAGCAAAGCGTAGTGATTTAGCAACAACTCATTTCTGTAATCATCGCTGCATCTGATGATGCAGATGCGTTGGACTTATTGAATTCATTGGTGATAGATATAGAAGATGTTTTTGGGTGCATGTATTTTGGCAAGAAAATGTTGAAAATATGTCATCGAGATAATTTTCCTCGACACTTTTCGAAAAAAAAAAATTAATACCACCATCTTGAACTACGTGATACAAATTACGTCATTTTCTCTAGTACCTCCCCTCCCCTTCCCTTCCCTCTCCTCCTCCTCACTCCCCCTACCTTGACTAATTTTGTGGAACGCCATGTCTTGTTGGCGTGACACAATACACTTAACCATTTGAAATTTCAGAACTCGATTAAAAGCTGACGATTTTAAATCATTTGCATTTGCAGATGATGTTGTGATTTGGAGATTTACAAAGGAAGAAGTAAAACAGAAACTGAACATATGGAATAAGAATTTTAAGGAATTTGGCCTTAAAATAAGGCGCACAAAAAGAGTGGTAATGGCTGCCAGCAGACAGAATATTAAGCCTGTTGCTTATCTGGAGGGTGAAAAACTGAATTACGTCTATAGTTTTCAGTACCTTGGCAGTAAAGTTACCTCTGACAATCGATCACTGAACGAAATTACAAATAAGGTACAAAAAGGAGCTCAGTTTTGTCATCTAGATAGGCACCATCTGTGGGACAATTATATCCCAACTGCTTCCAAAATGTCACTGTATAATGCATACTTCTTACCAATTACAACGTACAGCCTGGAAGTATGTACCACTACCAACAGAGATGAAAACAGACTCCAGGCGGCAGAGATGAAGATCCTGAGGTCAATGGTCCAGAAAACCAGAAGAGACAAGATCAGGAATGAAGTGATCCGCAAGCAGATCCTGGTCAATGAAACCCTTCGCTAAAAAAAAAATGCCAAAACAAGATTGCGATGGCTGGGACATGTCAAGCGGATGGACCCAACGAGAACAGTGAGGATGTGGCTGGAAAAAGAACTGAAGGGTGAAAGACCAAGAGGCCGGCCCAGAAGGAGATGGATTGATCTCGTGAAACTGGACCTACAGGAGAATAAGTGCATCATGGTCTAGAGTCCAAGAAGAGGAAACAGACAAAGGTGGTAGAGCTCTTACACCACACCCGGGAAACTGGAGACGGATGAAGATGATGATGATGATGACGACTTATAAATAAATAACGACAGACCAATTGAATGTTTGTGCATTTATTGGCTTCCCGAACGCGTTTCACTTCTTTTGCAGAAGCATCTTCAGCGGTTTCTTATCTTTCGGTTAATTGCATTTATTTATGCTCCACTCTCTGTAGCAGTGATTTTCGTTACTGACAAGGGGAGGGCACGACCTTGGGATTTTATTTTGGGATGAGACTTTGCGTAATAATTGTTCCCCTATAGGATGTTTACCTCCTGCAATCGTAAGACGCAACACTCAATAGATTCGGAGAAAACGGCCTTTAAAAATTCAAGCCCAGCTTATATACTAGTGAAATTCCGATCAGGCTAGCGGCGCAACAGCCCAGTCAGTAACGAGCCTGCGCCATGCCTGGGTGCTCTGGGTTCGAATCTCGATTTGGTCTATTTTTTCTTATTTTTTTTTATTTTTTATATCAACCACCCTTTAACTTCAAATACTATAAAACTATAATAGTTTCAATATTTTATTGTTTAAAATACACTATTACGAATGGTTAAAATAATAATTTTTATTCATAAGTAAAGAATTTTCTTTGTTTTTTTGTTATTGAATTTATTTAATTTTTTATTACAAATGTGAGCTGGGATGATAATCATCATAAAAACATTTAAAACAATAATTTTTTTTAGCAACGAGCACAATTAATGTAAGCGGAATTTTTACCATAACAACGGTAATATCCAAAATAAAACTTATAACACTGTTAATAAAATAACTTAAAACTTAATTATATTTAAAGACTATTGTAACTATTATAGTTTTATATTGTTTTAAGTAAGTTATAGGGTAGTTAGTATACTCATATTATGATTTAAAATTCAAATTAAATAATCAATAACATTGGATAAAAAGGTATTTAATTGTAAAAACATAAAAATAAAAATGAAAAAAATAGACGGAATCGAGATTCGAACCCAGAGCGCCCAGGCATAACACAGGTTCGTTACTGACTGGGCTGTTGCGCTGCTGGCCTGACCGGAATTTCACTAGTATATAAGCTGGGCTTGAATTTTTAAAGGTCGTTTTCTCCGAATCTATTGAGCGTTGCGTCTTACGATTGCAGGAGGTAAACATCCTAAAGAGTTACAATTATTACGCAAAGTCTCATCCAAAATAAATCCCAATGGCGTGCCCTCCCCTTGTGAGTGAGAAGAAATTCACTTTCCTGATTTTTATTTCACTAGAGACTATCACATCGAAAGAAAAATGTCAGTGCTGCTTAGAGTGGAGCATTAATAAATGTAATAGAACGAAGAATGAGAATCCACTGAAGATGCTTACGCAAAAGAATTGAAACGCGTTCGGGAGGTCAATAATTGCTGGAACATTCAATTACTTTGGGGCTTCGCTTTCGGGACGACGCGGGTTCGAATCCCCTTCCGGGCACCCAGATTTGGGTTTTCCATGGTTTCCCCAAATCACTCCAGGCGAATGCCGGGATGCTTCCTTCCAAAAGACCATAGTCGAATTCCTTCCCGTTCCTTGTCCCCAGTGCCATGCCGCCTCTAACGACCATAGCCGTCGACGAGGTGTAAAGCAATAAGAAAAAAAATTGCTTTGTCGTTATTATTCCTAATTATTTAGAGTTATTTTAAGTAATTTAAACTGTTTCACAAATTTGCTGTAGCTATATTATCTGACACCTTGTCACAAAACTATACGGTCTTACAGAAAAATTCAAAAAAGATTTTTTTTTTTTTTTATACTCGTATATCCCCTTACGGATTATGCAGATGCCCCTATCAATCCGTTCAATAGAGCTGTCGATGCTAGACTGGAGTGATGGTAGGTTTGTTGGAAGAGAAGGCGTAGACACTGAATCAGTCACACAATCCCGTACACACACACACACACACACACACAAAAACAGCAATTGGTACGGTATGTCACGAAGCTTATGACCGTCCTACAACATTACAACATTTCCCCTCCACATAGTCGGCCAATGCCACGCGTTGTGGGCTCCTTTCTATGGCCCGTATAGTGTTTTTTGCAATTGTATTTCTATCTCTGCTTATGACATATACCTACATGCACCATTGTAAATACGATTTATATGAATACACAAGTGAATTCAACTCAATACACATTTTGTGAGAGTACACCTCAGTTGATGGCGCCGGCTTATTTTCTCGGCCAGCGATTACTGAAACGTGTTCTTCCAGTGAGGTGGAAGTCCCCGCACACTATTCCGACTAGCGCGGTCCAACTGATACGCGCTGACGGCCCGTGATGTGTGGTGTTCCGGACAGCCGTTTCCCATCCATCACACACACACATAAACACAAACTCCGCCCGTAGCTATCGGCAAATTGGCGAGGGCAGAATGTAGCCGATAACACGGACGGACCACCTGTGTAATTACACCGCCAACTTGCGCCGCCAGAGGGATAGTTTCGCAGAGTACAAGTCTGCAGGACCTCCAGTAGTCAGCAACAGGCGCGCTAAAGACGGAGCCCAGTGAACATAGGAGTGACAAAGGCAGTCGCGGGAAGACAGATTACGAGCAGGTCCACATTTAGGCTTTGTCGCCACCTAGGCTATACATAAACCTAAAAAGCTTGATAATGTTAGGTGTGACAAGATGTTCAAAATTTAAAAAAAAGTCAAATCTAAAGTATCGACATAGAAGACTACTCCATAAACTATATAAGAATAAAGTGGCTGTAATAAAAGTAGAAAATCATGAGACACAAGCATCAGTTAAAAAGGGTGTGAAACAACGTTGCAGTTTATCCCCGTTAACTTGTATGTAGAAGAAGCAATAAAGAAAGTCAAAGAAAAATTTCCATGTGGCATAAGTGTTCAGGGAGAAAAAGTCAGTATGCTACAATTTGCTGACGACATTGTCTTGTTAGCAGAAAGGGCTGAGGATATTGAGAAGTTACTGAATGGCATGAACAAAATATTGAAGGAACATTTTGGAGTAAATATAAATCAAGGCAAGACTAAAGTCATGAAATGTAGCAGAAATGATACCAATACTAGCAGATTAAATTTAAAAATAGGATCGGATGCAATAGGAGAAGTAAGTGAATTCTGTTGCTGTGTTAGTCTGTAAGGTTGTATCAGTCTCTCAGGCTTTGTGTACCTCGCAGTCAGCATATAATCTGTTCACAAATTACATTTACAGAAAGAACTTATTGTATAGTATGGATGCTGATTTGCGCTCCATTAGAAAATTATTTTGCGTCTACCTAAAAGTTTCTGGATCAGTAAATTTTGTCTTATTTTCTGACACGCCTCGGAGGCGTAAATCAGACCTCAGGCGTGGCTATAGTAGAGTACAAACAGTTAAAGTTATTAAAACCAAAGAATCTGATGCTCATGCTGAAAAAAGAGGATAAGACCCTGCTGAAAAACAAGCTGCCCTCAGTTAACCCCACCCACACATTAGGTTTTTTTTTTTTTTTTTTTTTTTTTTTTTTTTTTTTTTTTTTGCTATTTTTAAATATATTGCAAATTGATGCTCTTCATGATACAGATTTGTTGGTATGGTGATGGCTTCCCCGTCATATTAACCTAACTCCGTGATTTGTGAGACACCTTTTACATCTAATTCTAGCAATACAATGGCACACGGATAACAGCTGATATAGCATATATGATTACATCATCGCACATAGTTTCCTTGCTTGCTTCTTGTTGATATTTGTACTGTGTCTTCCTCATATTTTGGTCTAAAAGCAGAGAAGCAGTTTCGGTGGTGAAGCTGCAACTTTTTCATCTCGACGTTCGAGTACCGTCTCTGAGAGGGTGACCTCTGGACTCAGCAGACGGGTGGGCCAGTGTCCACAGCGGAGCACAATACACCGCGGACAAAGCACAGTCGTTTTCAATTCCACACGGCTCCGTTTACAGACCGGATTGAAACCGCTCGTCCAGACATGGGCTTCCTGCCTAGAGTAGCAGTGACGTGGCTTTACTCACAATCAGTGTAGAACATACACTCTCTCCTCTCAGATTTGTTCGTTGGAAATGTGAAATCTTCCTGGCTCGGGACGGCTAGGTAGGAGCATATAAGACTAGCTGTTACCCGCCACTTCGTACGCGTGAATTTAGAATTTTAATGCTAGAACTGCAAGTAGAAAGCTGTAACTAAAATGTGTCACCAAAATCACGGGGTCGGATAATATGATGACGGAGCCAAGTCAGTGCCATTCGATCGTCGAACCTATTTCATGAAGAGAACCAGTTTACAGTATGTTTAAAAGTTGCAATGTACTATAATCGTCTGGTCTAGCGCAAACCGCATCTATTCCATTTGACTATTCTGCCATATGCTAAATAAAACAAACAAGTTATGTCCGTATATGAAATTAATGAACAGATCAAACACGAACTGACTGCGAGAGAAACGAAGCCTGAGTCATCGATATAACATCACAGAGACTACACACGCTATCAATCTGTCTGTCACCGTTAGATTATTTTTCAGAATTTAATGACAAAATAGTTTATTTATTCCAAAAAGTATCCTATCTCCTTCCTATTGGTACGTAGTTTTTCACTGTAAAATTTCATCAAATTCCTTGTTTCCGTTTAGTAGTGAAAATATAACAAAGAAACGGAGAGGTTATTTCCACATTTATACTATTACTAGCTGTTACCCGCCACTTCGTAAGTGTGAACTTCGAATTTTATTGTTTTAATTGGCTATATAAAGATTTAAGTTAAGTAAAATGAATCACAAAAACCATGGAGTCAGTATAATGTGAAGGGGTAGTCGTCACCATACCATTCTACGATTGAATATGTCAAATCAACATAACCAGTTTGCAACGTCTTTATAAATAGCAACAAAGTAAGGGTGAATTAACCGTACGAGACTGCCTGCTATGATTCCTCCTTCAGATTTTTGTTTGTGGTTTAAAATTATACCGCTCTTTGGCGACATCTTATGTCAACACCAATGTATACACAACGTTTTTTGTTTTACTGTGCATTTCTAAGTATGTGGCCATTTGGGGTTGTAGACCGATGCGTTAATTTCATATAACTACAAAATAATAGTCGGGTGGAGAGAAAATCCACATCTATCTATACTAAAGAATAAGTTGTGACTGTTCTTGAAATTTATGAGTAGGTCACACACAAACTGTGAGAGAATGAAAGCCTGAGTGACCGATATAACATCACAAATACTTATACACGTTATCAATCTCTCTGTCACTGTTGGATTAATTTTCAGAATTTCGAGACAAAATGTATTATGTTTAGCCATTTAGTTGTGACATCGTAAGAAACAACAAAGTGACATTGGGATTTGTAATATTAGTATAGATTTCCCTTCGTCTGTTTCTTCGCCCTCGTGATGGTAAGTGGGTGAACGGAATTTATTTGGATTTTCGAGCGACATGATTAGGTACAAACAATCTTAAATAGAATAGAAATTGCATTTATGAATCTGTAGCGGACCGTAAATTTCGATAAATTTATTTACCGAATTTTCACGAAATTTTAAGAATTTGAAAATCAGGAATCCAATCGAAATTTTTAAGTCCATCTTACTGCGATGCTACGTGACTTTCAACAGATGATAATCTGTTTTTAAACTCGAAAGTAATCTATGAAAGAATGTAGATCCAATCCCAACCCCTGTCTGATACATTCAGTAAATCATTAGAAGAGCGAAAAGTACCTTCATACTGGAAAATCGCGCAAGTAACTCCGATTTTCGAAAAAGGTGATCGAAGTGATCCTGGGAACTATCGTCCCATATCTATAACATCTGTTTGTAGTAGAGTTATGGAGCATATTATATGCTCGAACATTATGAATTTTCTAGATTATAATAAATTGCTTACAACAAATCAACATGGATTTCGGAAGAAAAGATCATGTGAAACACAGCTGGCCCTATTTACACACGACGTAATGAAAGTTATCGATACAGGTTCACAAGTAGATGCAATTTTTTTAGATTTCCAGAAAGCCTTTGACTCTGTGCCACACAACCGCCTTTTAGCGAAGCTTCGAGCGTACGGTATATCGGATCAGCTTTGTGAATGGATAAAGGATTTTCTAACTGGTCGGTCGCAGTATGTTGTCGTTGAAGGAGAAAGTTCTTCTAATCTAGATGTTACATCGGGTGTACCTCAAGGAAGTGTAATAGGACCACTTCTTTTCTTAATTTTTATAAACGATCTCGGAGAGAAAGTGAAAAGCCTTTTTAGATTGTTTGCTGCTGATGCGGTTATTTATAGGGAAGTAAGAACTTTGGCCGATTGCTTAGAAATTCAGCACGATCTGGATGTTATTTTGGCTTGGTGCGCTGAGTGGCAACTTACTCTAAACTGTAAAAAGTGCAAGACAATGAGCATAACTAACAGAAAGAATCCGATTGTTCAGAAATACGAGTTAAACAATACAGTTATTGATATGGTCGATTCTATTAAATATTTGGGAGTAACAGTACAAAGGAACATGAAATGGGACATACACATTAATTCTTTAGTAGGTAGAGCAAATTCTAGGCTGCGGTTCATAGGTAGAATCTTGAAAAATTGTAATGAACAAACAAAGGAGATAGCGTACAAATCTCCTGTGCGTCCACATTTGGATTATTGTTGTGCCATTTGGGACCCGTTTCGTAAGGGATTGATCGAAAGTATAGAGAAAGTACAGAGAAGAGCCACTCGATTCGTGACCGCTAGCTACAGTCCTTATGAAAGCGTCACAGAACTGATTAGTAGATTAGGTTGGGAGTCTCTGGTAGATAGACGACACACGTTTCGTTTAAACTTATTGGAAAACATGCGTACTCCAACTTTCACTCATGAGTGTAGTGAAATACTTCTTCCACCAATCTATTTGAGTCGGAAGGACAGGAAAGATAAAATTAGAGAAATAAGGTGCCGGACTGATTCTTATATGAATTCTTTTTTCCCTCGTACCATTAGGGATTGGAATGCACAGCAAAGAGATTAGCTTTGGTGCTGAGCACCCTCTGCCACCCATAATTTTGTGAATTGCAGAGTATATATGTAGATGTAGATGAACCAGAGACTGTACCCTCCGCCATAATGCTGTGGTTACGTTAAATGCAACGTCAACCAGACTTACCACTGACATTCCTTATTACAGAATGAGGCCCGAGAACGCTAATTTTTAATAATAATTTGGGTTGCTTTCACGAATGCCGTGTTAGTAATATCATAACTATCGGCTGAGGGTAGCCGCGTTACTAACCCGAGCAGCAAATAGAACCTTAGTTCTACGTAAGAATTTTCCTCCGTCGCTTTCTCCCGCTCTCTAATATCTTTGATTTTCCCTTTTCGGTAAATTTCAAAAAAAATTAGGAACTAGGCCATCAAAGTTACGTAAAAAAACGATACAAGTAATACGGTCGGCAACACTATTAACAGAAACGAGAGAGAAAATTAGAAAATTGTTATCACGAAATACCACAGTTTAATCTGATAAATTTTTCCCAACATAAATTTCTAGTTTCACAGACACAAAATAATAGAATAATGTTGTTACTGAGTGTTAAATGTATCGGAGTTTTTATTTATAGATCACCACCGGTTGGAATTGTATCAAATATCTTTCGTGGATTTCTTATTTCAAGTACCGAGTGTGGTGGTGGGGGAGTGGTTGACGCCCTGGTCTCGCATTCTGGAGGACGCCGGTTCGAATCCCCATCCGGGCATCCAGATTTGGATATTCCGTGGTTTCCCCAAATCACTCCACCTGAATGCCGGGATGGTTCCTTTAAGAGATCATGTCTGAATTCCTTCCCGTTCCTTGATCCTTGTCTTTTTCCCACCTCTAATCACCTCGACGCTGAAAAGGTGAAAAGCCATAAAAAAATCGTTTCTGGTTAACAACAGATCATCATTTGTCGACTCGTCACCAGGTTACATGGTATCACAAAACACATAGCAGATTTTACGCTAGATTCTGTTTTTTCAAATTCTTAAAACCCTGTCAATATTCAATAGCTTTTTCGCAATAACAAACACACCCACAGAATCCGGCCTAGTGCTTCCTGAGACTGCGAGATGTTAGGAGAAGTGTTCCAAACAAGGCGCTGGAATGGTAATCATTGGTACTGAGCGTGGTGGGTGAACGATAATGGTCTGGCCTCGCATTTGGGAGGACGCGGGTTCAAACCCTCGTCCAGTCATCTAGATTTCGGTTTTCCATGCTTTCCCCAAATCATTCCAGGCGAATGCCGGGATGCTTCCTATTAAAGAGCAAGACCGGATTCCGTTCCTTGTCCCCAGTCCCATCCTGCCGCTAACGGCCTAGACTTCGACGAGGCGTAAAGCCATCATCATCATCGTGGGTTCTCTGCTACTCAGCAGGTCTACGCACAGTGACAGCCCTCCACGCCTCCCTCTGTCCCGCCATTCTCTTAGTTTCTATATATTCCACATTTATCATTATACCATCAATCATTTTCTCCCTTCGCTGACCTCTCCTTTTCCCTCCGTTTACAGTCCCCTCCAGAGCAGTTTTAAGCAGGCACTCATTCCTCAGCACACGAACAATCCAGATCGTTTTTCTGTTTCTTATTGTTTTTACGACTGATCTTTTCTCTCCCACTCCTTCCAGCATTTCCTCATTTATCACTGTGTTCCTTTAACTTATCTTCTCCATCCTCCTCCATATCCACATTTCTAAAGCTTCCAACCTCTTTTGATATTCATTTCTGCCCCATATAGTCCTAAGCTCCAAGCAAAACATTTAGCTGTTTTTTCCTCACGTTTTTATCCAGCCTTCGACATACTAAATTTTTCTTTCTATTGAAAGCTTCCCTTGCCATTGCTATTCTAGTTTTCACCTCCTTCTCGATAAAGCCATTATGCTAAGTAAAAATAAAAAATAAAGGTAACTTTGATAGCCCTCAATATGTCCTTGTCCCTTCGGCCTGGTAGTCTTCCTCTGGTCTGTGGTGATCTCTTGGAATCCACTCCATCACTGATTTTGACCAGCATCGGTCATTCCTCTGAGCAATATGGCTGCCCCCCGCCACTACTAGGAGGTCTTCTCTAAGATATCTCCGATTCTTGTAACTGACCTAATTTCCTGTCTTCTTTTCTTGTCTTTTTAGTTAAACCTAGCGTTGACCCTTCCACAGCTGTTTGGACCATCCTAAGTACATCTTTCGTAATTTTTACCGATCGTGGTGGTGTAACGGCTAGCGTTCGGGCCTCGCATTCGGGAGGACAGCGGTTCGAACCCCTGTCTGGGCATCCAGATTTGGGTTTTCCATGGTTTCCCAAATTACTCCAGGCAAATGCCGGGATGCTTCCTTCAAAAGACCATGGCCGAATTCCTTCCCATTCCTTGCCCCCCATCCTTTCCCGTCTCTAAAGGCCTTGCTATTAGAGAGACGTTAAACACATAAAAAAATGTATATATTTTTCGTAAATTTATCTAGTGCCTAGGTCACACAGACGTATGTCAGGGAAGGAAGAATGCATGAGTCATAAAACATTTTCTCTACATTTGTGGTAATATTATATTTTATGATACAGGAATACCTCCTGAAATCATTCCATCCCAACGGATATTTTTATTTATTTTTTTATTTTATCACGTACAAAATTTGATTTTTGAATTACATTTGAACGACGATAATATTTCTGCTGTTTTGAGACAATAGGTTGGCTTCAATATCATTGAGTTCGTCCAAAAACGCCTCACTCAGTGGTCCCCTGAATCATTGCCTCTTGAGCACAATTTGCGCGCGGCAACGCTGTTTCATTAACCCTGCATTGTCGACCCCTCATCAAAACAACAGTTTAAATTCCGCCCCCCTCCCGCCCCCCACTTCCCCCGCGCTGCGAATAACGCTGTTATCTGTCAATCACGGGGATTAATTTGCGGAATTATTCCCGTTATTGGAAGTAGCGCCTTTCATTTAGTAAGCAAAATTGGCTCCATTTCATCACTAATTTTTCGCTTCACTTTTTCATGAAAAGGTTATTTCGATCGTTTTGTTTGACTCGTGTTGTGGTGCTGGTGGCAGCTGTTTATTTTGATCTACTCACGGAAAATTGGGCACGGATCATGGCCGCTCTGTATATATATTTCAGAACGGTTCAGTAAACTCTGAGAGCTATCGGAATCGAACCCATACCCCACGCTGTACTGCTCAAGTGCCAATTCATTAAACTGTTGTAGACTCTTCAGACTTAAGTGTCGTTATCGATGACCATTCAGACCTCTGTCCATCATTGAGTTTTTTTATGTTTTATACTACTTGACCATTTTGGTTTGAAAGTACACTACTGTCTGTGAAAATTCCAACACGAATATTCGACAGTAAAATGACTTTAATTTAATTGCAATGGAGCACAGGCTCCGGTGGCAATTTCCCTACACACCCATCTTCGCCCTATCCTGCACCCACCTACATTTGCCCTCTACAAATTTTATCTTTAAATTCTTTCAAAGTTTTCGGTAAATTATTCATTATTTCTCTTGGTAACTCATTCCAGTCTCTGACACCCTTACCTAAAAAAGAGAATCTTCCCACACCCTTGTGCCTGAAATCTAGTGCCAGCTTGTGGTCATGGTCATCTTTTCCCTTCCATGCACTACTTTTCATACCTACTGCAATATCTTTCCATTCCTCATCACCAGTATATACCCTGTACACTCCCATCACCCTCCCCATCCTCTTCCTGTCTTGCAATGAATCCCATTCCAGCTCCTTTATCATATCCGTCACTGATTGCATTCTGCGATAATTTCCAGAAACAAATCTAGCAGCCCTTCTTTGCACCCTCTCCAACTCCTCTATTTGATACGTAAAATGAGGGTCCCATACTATACTTCATATTCGAGCAATGGTCTCACCAAAGTTTTGTAACCCAATTCCTTGACTTCTCTCGTACATCCCCTCATCACTCTCTCCAACAAGTGCAGAACTTTGAAAACTTTTCCTACCACCTGTCCAATGTGTCCAGCCCAGTTAAGCTTGTTATCAAAAGTAATGCCCAGATATTTACATTTCAAGGCTTCAGCAAGCAATTCTTTCCCCACCTTATATTCATAATTACCCTTTTGTATTTTATTTGTGTATCTAATAAGCTGACGCTTCTTTGCATTTATCTACATCCCATGTTTACCTACCCAACTAGATATCCTGTCCAGATCACCCTGCAACTGTTTACAATCCTCTATCGTTTTGATTCTTTTATACAGCATAATGTGATCTGCTTTCGATGAACATGTTGACATTATTGTAACCAAATCCATACAAAAACTAGGTTTTGTTATGAGAACATGTCGTAAAATCCATTCCACTGACGCACTTAGAATAATATATCTATTCATTGTAAGATCAACATTAGCATATTCATCATTAATTTGGTCACTGTACATGTTATCTCAAACTAAAAGAATAGAAACTGTTCACATTATTTTTTTAGATATATGGCATTTAGAATGGGTTTTTCAGATCCATTTCTTGATCATAAATACACCCAAATTGCATCCATCTTAAGAATACCCTCTCTGCAATCATTTCGTGAACTAAATGATTTTAAATTTTTGTTAAATTTGTGCAATGGTAATATTGATTGTTCAGAATTGCTAGGAAGTTTAAGATTCAACGTTCCCCAAAGAATTAATTACTCGTCAAACAACAACATTTTCCCTAATGAAGTATAAACTTTTGTATACAGAAAATAATCCCCTAACAAGAATGTGCAAGTTTCCTAACTGTCGTAATAGGGCTAATCTTGGATTAATATCATTAAACCAAGACAGTTTGTTACGTTCTTGTATCTTAAGATATGAATGAACAAGTAACAGTAAACTTTAATTTAATTTTTTTTTTTTTTTTTTTTTTTTTTTTGCTTGGTAGTTTTAGTATATTGTAAATTTTTATTATTTTAGTAAAAGTAGTCTATAAGCCATTTTTCTTTACTAAATTGTTTTCTATGATATTTAAAGCAGTGTACACCAAACATTGTGAATTTTTTAAGTTGTACAAATGGACCCAAAGTCCGTAAACATGTAAATAAATAAATAAATTAAGTTTTTCCCGGCGTATAGATGAAATAAATTGTTCTCGGGCTTTCTGCCAGTTAGTTTCTTTATTTAACTCTATACACAACGTTTCGGCATCTACCTTCGTTGCCTTTATCAGGTTAGCTTGTAAAATTATATAACAGCTAACCTGCTGTAGGCAACGAAGCTAGTTGCTGAAACGTTGTGTATAGAGTTAAATAAAATAACTAACCTGCATACAACCCGAGAATTATTCATTTTAAGCTGTAGGAATGATTGAATCACCACAAAATCGGATGATGTGTAGAACAGTCGAACCATAACAGATTAATTAGGTTTAAATTTTATATTAAGTGTACGTCCATAAGTTAATATATAAAATAAATGTGTATAATCTCTCCTTTATAAAAAATGATAAGAACTTTAAAAATACAAAAATTTAGTAGGCTTAAGAAAAACCTTAGTCTTTAATAAAACTTAGATTTGTATAAACGTATACTTACCATGGCACCGAGCGTGGTGGGTGAGTGGTTAGCGTTCTTGCCTCTCATTCGGGAGGACGCTGGTTCGATTCCACGTCCGGGCGTCCAGGTTTGGGTTTTCCATGGTTTCCCCAAATCACTCCAGGCGAATGCCGGGATGCTTCCTTCAAAAACGCCATGGCCTTATACGTTCTCGTTGCAAGGCTTTGAAAGGCAGACAGGTTTTGCCAAAGCAGACTGAACAGATTGCAGGACATGACAAAACACAAAGCCATATCAAAAAAATCGACCACAGACAACAGTAGAATATTCCTGGATCTGAAATCTCATAGTATCAAATGCTAGCGAGATGATGCTGTGCTGTGTCTAAATACTCCTCCTCGTTCTTCCAGACGTTTCGACCAGACGTTTGGTCGTCCTCAGGAGACTTAGCCACCTGCTGAGTCTGCTGTAGTCTCTAGCAGGCCCAGCAGGTGGCTAAGTCCCCTTAGGACGACCTAAGGCATGGTCGAAAAGTCGCGAAGAAGCAGGAGGAGTATTTCGACGCAGCGTGACCTCGTGAAGCTATTTGTAGTGGTCTACAAACGACGTCGATTCGAACGTTAGGGGTGGTTTAACTGTCGTTGAAGACGAGATAGATATAGTTACGACATCGTCAGCAAGAGGGGTGGGGGGAGGGAGGGGATGGTCCCTAAAGTTCTCACATCACCATAGGGGTGGGGGTGGGGTTAACCCATCGTGTATTATGAAAGGGGTCATCATCTTCAAGCTAGCGTTGGTCAAATGAAAAAAATATATCGATAAATATCGTATCGATATTTACAAACAGTATCGATGCATATCGAGAAAATAATATCGACATGTCGATATAACGATATTTTTGCCCATAGTGAGTAATTATTTAAAAATCTTCCCAAAATATATCAAAATTTTGATAAATTTAAAGACATCTACAGAATATACGGAAAATTTTTTTAATTCACTTATTTTTAGAAACTCCATTATTTCCCTTGATATAGACCTGTTCCCCAGTCAAGTTAACTGCAGAAGCCACGCTAACGGAAGACGACAATTCTGGTGCTTCCACAAGTGTTTCAGAACACAAGAATCGCGATTCTGCCACAGGTCACCCCCTATCCTGCTTTACAGAGCGGGTAAGCCTCCGACCTCCACGTTCTGTGATGTGGTGTGGGTGTCCACCACATTGTCGCCTACTCGTGGTTTCTCTGGCCTTCAAACACTTTCCATAGATGCTCACTACAGTAGCACGCGAACAGCCGACCAGCCTCGACATTTCCCAGATTCTCGTTTCCAGCTGCCGCGCCCTCAAACAGCTGGCCCGTAATGGGAATTTCGTGACCTGTGCGTAGAAATCTGGTGTCAGATACCTCTCGAAGCCTACCAAGGACTTGTAGAATCAATGCTACGCGGAATCGCTGCTGTATTGATTTCGAAAGGTGGACCAATGATGCTAGTAAGTAGGTGGTCATAATG
The DNA here is from genome assembly GCA_031002005.1 of Vandiemenella viatica. Classification (NCBI taxonomy): domain Eukaryota; kingdom Metazoa; phylum Arthropoda; class Insecta; order Orthoptera; family Morabidae; genus Vandiemenella; species Vandiemenella viatica. The sequence continues at coordinate 267,567,621 of JARYHS010009186.1, forward strand.
TTTTGGCTGATCAGTGAATACAGCAGGATGGAAAGCGTAAGTGCGATGTTGAAGGAGTTAAGTTGGGAAGACCTGGAGCACCGAAGGCGTTGCTCTCGACAGTAGCTAATTGAAAAATTCTCGACTGACGTATTTCGGAATGACAGCAAACAAATATTGCTACCAGCAACATTCACATCTAGGAATGACCGCGAAAATAAGATAAGAGTAATCAGGGCCAGAACCGACTCATTTCGGTACTCATTTTTTTTCCAATAGCGATTAGGAAATGAAATAGAAAGGATCTACCTGGTGATTAAAATCCGCCTAGAATAAATCACTCCGGCCATTCTGATCTGGGTTGTCCATGGATTCCATAGATCGCTACATGCGAATGCCGGGATGGTACCTGAACATAACCCGGCGGCGCCTCCTGCCATATCCCGGATATCCCTTCCAAACCATTACACTTTCGGATAGGAGCAATGCACCCGCCGTAACCTACTTTTAGTGAATCGCTGAATAATATATATATGTAGACGTGTGTTTCCCTATATTTCACTTTTCAGCCACCACTACCTAGCACAGATCACTGGTGTTTGTGTGTGTTGTAGTAGCATGGAGATTCCTGTCGTGCAAAACGTTCATCGAATGCCGATACCTGAGGAAGTGTGGGAGATATGGTGGTTGAAAGTGGTCGATCAAGGATATTTTCGTATTTCGACTGAAGACATGTGTGTCCGTATATATGTCCCTTTGCTGCGCCAACCACATAGCGTAGACCACTGATGATTGTGTTTCATAGTGGCTTTGAGTCCCCCATCGCGCACTATGGTGATTAGATGGTAACTATGGGGGTGTGGGAGATACGGTGGTTGAAACTGATCGGCAGAGAACAATTTCATATTTCGACCAAAGTCATATGTGTCCCTATATTTCACATTGCAGCCATAAATACCCTGCCCAGATCACTGATGCTTGTGTGCGGTATTACCCTCGAGTCTCCCGTGGTGCACTGTGGTGGATACATGTCGCTAGCTGTCAATCAAAATTCTTTACAATCAGAATTTAGAATCAGTTTGCTCACGAGTACAAAGTAAATAATTCATTTGTTGACACGGTTGATTCCCTGAAGTATCTGGGGTAATAGTACAAAGTAACATGAAATGCGACTTGCACATAACTTCCATTGTAGGCAAAGCTAATTCTAAATTACGATTCATAGGTCGCATTCTGAGGAATTGAACCGAGCGTGATGGTGTAATGGATAGCGTTCTGGCCTCGCATTCGGGAGGACGGCGGTTCGAATCCCCGTCCAGGCATCCAGACTTGGGTTTTCCATGGTTTCCCAAATCATTCCAGACAAATTCCGAGATGCCTCCTTAAAAAGGCCATGGCCGAATTCCTTCCCATTCCTTGCCCCCATCCTTTCCCGTCTCTAAAGACCTCGCTGTTGAGAGACGTAAAGCAGTTTAAAAAAAAAACTGAGGAATTGTAATGCTCATACAAAGGAAAAGGAAAAAGCGTATAAAACACTATTTCTTCCGCATCTGGATTACTGTTGTGGAGTTTGGGATCCGTATCGCAAGGACCTGATTGACTCAGTGGAGAGGGTGCAGAGGAGAGCCGCTCGATTCGTGACTGGTTGCTACAGCCCTTAAGAAAGCGTCATAGAATTGATACATATATTGGGCTGGGATAGTTTGGAAGACAGACGACGTCGTTTGCGTTTGAATTTATTTGAGAATATACGAAATTATATGACCTACAAGTGCAGTGAAATACTTCTTCCGAAAACCTGTTTGGGTCGCAATGATCGGAGGGATAAGATTCGAGAAATAAGATGCCGTACTGATGCTTTTATGTATTCTTTCTTTCCTCGTGCTATTCGGGATTGGAATGAGTAGAGTTATTTTTTTTCTTCTTTTCTTATTGCTTTACGTCTCGTCGACGGCTAAGGTCACTAGAGGCGGGATGGGACTGGGAACAAGGAACTGGAAGGAATTTGGCCATGGCCTTTTTGATGGAAGCATCCGGGCATTCACCTGGAGTGATTTGGGGAAACCATGGAAAACCCAAATCTGGATGCCCGGACGGGGATTCGAACCCGCGTCCTCCCGAATGCGAGGCCAGAGCGTTAACCGTTCATCCACCACGTTCGGTTAGCAGAATTAAGATTGGTACTTAGCACCCTCTACCACCCACAATGTTTGTGACTTGCAGAGTATGGATGTAGATGTAGATGTATAACGAAGTTGTGGGCATCCGCTCATCGGCTAGTAATAGTAATAATAATAATAATAAATAATAAGTGCGACTGCGTAGAAGGTCTAAGATCAGACTGTCCAGCACATGCTCCAGTGTCGACTGTGTCCAGCATCCTGCTCGGAATATGCACTGGGAGTGGTCAAGATTTGGTGCAGTGCAACTGATGTTTGTGTTTCTAGTGAATGTAGTGCACTACAAGTGGGACCTCTGTCCTCTGGAAGAGTAGCCGATCCCGTCTCGAGGGGCTGGAGCGCGCGTTTCCGTGTGTCGCTGTAGTGCTGCCCCCTGGGAGATGTCTTTATTTGTCGGTTTGGCGGCGAGAAGCAATTAACCGCCTGGCAGCGGCCGACTAATCAGACCGGACCGACGGCCGATCGATGTCCAGTGTCTGTCTGTGGTCGGCTCTCGTTGCCCCGGGGGCTACACACACAGTGGCACGGAACACTGCTTCCGGCGTGGTCCAACACGGGCACTCGCCAGCAAAGAGAAAAACAGTGCCAGTCAAAAAGCACTTCACAACACTGGGATGATATAGACATTTATTGAGATAACTTACAGAATCGTTAGACGTGTCATTTTGTAGTAAACAACCTCAGGTTTCACGTAAAAGTGTCAAGTGTCATATTGGTTCCATGTGACTACTATTTGTCATGCGGCAAACATACAACCAGTAATCAATTTCTTCCCAAACTCGTTGCAGCAAATCAGGCGTAACTTGTGCAACGGCAGCGTATATTCGATTTTTCAGGTCGGCCAAATTGTTTGGTAGGGGAGGAACATATAGACGATCTGTAATGAAGCCCCAAAGAACGAAATCCAGTGGTGTCAAGTCTGGGTAGCGAGGTGGTCATTTGATTGGCCCTTCACGTCTAATCCACCGACCTGGGAAGCGATTATCGAAGAAACCTCGAACTTCCGTGAGAAAATGAGGTGGTGCACCGTCTTGCTGGTAGTAAAGCATCCTACCTCGGTCATCTTCATCGATCTGTGGAATTAAAAAGTTTTCCTGCATATCCAGATACAGCTGTTCGACATAATCATCAATACGCGGGCGACCGGGTGATTTAGTATCATGTCCCAGTTAACAACTCGTTTCAAGCAATTTTTTGTGCCGAGACTAAATTGTAGGCCTGTTCTTTCGTGTATTCGGTACGAAATATTCTCCGAACATTTGTTACAGAGTTCGTTCCATGAAACAAAAACACACAGCAAGCACGCTCCGCACCAGTGAAAGTAGCCATTTTAATTGCGCACTACGCTGGCGCTCCTGGTGGAAGAATGGTGTACTGATGAACTTCGTACTTCAAACTTGAGGTTGTTTGCTACAAAATGACAAATCTACCTATTCCATAAATTATCTCAATAAATTTCTATATCATTCCAAAGAGTAAAGTCCTTTTAGAATCACCCTGTATATGTGTGCGGTTTGCACTTTACTCGCTCTAAACAATAGCCATTATACAGCCTCTGTCCAGACAATACCTCTGTGGTTACTAATATCTTATGGTCTAGGGAAATTATTGAGATTTGGCAGACCGAACGCAGAGTATACAATAAAATGACAAACACTTGTTTCACTTTCAGGCAGGGCAGATGAAGCGATCGAGATCGTTGAAACATTTGACGTATTTAATGTTTGTAAGAAGGTTTTCCCCGCTAATTAGTATGGCAGTGAAAGCCAGTTGTAAGCTTCACAATCATCCAAGACAACATTCGAAGATCGAAGTTGATTTTTAGTATTGGCACGCTAACTGATGACTACGGCGTGTTTTTGGATGACTTAGGCCCACTTTGTCGTCACCCGTCACCTTAGACAAATTTTAATTAACATTGTTACTTATGAAATCACCAGCAAGTTGGAGATTTTTCTAGAATGTCGCATATCAAAATGGACTGTTCTCAGCATCCCTCATTGAGTTTTGTAATGAAATGTATTTTTCATACAATGCAATGCATAAATAAACAAAACGTGGTAAGTTTATCACACCATAACTTTACACAAACAAGTATGAAAGTTCTAAAATCTAATAAATACAGAAAACAATTAATAACGGTGCAAGAAAGTTACCAAATTCACAAAGCCATTACCCAGGGAAAAAAAGTGCTCAATGAATTTACTATCATAACAAACAAAACACTATTCAAAACAATAGAACGAACAAAGACACATGAAAACCAGCAAAAAAAAATCACACATAAATAACAAACAATAGTTAATATAATCACACCAACAAAGTTATATTTTAATGGATAGCGAACACAGATTTTACAGCAACACATAATGGGAGTAGGTTGATAGAACTGTAAATACAAAATAAACAAATCACAGTAAACACCACACACCAGTTCGTGTGTGATCATAGCAAGTGTTTGTTCAAAACAAATAGCAGAAAGTGTATGAAAGATTACAAAGAGAAATGGTAAATTTTAGAAAGGAACCCTAGTCCAGAAAAAAATGTAGAAAGTGCTGTTTCGGACTGATATGTTATAGCCACCACAGTTATCGAAAGTAGAGTGTATATACATAAAGTATGCAAACTTTACAGCTAATTTAACATTGTGAAGTGAATTTATACAAGTTTATATTTGTTGTACATATAATATGAAAACATTACGTAGACTAATAGTAGTAGTAAAAGGAGCCGACATAATAGCGTACAGACATCATAACATTGTAAGAAGAATACATATATAACAGTTGTTAATAGACGGAGTTTAATTCATAATCATCTGCACAGCTATTTTTAATTAATAATAATGTTAATTAAATGATAAAATAACACGAATGCAACTGTTTTTGTATGCGTTAATGCCGTACGCGTTTCGCCTCAGAATGACGAGTCTATATTGAAATTTTACATTTAGTTTACTAACTTATTGTTTGATGTTTAACATAATTCTAAATTCAAATATTTTCTGATTATTATAACTTACCGTTTACTTTATTGTTCTCCAGGTTCGTAACCACACATCTCTGATTTTTCTACAAAGCACGTAACCGCAAAGCCATTTGTCTTGGCATTAAAACTTACAAAATCCGTTGAATTGGAGTTATTTTATCATTTAATTTACTGAGCAACTGCGTAGGTCCTTAGGGAAAATGGTCTTCTGCGACAGAATGGTGGAGTATGATAATGGGAGAGGGGAGTAAAGGGCGAGCCAGAGATAGAGTTTTGGGAGATGGATGATAAAGTCGTGAAGAGAAATGAGGTAGTTATGCCCCTTTTACACGGTGCGAGTTGACTGGAACGAGTGTACTGTCTTGCTGCGCGCAGCACTGCATAGTCCACTCTCCTCAGGTACAAGACAGTCAGTTGACTGAGGATAGTGGACTCGGTTCACGACCAACTATCAAGATGGCGACAACTAACAAGTCGCGTAAGTGGAGTGAAGCATATGCATTAAAATCTTTAGAACTGCATGAAAGTGAGGAAATTCCGCGGAATTTTAAGAATAAAAATTATAAGAACAAGGGTTTCAGAGACTCTGCTATCAAAAAATTGCTTCATAACATTCTTTTTTATGTATCGGAAAAAATATTTCACAATAGCCCTTCAAATTGAGATAAAGTTAGTCTTAAATGATGCAACTCTATATTTTCACATGCAACTTTATTTCTTAAAAAGGGCGCTGAGGTAATTGAAGCATTTCTTTTTAATATCCACTCGTTTAACGTTTTTCTACGTTTTATTTTATTATTATTCATATCATTAAACATTATAATCAATAAATTAGCTACGTTGTTAATTCCTTTGTATAAAATGGACACAATATTTTCGACAAGATCACAATGTAGGAGTAGAGAACTGTCATCACAGTGGGCAGTGGACTGCCCTCTAATTATTACTAGCATGCTCGTCCACTCTCTTACCCCCACCACCGACGGTCCGGCCAACTGTCGTTCCAGTCAACTCGCATCGAGTAAACGCGGCCTTAGAGTTGAGAAGCTTAGTCAGAAAATACAGAAGGATGAATCAGTGTGGCTTCGACAGGTAAACAGGTTGGAGGAGGGAAGACCATTCTAGACAGCTGTTTGCAACTGGGACTGAAGAAGATAACGCAACGGGCAGCGACAGAGCTAGACTGTCGAATTTACTGAAGAACGGCGTGCGAAAAATGATGGCGGACAGGATCGCTATTGTAGAGTGATAGCGGCTGATTGGCAGAGGGAGATACAATACAAACCTAAGCACGCCTCAACCGCAGTAGAATGGATAGAAATGATTGTATGCTACAAAGTACTTAAGTGTTAACGGTATCTCGCAGCTAAATACTGATTGACACCTGTTATACATATTGCTGTGAAAATTTATTTTTAAAATTCTTCGTATCTTATAGTTAACTGTATCGTAGAATTCGTATCATTCACAGCTGAATTTTTAAAATTTATATACACTGTGTATAAAAGTATTTATGTCATAAATAGATTTCGGATCTTTAAGACCAAAATGAATAGAGAAATATGCAGGAAAATATGACCTTAAAAGTGGGTAAATATGACCCAAAAATGTCAAAATATAACCAAACATTTAAATACATCATAACATGCTCCATTACATATCATTTACCTTATCTAGTAGTGTCGCTTTCATTTAGACAGCATAATTTGCTTTCGTGCACTCGCTGTACCATTGGGAAATTAAATTTTAAATCGTTTTGTTGAAGTCACTTTAATTTCAGATAATTTACAGAATAGAACTCTTTCATCTGTAATAAAATACTCCTTTCTAAATTCAGTTACAAAATTTACACTTTCAGGAAATTTTATCTTCGGCATTGCGATAGGTCTACTCACTGATCCACTGCAGATTTAACAATGACAGGATTATTTTCAAAAGTATTTCATTGAGATATTGATTGACGAGGATCGATACAGGCATGCTTCTGTTGCATTGTCGAGATTAAAAGGCGGGCGGAACATTACGTTTAGAAAGTGACAATAATTTATAACTTAAATTCTTGACTGGTGAATTCTGACCAATTCAGTGACAATTAGTTTTGTTTCTCCCTACAAGGTATAATAGGAGTACAGTTCTGTGATCATTATCTTAATTTCTTCTCATCTATATCTAGTATTCCTTTTACTATTAAAAAACTAACATATTTTTCCTCAAAATGTGACAATAAGTATTATTAAAATATGACCAAAACTAGGAAAATGGTTTGAATATGCATTTATATAATATACATTTAATAAATACAATCAGAAACATTGAATCAGTGTTTAACTCAGCATTTCAACATAACTCTAGCCAAAGGTGTAGAACCCGAAATTGGTAGCCGCAATGGTGACTGACTTTTCGGTATTGAAAAAAAGGCTGATTTATAACCTCTGACGGGTAAGCAAATAATTTTACTGCAACGCAGTTACTTTTGATGATGTTTTAATTTACGCTCTGCGTGACGCGTTTCATGAAATGATTCTCATTTTCAAACGCATTATTTAGTACGTTTGCGATGTGAGAAGTGCTTGTGTCAGTTTCTGCTGGACATAAGTAAAGCTTTCGTTGTGTGTCATGGAAATAAAATTGTGGGGTGTTGTACTGTATAAAGATTGTCCAACTAGGTAGATGTGGAATAATTACCTAATCAAACTTACGTTTTTGAATGCTTCTTACGACACGAACGTTTTTGAATACTTCTTACAACACGAACGTTTTTGAATGCTTCTTACAACACGACACCACAACCGAGCGTGGTGGTGTAACGGATAGCGTTCTGGCCTCGCATTCGGGAGGACGGCGGTTCGAATCCCCGTCCGGGCATCCAGATTTGGGTTTTCCATGATTTCCCAAATCGATCCAGGCAAATGCCGGGCTGCTTCCTTAAAAAGGCCATGGCCGAATTCCTTCCCATTCCTTGCCCCCATCCTTTCCCGTCTCTAAAGACCTCGCTGTTAAGAGACATAAAGCATAAAAATAACGACACCACAGAATGTCACACCTTCACATCCTCATTACACGTAACACTGGAATAAAACAAAGATAATACAGAATGTGATTCAGGATACATTTTACTATACAGGAGAGGTTGCTTATGATTTTCCAGATGTTATTGATATCTAATAAACAAAATTACATTTGAGTTTGGACCTGGCAGATGATGATAAATAATTTACAATAAAGTGTCAAAACATTTGAAGAAGTTCACGAGACTCACTTTCTAGTTTTTCGTTTAGTATCGTATCTTTAGATAATTTATGATGCAAATAAATTTCACACACACATTTCTGTCACCGGGGTTGCCTATGGAAATCATCCCAGATTATATTTCTCAAGAAGAAGTACACTCCAAACCTAAACATTGGGCAGAAAAGAAGGATAAGATGTTGTGATGCTTCTTGTCGTATGAGCCATAACGATGCTGAGATTTGACACGGCCAGGGATTACTTTTTTTCTGGTTGCATTATGCCTCGTCGGCGTCACTATAGGCGGGAAAGGAACGGGAAGAAATTCAGCCATAGCCTTGTGAGTGGAAAGTCCCGGCAATCGCCTAGAGTGATTTAGAGAAACTACGAACAACCGAAATCTGGCTGGCCGGACGAGGATTCGAACCCGCGTCCTTCCGAATTCAGGCCGGAGAGTTACCGCTCTTCTCTCGGTTAGGCTTTGGCAAAATACATAGATTAATCGAAATATCGATATTTTGCCATGAAAGGGTTCATATTTACTATCGATATTTTTATTCTCGTTATATTAAAAAACGATATTCTGTTTGGAGTATCAATTTTGAATGCCAATTCGAATTTCTTTTTTTAAAAGGATTTTAGTGTCCAATTTAATATGTTATATGTATTTTGAACAAATAGACGTACGTATCCGATATTGTTAAAGAGTATTCAAAAGGTGAATTCGTCGTAATTTTACAGATTTTTGTTAATGGTTAGGAGGTTAAAAAAAACTGTTAAATTTTAACAGGATACGATAACGTCAATTTTTTCGTCAACATGTTAATGTTTAGGCTATTTTATTATAGTTGAAGAATATTAATTAAGCATCCGTCTTCAAACGTTGAGAGTTGATGTAAATTAACAGCTTCTGTTTTCAACAGATTTTTTTTTTTTTTTTCTCACTGATGAATAACAGTTAATGCGTCGACGTAGTATCTGTTATGCCAAGCCTCTTCTGTGTCGTCCTAGAGCAGTGTTTCCCAACCTTTTTTGGGTCATGTCCCACTTTTAAATTTTATTGCCCCCCATACCTAACTTTTAATTAAAAAATATTTTGCTATCATCAAACGAAACTATACCTAATAATTATTTACAGCACTGTTTTAAGAATTTGCTTTTTTGCTATATTTTGTACCTATATCTAGCATTGCATTTAAATAAACCGAAGAGAAAGCGGTAAAGTCGTATCAAGTCAATTTCTAAATTGCCCCCTTAAAAAAAACAAATTGCCCCCCTGTGGGGCGTGGGCCCCACGTTGGGAAACACTGTCCTAGAGAGTGTCTTCTGCAGTTAACTTGGCGGCACCCGACAACAGGAGTAGATTGACGGGGGAACATATAAAACACAGAGTATTTTTATGGCTTTCGGCTACTGAGGCCATACAGCCAGCTCAATGTGATCATCATAACCCATCCAGTGCATCGCTTTTCCCGTGATTTGTGGCTACAACGTATGTATCGACACCACAGCACAGACAACACTCGAACCGGTGACCTTCGGTACATGGAGCTATCAATCTATTTCTTTTGAAGTCTACATCAGACATCTTGCAGATTATAAAAATACATAAATTAATTTGTATGCATCTTTAATTTTCTTAATTATTTTGATATATTTTTCGAATTTTTATAAGCAAAAATATCGATATTGTTTTCGATATGTATCGATACTATATTTATCGATATACAATTTCATTGGCCCGTCCCTACGCTCGGCCGACTACTGCGACCATCCCACTGTGCAGCCAGGTCGTCTTGCGTGCTCCACGTCAAGAGATCCTCCGTGTAAACACTCCCGAGAGGCGGCGCTGATATTTCTGCTGGGTTCGCTGACTGCGGTGGGGACGGGCACTTAGGACCCGTCACTCGCGCAAACAGCTGCGCCGGAGTCGAGTACATGAATTTTTAAGACGATAAAAGCTCCCTCGAAGCGCTGTACGCACGCCAAAGGAAATGGATTTTGGGGCGTCTCGCCCGGGGATTACCTCTCGCAGGATCGACCACGGGGTTAAGATGGGAAACCCGACTCCTCCGTATCGGGTTACGGAACACTGCCGCCGTGCTTTAGAGCAGTGTTTCCAACCTGTGTGTGGTGTGGGAAAGTGGTTGACGTGGTCCGTAGACAGAATATTAAAAATACGAATACCGTTCTTGTACTTTTTTGCTGTCATCAGTCTCTCGACTGGTTTCATGCAATCCTCCATCCCTTCTTATCTTACGATAACCTTTCCATATCAACATATCCCATACAACCCATGTCGACAATCATCTGGTTCATATATTCTAATCTCTGTCTTCCTCTGCAGTTCTTATCTTCGACTGTTCCCTCCACTAACAAATTAAGCAATCCAGCATGTCTCAAAATATGACCTACTGTATCAGCCCTAAAACCTAAAATTAAATGGAATCGTGTTTTATAAAGCATTTATAGTAAGCTAGAGTTTGGTTGAATATTATCTGGGATGTTTGTTTTGTAATTTCCTGTAAATCAATGTATATAGACTTTGGCTTTATGAAACGAAATTATTTAGAGGCCATTTAATATGTTCAAGAACAGAATTGTGCAAGAGAATTGCTTAAATGATTGTAATTCCAAGTATTAAGGCAAGTTACGATCTCTAAAGGACAATTTACTACAGTTTAAAATGATTTCTGTGAATAATTTTGTGTTTAAGTATCTTTAATTTCCATTTCTGACCATTATCTATTGACTGGAAATGATTATGTATTAATTCTGATTGTTTGTAATATGTTTAAATTGTTTAAGTATTGTTAATGTTCGAGAATTATCTGTCGGAATCTTTTGAAGTGTTCTAGAAATTTCAATCGACTTTATATAAATCGATCATCCAAGACAGAGAAACAGTGAGTTATTCGGCAAAGTTTTCACTGACTCAAAATTTTACGACGGCCAAGAACTGTATTGTCTGTGGAAGACGTGTTGTATACAATCGCTGGATTTAACGTGTTCATGTAAACAGTATCGTTGACGACGTGTTTAAGAAAATGAAAACAAGTCCAAACTAAAATGCATTGTGGACTACTTAATTATGGTATTAATTAAACCACCAATAATTTAACACTACCAGCCTGTCTTTTCTTTCTGTAAAATTCCACAAACTTCTTCCCTCACCCATCATTTCCAGAATTAATTCATTTCGTACTTTATCTGTCCAATTAATTTTCAGCACCACGTTCCAAATGCTTCAATTTTCATTTTTTCTGGATTCCGGAAGTCCATATTTCGCTGCCATAAATTGCTGTGCTCCACACAAAGAGTTTTAAAAAGTTTTTTCTGAGTCCTAGATTAATCTTTGAAACTAAAAGATTTGTCTTTTTCGTGAAGGCTCTTTTTGCTAGAGCTATTCTGCTTTTAACATCATTCCTGATTTACCCATCGCACACAGGGGTATTTGACACAAAAAGTCGATCAAAATTATTTCTACGTAATTTGGATTTTTGTTTCACTTCTTTTGTGTATTAGAACTTATAACTGTGAAGTAGGAGTAATAATAAAGAACACGAACTGTGTTCATACACGTTATAATATATTAAGCGAATATTTACAAAATATCTAAACAATAATCATACATGTACACCAAAAAATCCTTCTGACGAACCGTCCCATCCTTCGTCGTCGGAACCTTCACCTTATGGCTCGTTCTCTTCTTGAGTACTCGGGTCCCATTAAATCAATATATTAATAGTTTCTGGATTGAATGATTTAGATGTTTTGGGTATTTTGTGCCTGATGAAGCTCAAATACGGATCCTAAGTTAATGAAAGCCTATTAATGACATCTGTGTTACACTACACCCAACTAAGTTTTCTGGAGTGTCTCTCCCTAAATCGTCGAAAATATTTGTTTCTAGCTTCTGCTGCTGCTTCTGACAGATTGCCTACAGGCAAAAGTGCATACTCTATTATAAGTGGGCCCTCAATCAATACTTCTTGTATAGGTGACATTGGATGCCACGAGTACAGTTCAATGTACAGTAAATTTTAAATTTTTCTTGGCAGTGGGGATTATTTTTTTAAATATCTATCCTGTACCCACTATATATCATTCACATAATAGTATAAAACCAGTCAATCAATGTTTTGTTAATACCTATTATCTCTGCGGATATCATTTGCTAAAATCAGTCAAATCATCGAAAGATTTTATAGGCCAATCCACATTGGTCGGATTGGATTTTATGGGGATTTCGATACATCTTTTGAACCAATCATGGTATTTATTTAAAAATACACTCTCAATTCTCTTAGCAGCGTGCCATTTTCTTTTAATTTCCAATTTAAGCCTTGAAAACCTTTGTTCGAACTGTTGCATTTGTTCGACAGTGAATGTCGGCTGATTTAAAATATTTTCCTCGACTAATTGCAACTTTTGCACGAAATAATTTCCTTTATCGTGTTTAATCATATCATAAAAAACTTTTCGGGTCATGAGCATGATACCAGAAGAGCCCATAACAAAGAAAATCTTACATGAAAAAAATGTGACCGAAAAAAGTAAGTTTGATTCATTGCAAATAATCTAAAATATTTTCGAATAAATAGACGTTTGGCACTTTTTGGCACCTAATTTTCAATGGAACACCAAGACAGTACACTAAACTAATACCATATAAGAAATCAGACTCGGGAAAGGTCCGGAAATATAACAAAATTACTCTTTAATACTTTTCGTAATAAAAAAATCAGTGCAAAATGAGTCAGCTTACAAAACTGTACAGAAATAAAGTTGTGCGATACCTCTGGATGAATGTTACTATTATTTCAATTCTAGGCACCTGGCTGAACAATATCCATGATTAAAAGCACCACTACTCACTTAACATCACTCACAAATTAAAATTGTACAACTTACAATTTTCTTGTATTTGCTTCGGATCAGTACGTGGGTCTTGCAATGTGTTCAGAAGATGACTGTTCACGGGGTGGGGAATGAAGCTTATCTAAAAAACATAGCTGATTGTTATTCTATAGACATTTGCCTCGAGTCAGGTAGATACGGGTTCTTTGAATTTGCTAAAAAAAAATTTGACTTTTGATCGGCTTTTTGTGTCAAATACCCCTGTGTGCATCGGTTGTAATTTTATTTCTTAAGTAGCGAAATTCAATAACTTCTTCTATCGCTCCAACCATATTTTTATATTTACTCTACTATTCTCGGTCTCATTTCTGTTACATTTCATCACTTTTGTCTTGTTTTGGTTTATATTCAGTCCAAAATCTTCCTTCAGTATTTTTTTCATGATATTCAATAATTTCTCAATATCGTCAACCTATTCTGCTAATATGTCATCAGCAAATCGTTGCACACCGAGTCGGCATAATATGACAGGAAAGCTATCACTATATCATTCTACCGTCGAACCTGTCTCTTGAAGAGAATCAATTTCCAACATATTTCTGTCACCATTCGATAAGGTCTCAAAATTTCGTGACTACAACTGTTAATCATACTGGAAAAAATATCCTGTGCCCTTCATACAGATTTCCTTATAAAATTCCATCACAACGATATAGCCATTTATTCGTCAAAACGTAACAAAAAGACAGAGACTTACTTCCGTATTTATAATAATATTACTGTGGTTCACACACACACACTGACTGCGAACAACCCCTGAGGGATCATTATAACGTAAAAAAGTGTACACCTACAGCATTGCAAGACTACCTACGATTTGCCTCGCATTGCACCCCTAACTTTGTAATATGTACAGTTTAACATTCAATCCGAATAACCGACGGTCCAGGCGTGATTCTTACTTTCAAAAGAATATTTAAAAACCTTAGCCTCCACGGAGATTTGAACCGGAAACCACGACCCAAACATTAGTAAGCCAGCGCTTTAGCCACTGAGGTACATGACCGCTACACGAAAAAACAGTAGAGAGACCTCCATATCCAACGCGTCTGTCTATCACAGTTCAGTAGTATTTCTAAATTATGAGACAACATGTATTATTTATACTGATAATTTTTCAACCAAATGTACACAGTAATTTTCTCCTTGTTTCAAAGGATAAGTGTGAAAAGGTTCATCGAGATTGGATGAAAACTGTGGATTTGTATGGAGAACAAACAAACTAACATACAAACATACATACATTCATCTTTATATATATAGATTTGAATTGCCTTGCACTTTCTACAGTTAAGTGTAAGCTGCCATTTATGGCACCATTCCGAAATAACATCCAGATCGCGCTGAATTTCTAAGCAATCGTCAGAGCACCTCACTTCCCTATAGTGTTCAGAAAATGTTGAGTAATTTTCGCATGTTGTAGTTGTGATGTGTTGTTCCCTGCTTGTATTGAATATCCTGGCTGGCTAGTCTTACATATGTACTGTAGATGACAGTTGTACACCTTGATTCGAGTGATCTCATACACCTGCTGCTCTGTGTAATGTCCCGCTGATGAGGATGTTCAATCTCCCGGAGGCGGCTGTGTACATTATAAGCTCCCGACTTTCATTTCGACCTCGAGTCGACTACATCGGATCGACTTTTCGGGCCTTCCCCGGAGGCCACGCCGCAAAGGCTGGGCGGGCGGCGGGCACGCTCGGTTCGCTGCACTGCCTCAGGCAGTATTGGATTTATAATCTGGTGGGGGAGGGGGGGCAGCCTGCCCGCCGGGGACCCTTTCTGCGTCACGTCGTATCCCCCCCCCCCCTCCCTTCTCGTCATCGTCTGTCGTCTTCGATATCTCCGGCGACCCAGGTCTTGGGAGTGGGGGGTAGAGGCGATTACCGACTGGCTGCTCAAGTCGGCGGCAGATCAGAGCTGGGAGGGGGGGGGGGGGGGAGATCGACAAAAATGTCAGCTGCGAGAGTCCTCTACATAGCGACGTGCTGTACGGCTCTAACCACCCCTCCCGCAAGCTAGCGGGAAATGACTGCCAAGTAAATAACTCAATTCAGCCGGTGGAATAATGATTTCTTTCTTTTTTTACTTACTGATTTACGCCTCGTCGACGGTTAAGGTCATTAGAGGCGAGATGGGACTGGAGTCAAGGAACTGGAAGGAATTCGTCCATGGCCTTTTTGAAGGAAGCATCCCGGCATTCGCCTGGAGTGATTTGGGGCCAAAATACGGGACTACCTCCGTTCAGTAAAGGATGATCTTGGCCCAACAGTACCGGAGATTTATAGCATCCCGTGCGAGTGTGGAAAGACCTTTATCTGTCAAACTATAGAAAACCGGTGTGATGAACATAGATCCACCTCCGCCTGGAACAATACAGCAAGTCAGCTATCACCGAGCATGTGTAAGACCATGGCCACAGAGTTCAATAACGTCAGGATATTGGCTGAACTTAACATTTTTGGGAATCTGTTATCAAAGAAGTGATCGAAATTCGACTGGCCAACACATTCAGTAGAGACAGTGGTCCATGTCTTAGTGAGGCATGGAAACCAGCCTTCGCAAGAATCCACACACACATGGCACCGTCACTGCCTTAAGTTACAGGCAGGTGGGGGGGGGGGTGTATTTGTCCGTGGACATTGCCTCCAACATCACGAATGTGTTACAATTCTCTTAACTGTCGGTGTGTCTTCGTGTTGGGTGTCAGTTTGCTTGGAGACTGAGCGGTCTTCTATGTCTGTCGTCGCTATTGTTGTAGCCGCAGAGAACGTTGTACCTCTGTCCAGCTGTAGCCATAGAGGGCTCCATATTAGTTCGGGCCGGAACGAGAACTATAGCCACGCACACCTGCAGCCGCAAAGGCGAAGAAGCAGTCCGCCACCAACCATCTGCATAACCAGACGGACTGCAAGCACCGTGACAACTTCAGTGTCATCGTCCAGCTGCTACAACGGCAAACATGTCTCAGGTCTTAGAAAACACAGCCACACACCCGATGATGCCACCTCACAGCAATGTCAATCAACAGCTGAACTGGAAGGAGATACGGGACCACCTGTAAGAACTTCCCCATACTCTGGGGGCAATGTTTCCCCAGATGATTTAGTGTCTGACGCCAGTCACCGGACATATATATATAAGGAATTGCGCCACCCGAGATATCTCAGTCTATGTGGGTCAATCGACCAGTGCACATGTCTCCACACCTGAAGAAGACGGCGGAGATAGTCGTCGAAATACCGTCTTTTCACAACACAATATGGCGGTACATCCGTGAACACTTCATTACACTCCTCGGTTCGTTTTGCCGGAAATATGTAACCATGTGATCAAAGAAATTAGCTACCTATGAAGTAAAATCACAAAAGATGGAAGAAGAAGATAAGATGCAGGACTGCACAAGCAAAAATAGTCTTCAACAAAAAGAATCGAATTTTTACAAGAAATAACATCAACTGGAAAACGAGGAGAAGACTATCAAACGCTTATGTTTGGAGTATTGCCCTGTATGAATGTGAAACCTGGACAGTTGGTACAGAAGAGAAAAGAAGATTAATTTCGTTTGAGCAATGGTGCTACAAAACGATATTAAACATTTGCTGGAGGGACAAGATTACTAATGAGGAAATTTTTGTGAAGGCAGGAGAGTATAAATCAATATGGAGGACAATAAAAACGTTGAGGACAATATTAATTGGACGTATCTTAAGACATAAGAGTTTGGAAGACAGGAGGAGGGTGAAGAGGGTCATGGGAGTGCACAGGATGTATACTGGTGATGAGGCGTTGAAAGATATTGGTGTAGGTGTGAAAAGTAGTCCACGAAAGGGAAAAGATGACCATGACCACAAGCTGGCTCTCGATTTCAGGCACAAGGGTGTGGGAAGATTCTCTTTTTTAGGTGAGAGTGTCAGGGATTGGAATGAGTTACCAAGAGAAATGATGAATAATTTATGAAAAACGTTGAAAGAAATTAAAGTTAAAATTTGTAGAGAGCAAATGTAGGTGGGTGCAGGAAAGGGAGAAGATGGATGTTTAGGGAAATTGCCACCATCTGGTCTGACCAAAGTTTTGTAACCAAATTCCCTTACTTCTCTCGTACATCCCCTCATCACTCTCTCCAACAAGTGCAGAATTTTGAAACCCCTTCCTACCACCTGTCCAATGTGTCCTGCGCAGGTGAGCTTGTTATCGAATGTAATGCCAAGAAATTTACATTTCAGGTCTTCAACAAGCAATTCTTTCCCCACCTTATAATCATAATCAACCTTTTGTTTTTATTTGTGTATCTAATAAGCTGACTCTTCTTTGCATTTATCTTCATTCCATGTTTAACAACCCAACTAGATATCCTGTCCAGATCATCCTGCAACTGTTTACAGTCCTCTATCGTTTTGATTCTTTTATATAGCATTATGTCATCTGCAAACAATCTAATTTCAGATAGTAAACAATCAGCGCAATTATTCATTACAATAATAAATATCAATTGTTTATTAATTATATGTGCCGTGCGCGCAAGTTAGAAGTATGAAGCATTTGGCTGCCTTCTGGAAATATTTTCTCGCATGGGAGAGATCTGGAAAACAATGGATAGAAACGTGCACACAAAGTACTTCCAAATAAATCGGCGCCAGGTAGATGCTGATCGAAGAAATTTATACACCTTAAAGATTTGAAATGTTGTGCTACATAATGTGGCGTCAGCCTTTATGGAAAGTAAATTCTGGGTCATACTGTTCCAACAATATCAAAATTATCAACTTTCAATATCAAAATAATAACGAATTTTCATCCAGCCACCTGAAATATTATTGGAATTAATAGGAGATCTGAAAAGTGGTGTAAAATTTATTGAAACTTGATCATTGTGAAATAGTGCAAACATGAAGTTTGTTTTATAAGGATATAAGTAATTATACATCGTTGAATGTCTTTAATGTTAAACAGTTAGAGCAATATCTCAGGGTCGGTTACTGGGTGGAACAGATTACGTAAGTTTTCGCCGTGAACGAAGATTTCACCTTTACGTCACGGGCTATGTCAGGACCTTCGCATGAATAGTTCCGCGGGGGTCGTCCAGCTTTTCGACCGGCGCAGCGTGGTGGCCGCTTCCCCAGGCCAAGACGTGTCGTCCAGTGCTCAGGCCTCGGTGAAGGTCACTTGCGGCTGTATCAGATGATGATCTAAACCAGAATGTCCCTTCGTCCGTTCTTCTCCTCCGAGCAAGCTCTCACGGCGATGTGGTGTTCCGCCCTTGGCGAATTACAGCACTGCCCGCCAAAGTAAAAGCATCTGACAGGCTCACAGATTAATCAAAAAACACCAAAACATTAATAAATTGTTGGCACCATCGCTATTGGCTGGATAGTCTCCCACCACTTTCCGAAAGCGCCTCTTTACTAAGAAACGGCATTAGGGTCTATTTTCGATAGTCGGCACCAGTTAACGGTATTTGGCGTGTCTTTTACGAAACGTGCCTAAACAGAACGCTAGCCTTAGTTATTTATGGACGGCAATAAATCCACTGAATGTCCAAGTCAGGTAGAAAGTTTGTCACCCATCGGAAGTATAACTCTGGTCGGTTTGTTGACTCACCTATACCTGTCTGTTTGACATTCCGCACCAGGGGTGGATCCAGTGAGGGGGGGGGGCTAGGGGGCTCAAGCCCCCCCCAAAAGTATCTAGGTCCATCTCCGACATTGTAATTTTGGTGACCTTTTTTTAGCTCTATGGATTTGAGACCCGAGGAGACTATAAATACTACGTTTTGCCCGACTCAAGCCCAAGGCCCACCCCCCCTCCCCAAGCCAAAAACCACTAATGGCAAGCCCCCCAACCAATATCCACTCAAGCTAAGCCCCCCCCCCCCCCCTAAACCAAAGTCCGCTCAAGCCCCTCCCAAACCAAAATCCTGGATCCGCCCCTGTGCCGCACCGCCAACATTTACACAGACAGAGGAAACACTTCGTCCCTAATAACACTATTTAATTAATTAATTACCAAAAAATGGGGAAAATTAAGAGGATTGCTTCAAACCAGTAGCGCGACTGATAACAACAAAGAAAAGTTTATTTTTCTGTGCATGTATCCAAAAAAGCTGACGTTCGTCTTCTTTAAATGAAGAGAATTTCAACAGATGGCATTTTCGTCTAAACAGCGTTTTGTTCCGAGAGTGAAGTCTTTGGCCCAGTAGAGCGACTGATAATAACAAAGAAAAGTTTATTTTTCTGTGCATGTACCCAAAAAAAGTTAACGTTCATCTTCTTTAAATGAAGAGAATTTCAACAAATGGCATTTTAGTCTACTAAACAGTGTTTTGTTCCGAGAGTGAAGTCTTTGTCTTTTGGCCACTGTGCAGTCTTCATTAAAGCAGGCAGTGAGAAGGCGATTCTGGAAAGCGTTCCACGTCGTAAAGATAAGGCTTGCCAGAGAACTGCCTAGACGACTGCGAAATGTAATCGGCAGTAATTTGATAATCGCCAATAAAGAGCGGATCGGAACAAATGTAGCTCTTCCTTAACTAATTCTCAGTCGGAGGCGGCAGTTTAATCTGCAATCGATGGCCATTATCCCCTCGGGAGGGCGCCTCAGCTCCGAAGAAAAGGGATAAAAGTTGTGGAGAGGAGACGACCAATCGAATCAACGCGACGGGAACACCTGCCGTCCAGGCAGATGTCACTGGGAACGCTTCGAGGCCAAACAGTAAGTCCATATAGCTAAAACTATGTGCTATCTATGGCTATCATAAAACTGTAGCCGAAAAAAGAAGATTTTTCAGGCACTACTAGTAGGCTACAGAGAAAAAAAAACTTTTTTTTTCATCAGTCTCTGGTCTCAGTTTTTTGTTTGATGCAATATTCGATGCCTCCCTATCTTACACTAATCTCTTCATACAACATACCCCTTACAACCTACATCTTAAATTATCTCCTTCATATATTCTAATATCTCTCTACCACTTCCTTCGTCTGTTTCCTTCCACTAAAAAGTTAACCAACCCACATGTCTCAAAAATATGACCTACCATCCTATTTTTTCTTTCTGTAAGACTCATCCACCATTTCAAAAACTCGTTCATTTCTTACTTTGTCTGTCCACTTAATTTTCAGCATTCATCTGTAGCACAACATTTAAGAAGCTTCAATTTTCCTTCTTTCTGGTATTCCTAGAGCCCATGCTTCGCTGCCATAAAGTGCTATGTTCCACACATAGAGATTTAAAAAGTTTTTTCTGGGTCCTAGATTAATATTTGAAACTAAAAGATTTCTATTTTTCAAGAAGGTTCTTTTCGCTAGTGATTTTCTGCTTTTAACGTCATTCCTGCTTCGGCTATCGGTTGTAATTTTACTTCCCAAGTAGCAGAATTCATTTACTTCTCCTACTGCATCCGATCCTATTTTTCATTTCTTACTTGGGAACCATCAGACATGTTCAGAACGGATTTCGATCTCCTTCATATATGTTGAAGCGTACACAGCATACATGTCTGTGGTGTAGCCGTTTCTCAAAATGCGCCCTAGTTTTTCAGATACTCGCATGCATAGAAACAAAAAATTCTAAATGTCGGGTATGTAGTAAATTATTGCACCACTTTTTCAAATGGCTGTATGGTCTATGCGGTATCGTGTTAGCTTATTATTTTTCTGACCCGAGTTCAAATTTCCGCAGAATCAAGTATTTTTAATTATTTTTGTCTTCAGAAATTGTCGAGCTTGACCTTTTTATTTTGTTAAAAGTTCATTTACACACTTTTATTGAGTGAAATAATATTTAAAACAAATCATACAACCTACAATTAAGCGTCATTTTTTTATCCTGAAATTATTTGTTTCGTGATGAATTCACGGGTCTACCGACGGATAGTCTTTTCACAACACAAATCGGCCGCACACCCTGAAAACTTCACTGCAATCATACGTCAGAAAAGTTTCCATTCTGACATTATTTTTTCACTTTTTGTTAAAAATTTGTTTCGGGGCATTTCAAGTGCAATAGGAAACGGAAGAATAAGTGACAAACGCTTATAAACAGAGTTAATTTTTTTTTTTTTTTGCTGTCGTCAGTCATTCGACTGGTTTGATGCAATCCTCCATCCCTTCCTATCCTGTGCTAACCTCTTCATTTCTACATACCCCTTACAGCCCACGTCCTCAATTATCTGCTTCATATATTGTAATCTCTGTCTTCCTCTACAGTTCTTACCTTCGACTGTTCCCTCCACTAACAAATTAATCAATCCAGCATGTCTCAAAATATGACCTACCAGCCTGTCTCCTCTTCCTGTAGGCTTCTTCCATAAACTTCTTTTCTCACCCATCATTTCCAAAACGCGTTCATTTCCTACTTTGTCTGTCCACCTAATTTTCAGCATTCTTCTGTAGCACCACATTTCATATGCTTCAAGTTTCTTTCTTTCCGGTATTTCTAAAGTCCATATTTCGCTACCGTAAAGTGCTGTGCTCCACACAGAGAGTTTAAAAAAGTTCTTTCTAATTCCTAGATCAATATTTGAAACTAAAAGGTTTCTTCTTCTTCACGAAGGCTATTTTTGTTAGTGCTATTCTGCTTTTAACATCATTCCTGCTTCGGCCATCGGTTGTAATTTTGCTTCCCAAGTAACAGAACTCACTCACTTCTCCTCCTGACTGCCCCGTGACCTTTACCTTACTTTTAGTATAGAGTTAAACTATCGACCGAATAGATAAATTTTTATAATTCTTTTGAAGTGGTGAATTTTTTGTGTTTATTGGTATCGATTGTCTGTTGATTGTATACGGGCGATGCTTGGTGTTCAGTCCTCATTCGTAGCCCAGTGTACCAGTGATTTGAGTTTGCACGGTGTCATCTCGTTCTTCAGTTCCCAGCGGGCCATTATCGTATGAATGGGGCCGTAATTAAACAATAGCGTCTGGTGGTAATCTGACGTCGCGGCGAGTCCGCCGACGGATCCGAGACGAGGCGAGGCGTAGCGCTGCGTAGAGCTGCGTAGCACTCGAACGAGAGGCGCGGAGGCGTTAATTGCAATTCCAGCAACAACGCGACCGCCCGCCCGCCCGCTCGCGTTTCTAATTAAACGCATTGCCGCCGTCGCGCCGCGTCGTGTTGCGCGGCGGCCACTTGCTGCAGGGCTGCCAACCTCACAACTGAGCAGTGCTGCCACTCCCCTCTTTCACCTCTCTGTGCAGGTTTCCTTACGTAAACCACAACACAGTCGCGGCGGAAAAGAATAAAAGTACAGCATAAAACGAAACATCATATTCACAAGAATAAAAAACTGGAGAATCTAAGTAAAGCCATCATGGTCCTGTTTATATAGATTCTTGACGTATCCATTATTACTATGTTTTTTGTAAGGCCAAAAAACGATTAGGCCACCAGTTGTTACTCCTTCCGGGGCTACCGGAAAACTTTTGTTTTGCCAAGAAATTAAGGCGGAAGTGTTTCGAATTTAATTCGTTGAAAAAAGAAAAACTTATGATTACTAACTTCTAACTAATATGACTGCAGAAGTTTCCAGTTTAATTTTCAGATTAAAATAAAGAGAGGAAATGGGTTTATTTTATTTTTTTTCCAATTAATTTTAAGTGTTAGGGCTTCTGAAGTTTCCAGTTTAATTTTCAGATTAAAATAAAGACAGAAAATATGTTTATTTTATTTTTATTTGCAATTAATTTTAAGTGTTCGGGGTCACCGAACTTCCGCTACCTAATGTTTCAATTTTGCGTTACGAGACCACTTTCCGTGTTACAAGGAACGCTGTTAGTCCTAGAGGGGAGCTTAACGTGAAATCCAAACCATGGAGGCGTTCTGATGTACTTCAAAATACGCAGGAAGTTATGCCTTCGCGTATTATACAGTGTTAGAAAAATATACAGTATGCGAAAAAACTAATTTTGGCTAACCGACCAAAAAATAATAATATTTTTTCATGTACAGATTTGATTAAAAGGCGACACTGGAATAAAAATACATTGCGCAGAATGGAAATTTTTAAAATGTAGCATACGAAACTGAACGCACTGTGGTCTGAGCTGAAAGGTCGTTACGTCACAAACAATCAAACATCACGACGCGCCGGTACTAAAAAACCAGGTTGCTTTGATACGAGATTCATAATACTTTTTATGTTTATTTTTTATTTTATTTTTTACTTTCTTTTATCAAAACGAGTTTAAAAATGGCGCGAGAAGATGAGTCTGGTTAATCAGTCAAATTAATTAAAGTTCTATAGAAATAGCATCCAACAATCGTTAAAAGAATTTTTTTTTTTTTTTTGAAAAAAATAAATTTGAATGGAATAATGTCTTTAATGACATTCAATTGTGAAAAAAAGGAAAAAGTTCAAAAATCAAGTTTTTTGAGGAATAAATGAAGTGTTAAAATAAGTTCTCTTTTTGACAGTCGCAAAATTCGGTGACTTGGTCATTATGCATTTTTTTTTTTTTTTTTTTTTTTTTTTTGTAAACCTATATAAATACCTTAAATGCGTTGCTTTATCAAACACAGAAATACATAAAAGCCAAGATTTCCCTCGCACTTTTCGAATTTGACAAATGTATATCATGCCTTCCATTTCAATAATCGTAATGACATGCATAATAGTCACGTCACCATATTTTTTTTTATCCTAAATAAACGATCTATGACACCGAGAGAAAACATTGTGTTTCGGAAGGTGAATACACACTGTAAAGTGTAGACTTGGCTTAGAAGGAGATCTCATAACTTCTTGTTACTAGACGACCGCGATACTTGGCCTAGTTTAACAAGAATTGTTTTTTTTTGGGGGGGGGGGATCTGATTTCCTTTTTTAAGTTGATCGCTTATTATTAATAGTCGCTCAAATGTAATGATTCCACTCAAAAATTGGTGAATAAGAACATTTCGGAATTTAAAACATCCATATATCGATACCAACAATGCCCCAATTTCTGAAAACAATGGGTGTGCCCCGTAGCCGAGCAATGCAGATGCATCCTATATAGAATCCCGCGGGCTTTCCTAAGTCGGACTTCCCATAGTTCGGAATAATATTTCGTCAATTTATTGAAGTGATTTGAAATGCTGTTTCATTTTTATTTTTAATCTGCTTTACGTCTCTCAACAGCGAGGTCTTTAGAGACGGGAAAGGATGGGGGGCAAGGAATGGGAAGGAATTCGGCCATGGCCTTTTGAAGGAAGCATCCCGGCATTTGCCTGGAGTGATGTGGGAAACCATGGAAAACCCAAATTGGATGCCCGGACGGGGATTCGAACCGCCGTCCTCCCGAATGCGAGGCCAGAACGCTAACCGTTACACCACCACGCTCGGTATGCTGATTCAGGTGGCCAAACCAAATAGGAACCTCGTTGAGAGAAAGTACTGATTTTTGTCGTTAGTGGGGGAACTTATTAGCAAAGAAAATTATCACTTTCTTTTAGATGGTACATTATCAAATATTATGAATTGCAAATAAGCTAAAATGTTTCTACTAAATGGTCAATTTTTTTTTCAAAAGAAAAAAGCTTTCATATTTTTTTAAAATTTTAATAGACTTTTCGGGTTATTTTGTGTATATTCGTAACAGGGGTCCGACTTTACCTTTTTCTCAGGTTCCATTTTAGCAAGTATGCAATTGAAGACTATGATCAGATATTTACTAACTTCTGTCATGCAGGTTAGGACCCGTCCAATAATTACGTGGGGTGAAATAGTGGGGAGAGGGTGTCAAGAGAAATCACACCAATCGGGGGAGGGGGGAGGGATCGACGGAAATCTCACGTAAGTACGTAAGTTTTTGAAATACTTCAAAGACAGTAGAGTTTTTTTTAAAAAAAAAAAAAAAAAAAAAAAAAAAAAAAAAGACGCTGATATTGACTTTAGGGGGGTTTAACCGCCCTCGCAAACAGGAGAAGTTTAAAAAAAAGAAGGTCTAAAAAAACTACAAGTCGATCAGCAGGGGTGGGGGGGGGAGGGTAGGGGGTCCTGTTGTGGTGGGGAGGGGGGGGGTCCCGTCAAAATCTAAACCAAACCCACCACGGGAGGGGGGAGGGCGAGGGGTCCAAAATCCCGGAAAAACAGCACACGTATTAAATAGAAGTCCCCTTATTTGAAAACATATCAAAGAACGTATACCTTTACAATTAAATTCAACTCAAATAAAAGACGAGACAGGTAAATAACAAAACAATTCCTTCCCCGTACTGTTTTTTTTTCGTCTGCATTGGTAAAATTCTTCTTTTTCTTTTCAAAATAGTTTACAACTCTACCTACGGCTCAGAGATACATTTTTTTTTTTTTTCTTTATTCATACACAATGCCATCAACTAAGTGTTTCGATTTCTATTTGTTTTACGTTTCAGCCAATTATGAACACCATTATGTTAACTAATTTCTTCCTTGGGTTTTAACATTTGTTTCCCAGTATCACCGCATTCCATATTCCACGTCGTTACGTCTTCTGCTTTCTTGGAAAATTGAGTTCCCGTCCAATTTATACCATCGCTCTTCAGGATATATACACGCATAATCGCCACTTCGCTATGATTTCTTTCCATCTCACTGTACTATGTCCACGTGATTTTCGACACAGTAAAATTAGTAAAGATCCGATTCGACAATACCCGCTCGTTCGTGTCAACTAACCATGGAAGCCAATTCTTCTTTTGCGAATCTTCTGT
The DNA here is from genome assembly GCA_031002005.1 of Vandiemenella viatica. Taxonomy (NCBI): domain Eukaryota; kingdom Metazoa; phylum Arthropoda; class Insecta; order Orthoptera; family Morabidae; genus Vandiemenella; species Vandiemenella viatica. Next base: position 267,593,582 of record JARYHS010009186.1, read on the forward strand.
AACCATTTTCTTTTTCTGTGTTAAGACTGCCGCTGTGTCGTATTTTGTGCTACCCGCTTTCTTTGTGCTGTCACTGGTTTCGCATGTGGCGCTTTCTCTCAGTGAATTCCATTTTTTCGATCAGATTTTTTCCATTTTTTTTCACCTGTGATTGGATAGATGGCTTAACTAAGCGCCTCGGTTAGTCACGTTTGCTTCACTCATGATTCGATGGCTTATTTCTCGCAGTCGTTTAATTGTATTTGCTTCTTATATTTACGTCAATACGTTTTTTGATTTAATTGCATACTACAAATTTTATCTTGCAATACATACGACATTAATAAAATATTATTTGTTTGTTTTGTTGTCCAACCGCTTTACGAAGATCATGGATCAAGCACTTCGTTTGTGGTTCTTATATTTTCCATTTTTCTTGACCTGTGTACGGTCGCTGTGATTTGATAGCGGTGTTGGAACTGGATCTGTTAATATTTTTTAAAATACCGGATTTTCGATATAACGATATTTTAAAAAGTATCAATATTGTCTGTCTATATATCGGAAAAACGTATCGATATATCTACATTTATAAATGCCATTTCATAAAAACAGATGTTGTAAAAAAAATTCTGTCCATAGATAAAAAGATGTGTGATAGGCCTATTGTTCTTAACCAAATTTTCACTTTCGAATGGTTTCTCTTGGTAATGATGATTGTTGATTTTTTTTAAAATTTGACCATTATGGGTGTCATAATTTTCATAAAAAATTATAAAACTGGAAGGAGGTACGAGACAAATCTTTTTAGTGTATTTTTAAGACTGATAACCTATACAGTTGAGGAATCTATATAGGTAGAAGTTCAGCAATCATAGCCTGCATTATGGGCAAGTTGAATAACTTTTTTCCATAAGATTTTTTTTTTTTTTTTTTTTTTTTTTTGCTATTTCATTTAGTTTTGTATGTTGATAGCTTATTCCGAGTTATCTTACATTTCTTGCTCTCTAATTAGAAACTATACGCTATTTACACTTCTCACTATTCCTGCTAACACACTAATTTCAAGTTGGACTTCCCTGAACAGTGCACACGCTCATTTCAAACAAAGGGCTGGCGTTCGATTCGTGCAGGGCGAGTGATGCCTTGCCTACACTGTTGTCATCATCTGAGTAGACTTGGTTCCTATAACTTCCCAATTAATTATAGAAGCATAGTAAGATTTACTTAAGCTTGCTGATCTCTATACGTAACGGAAATCTGAGGTATGTAGCGTCTTCCAAAGCAAACGGAAAATGATTATTTATTTTAAAAAATATCGACGCCAATATTCAGATTTCAGTATCGATATATCGTCTTAAAATATATCACTCATAAATATCGATATTTTCCAAAAATCATATACATATTTCGATATATTATCGACAGTCCTATTTGGAAATGAACTTTTTCCGCAGAAGGCTTTACTAAGCTGCTCGGTTGGTTACGTTTGCTTCACTCATGATTCGATGGCTTTTTATCTCGCAGGCGTTAAGTTGTATTTGCTTATTATATTTACGATAACCCCTATAAAGTTGTTATATTATACTTATATATAACGACAGTGTCCCTCTTTATTTGTCGCACTAGCTACACAACCGGTAGATCAAAAACTTCGTTTGTGGTTCTTTTATTCAGTGATTTATCCAACTATGTCTATATACCGTCTAGCGAATCGTTCTACTATTGCTCTTACCGCATCCTTTTTATTTCAAAGTACGGGAACTTGTTCATCTTACACCACTATCTTTCCACTGGATACTGAGAAAACTAAACCACTAGTTCCACGCAATTGTTTGCTAGACCTTCTAACCTGTTGTGTCCAAGATTACATTTAATCCCCATACTACTTCGAGCAACAGACGATGTGGAAAACTCCGTTGTCTAGGAGGCTTATTTATTGTTACCACTATAGCACATAATCTTTGTCTACACTCTATACTAGTCCAACATTTGATATTGACTCGCATGTCTCTGGACATAGTCAGTTGGGTCATGCATCGGGAATAGGTACACGGTATCGAATAAAACTATCGATACTGTACTCATGAGTAGTGTTGGAAATAACAAGTATCGTACTCACCAAAGTATCGATACCTTCAGGTCTCCAAAGGAAAATATAAATAACATAATATTTTTCAAATCATTTTTTTATTTATTTTAAGGTTAAAGACCTGCAACTGCGTCTTAATTTAAATTTTAACCCTTTGCTTAAAATATTAAC
>JARYHS010009186.1:267596823-267708478 GCA_031002005.1 Vandiemenella viatica
AGATACACAGGGCAATTTCTGTCCGTGGCATGATGTTGGCCGCGGCAAAGGGCGCAGCAGATCGATAATGGGTTGTCGCAGTTGACCAACAAGTGAGGCCCAGCACACCTGCTGCATCGTGGCTCGCGGGATCTGCACTGACCTTGTCGGTGGCCCAACCGTAAACAAGTCGTACATTGGATCACAGGCGGGACATACGGCTCCACCGCACATCGGGTTCCTAGTATCGTGACGTAGGTCGGTAGGTTTTGGGATCGAAATGATACCAAGCAAACAGGAATAGGTAATATGAGATCTTGGTTATTATGGCTCCTTTTGGTAAAGCGTTTGATGCGCACTACTGGGACAGGGGCAATTATTTCTTGAGCTAGTTCTTCCTCACTCAATGAGGTGTCAACGTTCCTAATTATTCCTTGTTTATGTATTAGAAAGTTCGGAATATAAGCTTCAAGGTTTTTGGTTTTGAAAATTTCTAATTGCACTATTGAATTAGCAGTGCCAGCAGATCTTGTTTCAATTTTGAGACGATTTTTCCCTAAAGGTGAAATGTTGATTACGTCCGTTTTGAGTATGTCACTGTGTTGGAATATTAATTTACCGATGGCCATAGGATGAAGTTTCCCGACCTTCCTGTCTATGCTCTCTACAAAAATATGGTACGGGCCACTGTCTGTGGGGGAGTATCTATTATTTTTGCTTCTATACGTTGGCGCTATCGTGTCGGGGTGCGTTTTATTGATATTAGCTTGCTCTAAATCCGCGGCATTGGATAGATTAATCTCAGTGGACCTTGCTGTGTTGGTCATCTCTACTTCTTCCATCTGCTCTGATTGTGGAACTACACTTGGCTGCCCCGTTTCTGTTATCTGCACACATCTACGTTTTACAGGTGGGTTCAACTCACCGCTGCTTGCAGGATTATCCTCTCTCCAAGCCGTGTGATAAGTGGGTGCGCCTACTGGGGGATGCAGGGCCTGTGGCAGAACGCCTCCCGGGCCGGCTTCCATCTCTAGAGGCTGCTGCTGTAGAGGCTGTTGCTGTTGTTGCTGCTGATGAATCTGTTGATGAGGCTGATGCTGCTGCTGATGATAATGTAGCTTCTCTTGGTGCTGTTGCTGCTGCGTCTGTAGGCGGTGAAGCTGTTGTTGATGTTGTTGTTGTGAGACTTCTGCTTGAGGAAGTGGCATTTCACTCGTAATATGGTTCACTGGATGTGGGACGGGAATTTGGTCATTGATGTAGCACGTATCTAAGGCTGTCTTGACCGTCTGACCCGTGTCCGGCGGGTCATCCATCGTTTAGTAGGATCACGGAACCTTATATTGTAACCTAACTAAGTCACTTAGATAGGTCAAACAACGTATTACACTGTGGTATAAGCACTCTCGCGGAATCGCAGAATGCCGGAAGGCTGGTCGCGCACACGGTGAGACTCACACGAGGAAGTTCGCTCCGAACGAGGAAGTTGTCGTTACGAAAGCTCAAGCTAGACTGCTCATGAAACTTCTCAACAGCATGTCTGGCTTCCTCAGGAGTTCGTTTAGTTACTGCTACATCATCCGAAAAGGCTTAGTTCCCATATATATTCTGGATGTTTTTTTTCATATATTAATGTCTAGTACCAGGCTGAACAGGGGAGTTGATAACCATCCCCTTGTCTTACACCAGTTTAATTTCAGTTAGTAATATTTTTTTTTTTTAAGAAAACAGTGTTAGCTGAAGATAGAAAGACGTGTAGGAAAGCATCATATAAGTTTGGACGCTGATGACAGGACGGAAAGAATAACCGTTTACAACTTAACGACGCGAGATTCAACTGAATTTAGATTTCTGTAAAGCGACTTCCTTTGTGGAGTCTTTGTTTCCTGTTGAGTGGCGGTCAATATCCTCAAGGCAATCCGTTGGAGCGAAGTATGGAACAGTGTTTACGATCGCTGCTTTGCAAGTAGTAAACCTGTTGTGCGTCAACTCTCAGAGTGAGTGGAGCGCTGCAGCCAGACGACATCGCACTACAGCCGTCTCAATGAAAGCAACGCCAGCATTGAGGTGGAAGCAAGTGCTGTGTACTTAATACTATCGTCACCGACAAAATACCTTTATGAGAGTCTGGTGAACGGGACACAACTCTGAAGAACATTACGTAATAGCTGTCCCCGTGACTTCATGGAGCCGGAATTTAAGATTTGCGAGTCCACAGAAAAACTATCAAAGAAATTTTAGATATTGCCAGTAATTTCGTTCGCTTAAGGTTTAAAAATACCCGTCTTAAAATTATTATGTCATAATTTTTTAATTTAATTTAATTGCAATGGAGCACAGGCTCCGGTGGTAATTTCCCTACACACCCATCTTCCCCCTTTCCTGCACCCACCTACATTTGCCCTCTACAAATTTTATCTTTAAATTCTTTCAAAGTTTTCGGTAAATTATTCATCATTTCTCTTGGTAACTCATTCCAATCCCTGACACCCTTACCTAAAAAGGAGAATGTTCCTAAACTCTTGTGCCTGAAATCGAGTGCCAGCTTGTGGTCATGGTCATCTTTTCCCTTCCATGAACTACTTTTCATACCTATTGTAATATCTTTCCATGCCTCATCGCCAGTATATGCCCTGTACACTCCCATGACCCTCCTCATTCTCCTCCTGTCTTGCAATGAATCACATTCCAGCTCCTTTATCATATCCGTCACTGATTGCATTCTGCGATAATTTCCAAAAACAAATCTAGCAGCCCTTTTTTGCACCCTCTCCAATTCCTGTATTTGATACGTAAAATGAGGGTCCCATACTACACTACCATATTCGAGCAATGGTCTGACCAAAGTTTTGTGCATCCCCTCATCACTCTCTCCAACAAGTGCAGAAATTTGGAACCTTTTCCTACCACCTGTCCTATGTGTCCTACCCAGTTAAGTTTGTTATCAAAAGTAATGCCAAAATATTTACATTTCAAGTCTTCAGCAAGCAATTATTTCCCCACCTTATATTCATAATTAACCTTTTGTTTTTTATTTGTGTATCTAATTAGCTGAGTCTTCTTTGAATTTATCTTCATCCCATGTTTACCAACCCAACTAGATATCCTGTCCAGATCACCCTGCAACTGTTTACAATCCTCTAATAATGAACACAACGTCAGTGGGAAAAAGAAACTATCGTGTCCCACAAAAAAATTACTGATTTGTGGATATATTTTTTTTCTTTAATTTCTTAGAATTCCAACTTCACATCAAAATGATGGATATCACATTTTACCAACTGAATAGTAGGCACACTAAAACAATTTCTTGTCTACCAACACACATTTAATGCAAGTACGAGCAGAATCAACAAAACACAATTGCATCTCGCAGGGAAATATGGAAGTTAGACTACAGTACCACGTGTCGGAGTGAAACGAAAGTAAAATACTTTCAATCTATGTCAGTAACATATTGTACGAATATGGTATGAATATACCAAATGATTTATTAGTAATTATACTGTTTATTGTTATGAACTACTCTCAACGCGACTTCCTTGAGGGGTAACTATAGCGAACAATCGCTTTCTTACTTCTTCGCTAACGACCACACAGTTGACGCGCGCTAATGCCACTTATTTCTTCACGTGAAATTCGAACCAAAGATAATTAACATGTTTGATTCATAGTTCTTTGAAATATAAAAATTATCTTCTACTGGAACGCGTGAGCTGAAAGCTAAAAGCTTTACGCATTCAAAGAAATTCAAAGGACAGTATTGGACCTGCGCCGAAAGACGGTTTCCTGGTAGAGTAGAAATTTGAAAAGTAGAGAAAAGATACTTCCGAGAAGGAGTCGGGTTGCGGAACGCCTCTGTTGGGAACCAGCGAATCAAACAGTGTGTTACGAACATTTATAAACCATAAGTTTTATGTTGCATGAGGAGTGCGAATGGAGATGGAAACGCTCCCATTGTCTGGAATTTCGCGGGCCAGCTAAAACACCGGAGCCTGGATGCCTTGGACGGGGCCGACAAGCGAGGAGGAAGACATTCTGTTTGTGGCCGGCGAACAACCCACAGCGGCCCACCCCGGGAGAGACTGTTTTCAGATCGGAAAGGGAGTCGACCTCGACTGGGGTCAGAGCTCGCCTGGCCGAATTCTCCAAGGACCAGCTGCTTCAACCTGAGGCAGCCATCACCGGCCTCGCGCCCAGCTGATCAACAGGGTCCGTGAGACTCTGTTTTATCCGCACCTCATCTGCTACGGTAAAGAACCGGCGATGTATAGACACTCTAGCGTCATTCAACCTGAGGCAACGCTCTGAGATTTGAATCATACTCTGAATTGTTCAAAAGATACGTTTAATCTTGTAAACTCCTTATATATTCTGATTTCAACAAATCAACCATTTTTTTTATTCAAAGTAAATAATATAGGTATTGTAAACCATGCTTTCAATAACTTCCTTTCCAATGTATCAGTATATCATGTGAATAGATGAAGATTTGTGCCTTTAATAGTAATTTCAAAAATACAATCGCTTTGATAAAAAATATTTCAGAATTGGAATGTCGCTTCTCTCAGATAGAGAACACTTCCATTCTTGGCGCCTACCCGGGATTAATTTTGCAAATTAACTTATTAATTAATGCATCTCATTAGTTTTTCAATTTTAATAACGACTTAAAAACCAGAAGCCAAAAGCGCTACTTTCATGTTTAATTAAATTAAATATTACTTACTCTTATTACTTTTAATCAACATATTCAGTTTTATTTTAATGCATCTATTTCATTTAACAAAACCGTATGAAATAAATACCCATACTAAACAAAAAAATTTAAAACAGTTGTAGCGTAATATTTTGTGATCAAGACTTAAAAAAAATTTCGCTAGACATCAATCACATTAATAATATTTTATGTGAATATGGCCTGAATTGGTCCGGTGGTTAGTCAGCGAAGTTGAGGCATGCCTAGGAATTTATATATAAAGATTTTCGGAGTTAGTTTTTTTTCTCACTATATTTAATTTATTTATTTCTTATTCTTATTCCATGTGAAAGACTTCTGGGATGGATGAAATGTCATTGTTGATCTCACAGATACGATACAGCCGAAAATCATAATGAAAAACTATTTTTCAATAAAAAAGCAATAATTAAGCTTTAAAATTTACAACTAAAATTACCTAAAGCCACACTAGATACAGTTGATTCTTTCACACATGTTCTTGAATGGAGTAGAAGGAGTTGCCAGTAATCTCTCAAGGTATTCTGTAAAATACATCTGTATTATCTAAAAGAATATTTATAAAATGATTTTGACGATCATTAGCTCAGTTCAGTTCAACGTAATTTTTAGTCCTGGTTTCCTAGTACGTGATGTTCAAGTGGATTTATTTTGTGTCGTTGGACGTTGGCTCACAGCTGGTAAATACTTAGGATATATCTTTGGTCTATAATCAGTACATGAATGGTTGCTACCTTTGACTTATCTGATAGCTTTGCAACTGGATCCAGTCAATGACGAGTCTGAAATTTTGCTCTTCTGTTGCGTCGAATAATTTACACTTACCTAAACTTAATTTAAGTTATTTATTATTTAATTTTTATGGACCAGAGAACTTTGAAATATACGTAAAATGTAAAGCAAGCCTGTGATAAAGTACCAGTAACCTCCGAAATAACAAAGTAGCTAAGAGACATGCGATAACTATTGTACTTTTTGTTTTCTAACATCTGTAAATTGGTTCTACTTAGGATGGTAAAAATAATTTTCTTTGGTTTATTTAAGCGATAATGCGTGAAAAATCTAGCTAGCCTGAACGATTATATTCAGCAGTTGCCTCACCTATTTGGATTGGGATTTTATAGTATAAAATCTTATGGTTTAGCTTAAAATCTACAGTATATGGTATGAACGTTTCCTGAGAACATAACGAAAAATGATAATTCTTTCGTTCTGAGAGCAGAATGGTGCCTCAGGAGACATTGCATCTTAGATAAGCACTTCTTTACAAGTTACCTACCAAAGATCACGCTACAACACAGATAAACATATCACCCTTCGAATTTTTCACTACCAAAATTTGGTTATTTATTTCTTCTGTTTTCTGAAATATAGCACTTTTGAAAACTTGATAATCGTTAATCGTACCACTTGAGAGATATCTCTTATTCTTTGCTCTTATATATTAACGTGTCCTGTCACAGTTGCCATAGAAGGTAACTCTTGGTCCAGGATCTGATCCACTTTGTGAGTCCTGTACAATAATCGCCAAGTAAGATAGCTCATAGCCTTAGTAGTTCAATAATGACAAATAGTTTTTTTTTCCATACTGATTTCTTTATTGGAATTACAGTCCATAGTTTGCCACCAAGCTCTTAATTACTTAATTCAATTTGGTCCCTACAAAGACGAAGGAAGGTTTTCTGTACAAGCTCCGAAACTTCATTGTATTGTCTTCCTTACGGTGAAGTCCTCACTGCCCCTCCATCACAAGCGGGGCCTGTCTACCGACCCAGCTGGTCATTAAAGGACTCCTCTGTGTGACTTCCACTCAGCACCCTCACTGCTATCACAGCGAGCCAAGGCAACACAGCAAGGCAACGTAAAATCATGCCTTCCATTACATACGGGATGGCCGTGTGTATATATTAACTATCCGCGGGGAACGTAGCTGGAATATTTGTCTATTAGCTGAGAAAGACTTCGTTCTTACATAGCTGAGCGATTCTTTACATCCGCTCCCTTCTGCCGATCGCGAGCAGAAAAACCAGTGGCGAACCGCCCAGGCAATAGCGTAAAAAAAAATACCACAACCTCCAGGCACAGTCCTGATGTAGGCCCTCTGGAGAAACTGGTTACCCTGCGCAGGTAGAAATTATTCTAAATGGCTCTACCATTGGTTTTATGATAGTAAATCTGAGCTTGGCTGAGTGGCGCGCGACTTTTGTTTATTTGCAAGTTTATGTATTTTATACCTATACAAAAAGATTTTTTGTGTTATTCTAGATCCATAATTTTTCAAATGAGAAGTATAAATAAATATTAGATTGTCAGATCTGAAAATTACATTTTTCAATATAAAAATGGAAATTGTCACATAACAGGATAATTAATTTTTAATAATCAATAATTAATGCCCAGTGGTAACCAAACTGAACTGTGGTTCAGTGGGACTCCGAATATTTCGACCGACAGACGAACGCTGATAAAATCGCACAGCCTATCGAATCCATCTAAGAGTATGATTAACATTGGAACGGAATTCATCGTCATCATCCTCAACAGTTTCCAGCCTCTGGCCGGGTCTGCTTCATGCACAAGCATCTCCATTTCCTTGTTTCTTCCCACCACCTCTCTGTCACCACTTTGTTCCAGTCCTCTCCTCTCTTCCGTACGCCCTCCTCCACTCCTTTCAGCCATCCATCTCTTGGTCTTCCTCTGGGTCATTTACCATGCATCTTAATTTCGTGGATTTTTCTTGGTATTCTCTGAAGCTCCATTCTCTTTCCATGCCCACACCATCGCAGTCTGGTCCTCTCTACCCTTTCCTGTAGGGGTTCCTCTTTTATGATGCATCTAATCACTTCATTCTTTATCCTGTATATTTTAGTAACCCCCATTCCACCTCTTAAAAACATCATTTCACTTGCTTGTACTCTGCTGATGTCCCGCTTCTTCATTGTCCATGTTTCAGAAGCATAAGTCAACATAGGCACATAGTATGTGTGATACATTATTCTCTTGCTTCCCTGTGGCACATATTTATTCCATATCAGGCTTCTAATGTTCCTTAGAAACGCCTCTGCTTGTCTTCCTCTTTCACTTTTCTCGCCATCATTTCCCCCGCATTCCTCTAATACACTCCCAAAGTTCTAGTCCAACCGCTTCTCCACGTGCTGGCAGATGGGCAACGGCTTAAAGTAGGAAATTACCTTGTCGGAGGAAGGGGAGGTACAGTGGGGACCTAGTGTGCCCCGGTACCGATACGGCAGGTATGAAGGACCTACAGGAACCCTGGAAAATGGCGGCCAACGGGACTCTGGTGAACCTACCACAGGCCTAGCAAGCCAGTAGTGGTCAGAGCTTGCTTAAAAAACAACATTACAACGGAATTGTGAAATTTAATTTATGGTAAACATTCTGAAGATATAACATGGGTGATGAAGGAGAGAGACAAAAGTGGAATACGACCTGTGGACATGAAGTTTCAGAGGAGTAGAGTAGGAGTAACAAGAAGAGACAGAATACGGAATGAGAGAATCAGGCAGATGATAAAGGAAGAACAGCTACAACAAAGAATTGAAAAATCTGGGTTGCAGTGGTACAGGCATGTATAGAGAATGGGAGAGAAGAAGCTACCAAGGAAGATGCTGGACATTGAGCTGAAAGGGAAGAGGCCTAGAGGAAGACCGAGGGACAGATGGATTAAAGGTGTTAAGAAATGTGTGGAGGAAAGAGGAGGGAATTGGGCGACAGTGGAAGAAGAGAGATGGTGGTTAGACAGGAAGCGCTGGCGAGGCTTTTGTTCCCAGTAGATGCGGCCAGTGGCTGGAAGCTATGCTAGATGATGATGATGATGATTCTAAAGAAATTCCATCACCAACATTTATGCTTTGCTTCCTGAATAAAAATACAATGCAAACGCATTACTGTGCAAGCAAGTTTAGTGCGGCTGATGCAGCCAGAAAATGGCGGTATTAAACATGTATGACGTTAAAAAAAGTGTCAAGTATTTTAGGAGGTGAAAGCATGTATTAAAAGAAGAAAAACATGTCGGATTAACATTGAGCCTCAAACTCATACTTTCTGAGTTCATAGCAGGAGCTGACTGAACGCCCGTACATGGCAAAGCATGCCTCTGCCCACCAGTGTAAGGAATCAAGTACACTTTAAAACTTCCCAGCGTGGTTCTGAGCGTCTTCAATGCATGTCACCGCGTACAAGACAAACCAGAACAGTCTCATAGAGTACGTGATTTCTTGCGCTGAAGGGCAGAGGCATGCTTTGTCTTGGATGGGCGTCACATTCAACACCTGCTATGAACTCCTAAGTATTCGTTTGCGACCCAACGTTTATCACATATCTTTGTCTTATTTTGTTGCGTACTATCACCACCTAAAATATTTGACTTTTTTTTTACCACCCTGTACACGGTTCACGATTGGTAGGGTTTAATCCGTTTAGTCTCGTTACGGCGGTATTGTGAGTGGGACAGATCTACTTGCTGTCTGGGCTGCCAGGCGGAACAGACAGCCGCCCGCTCCGATGAGGCGGCGCGCCGACTCCATTGTCTGCTGTGACAACAACAAGTGTCTCCCGCGCCACCGGCTGTGTCGATTTATTTTCCTCTTCCGCCTCGTCTCCGCGGGGCTGCGACGTCTTCATCAGGACAAGTCTCGAGTCGGCGAGTCGCTGACAATGGCTGCCAGCCGCCATTCAGTGGCTGACACGCCGCGGCGCAATTAGGCTCCGACAAGTGGCGCCCAACGTGGGGTTCGACTAACGGGCCGCTGTGGTAAGCACTTTACCACGGGTCGGTCTGATGACAGCGGTGACGACTCTTGACTTGTTTTCAGATCGAGCGTGGTGGGCGAGCGGTAACGCTCTGGCCTCGCGATGCCTGTGAAGTAAGCTTGTAACGGAGGTCACCTTAGGTTATGCAGATACCTTAGGGGATGCAGATGTTCAGTTCTTAACATCTGCATATGCTATGCGGAAGCGGATGAGGAAAAATAAAGTTATAGCTATTTAGGTTTTAATATATTTTAAAAACTACTGTGACCGTTTTTTGCTTATCGTCACGGGTCTAGAATAGTTTCAGTTTTCAGGGTCAAAGGTTGTTGCAGGTTACCTGGTCTGGCCAAATACTAACTTCACCTGTGTTTACCCTTAGAGTGAATAAAATCTCTTGAACTTGAAGAACTCAGAAGTATTAATAGACGTATTAAACACCGGGAGGGACGATCGCACTATCGTATAATTGTTTCAAAGGTCGTAGTCTCGAAACTTGCTGAAATACAAACTTGACTTGTATTTCATCCTAAAACGTCATTCTGCAAATCTTGAAGAATTTCTAATCGCTTTCAAAGCATCACGTTTTGTTTTTTTTTATTGAAGCTGGGCAAACATTCATAATGTAACCTTTGCTCATAGTGTCTGTAACGGACAGAGAACTTAATACACATTCCCGATTATTAAATAGTTGAGCAACTCTGATGAAATGAATTGCCAGAGCACTCGGTTGGGTAACATATTTGGTCTGATTTTCAGATTAAATAACCCAATAACTCACGTACAGCGAACATGAACAAAGACCATTAACGAAAGTGATCAGTAAAATATTTAACTGTGAAAACAGTAAGATATATATATATATATATATATATATATATATATATATATATATCTGAATGTAAATAAAATATCCGCTATAATTCCGCATTAAAAGTTGAGGATGCGAAAGAGGAGGTGGAGTATCATGCGGATTTTCCGCTCTTGCGGATGCAGAGCTCCGTTACATCCCTGCTGTGAAGCGGGTGAGACACATCTGCTTGTTATCGGAGACTACGGAGTACGCCGGTTCGAATCCCCGTCCGGCAATCCATATTTCTGTTTTGCATAGTTGCATCAAATCACTCGAATCCAATGCCGGGATGGTTACTTAAAAAAACCTTCTCCTTCCTTTCCTCTCTATTACTTTCCGTATCTATTGTTATTATTAGTGGCGAATTCTTCCAATGAACGGAAGACGTGAAGCGAATGATCCAATCAAGTTTACTTTGCAATCTTCTTATTGTTCCAATAAGCTTTCATTCTTTCCAAGAAAGCTTGTTTGCATTCTTGCTACCACTTTGGTATTTGTTTGTTTTTGTTTTAGTTTTGTTTGCTCAGTTGTAACTTGCCATATATCTACGTTGTGACTGAAGATGTCTCTTTCTAAAATGTCTGTTGATCTTATGTTTGCGTTTTAGAGATCCTTTCGAATTTCGTTCAGCGAAGATGTTGAATTTTTAAGTGAGATTACATAATTTATTATCTTTTTTGTCGATTGATTTTCTGGTAATGTGTTATTATTATTATTTGGCTTTCGGTAATTTTTGACTGCTAACAAAAATACATTTCCATACAAAAAACGTTCAAACATTTATAATACATTATTTGGCCGTCAACAAAATACATAGTCTGCCAATAAACATATTCAGGTACTTCTCCTACATTTACAAATCCATCTTTGAAATAAACAAACTAAAGACGTTATTTAGTGTCAGAAAAAATATAGACATCTATATTATGCAATTAGGCCATTCTTAAAACCATATTTTGCAGCAATCATTTGTAAGATATTTGCATATATAAACCCTTATATATAAATACATTAAAAAAACTATTTGGTATGAAATATGGTAAAATTATTTATAAAACATTATTTCACCACCACAAACAAATAATTTGGCAACAATCATACATATAACCGTTGTAATACATTAATCATAAATAGTAAAAAAAACATTATTTAATATAGTAAAAATTATAAAAGTTTCTGATATGTTATAGAACTAAAGTTAAAACGCAATCTAAGAACAACAGTTATGGTAAATGTTTTTAAGAATCATAACAACACAGGTAACATACTGTGTTTATAACATGTATCTGTAGCAACAAGTAAAGGCTCTTATGTAAAAACCTAGCTACATACTCAACTGCACCCTCAAAAATGCAACTCTGAAAAAGTTCTAAATGTGTTAACAGGTATGTAAAAGTGTATAAAGTGCTGTTATAGATGCAAATCGTCAGCACATCTCCACTGATAATGCCCCACACTGTAAGGGTGAAACGCATCTGGATAGTTAAGAACGCTATAACCACAACAAGTGTTTGTAGATGGTAGTTTCTTTAAAAATTTTGTCAAAATAATTTATTTAGAAACATTCTAGCACATTACTTCGGGAATCCAATCAGAGGACGTTTAGTCATATTACCATAACTATCAGTAAGAACGATAATAATTAATTTTTTTTCTTAGAAACGTTTCCAGAACAAATTCCTCGTACTGCTATAGGTAATACACGCCATTTTGTACGGGTGCTTAAACCTTTGTTGCCGAGCTTGCTGGGCGAGGGATAACGTTATCGCCCTGCATTTGAGAGGACGCGTCTTCGAATCCACGCCCGGCTATACAGATTTGGGTTTTCCATGGTTTCACCAAATCACTAGACGCGAACGCCGGAATGGTTCATTCGAAAAGGCTTCCTCCCTGTTCCTATCTAGGGATTGCAATCCAGCAAAGCGGGATCCCGCAATCCCGCATCATTTGACAGTCTGGTGGATCCCGCACAAAATTAAGCGCATCCGCAAAATGCGGATAAAACGCGTGTCAGTCTGCGTGACTCGTTGCCCCACTCGGTCTCTGTCGGATTTTTGCACTGTTTGCCTGTACCCTTCCAGTTGGCTTTTGGCGCGTGTGAACAAGCGTTTGTTTTTGTCAACCTTCGTCATTCGTACCTATATAGTTACACTATTACGAATTAATTTTCGAATCCACATTTCTGTAATTTGAGTTATATTGCGTATTTAGTATGATTTTGTAACTATATAATTATTTTTTATGTGTCGCAAACGTTATTTGAACTACAAAGTTACAGATTTTTATTCATGGTTTCAGTTTTCCCATTTTCTGTATTTGCAGATAAAGTTATTGTGACAATTTCCTTTTTTGCGACTGAAAATTGATTATTCGTTGATAGGAAACTAATGTTATCGTAATTTTAATCGCATACCTATTTATTTAGCAGCTATCAAAAGGCAATTGTATATCCTTTCACTTATTGCTGTTTTGGCCGCTGCCTCAATGCGTTTCTTTGACGAAAGCCGCCTGTTTACACGTGCCGCTCAGGTTATAGATTAATCCCTCTTCTCCTTGTTATTATTTCGACTAAAGCCAAAAAAGTTATAATGAAGTTTTCACGGGTGTATCAAAGAATTGTGTTGTAGCAACACCATACTTCGACCGCTGCCCCCGCCGTCTACCTCACGTGTGAAATCTCGTGTTTTTACAATGAAATCCAGAGATACAACCTGTGAAAACTTCACTGCAATCATTCGCCGAGAAAGTCTCCTTTCTTACTAAAAAGTAATAACTTCCACTCTTAAAACGTCGTTACGCCACATATGTAAAATTGAAATACTTGACAGTTTAAATGTTGGTGAGTAGTTTCCTTTAATAACATTGAATCAACTGTAAGATCAATCAAGGAATCAGGAGATATAATAATTAATCCCACAAAAACAATTATTGTAAAAAAAAAGCCAAGTCTCATCCTTGTGCAGTGACAAAAAGTTATGAGATCTTGTTCTGAGCCGAATCTACACTTTACAGAGTATATTCACTTCACTTTCTGAAATGGAATGCTTTCTCTCGGTGTTATGGAACGTTTATTAAGAATTGAAGAAAAAAAACTCTGGTAACTTGGCCACTAAGCAAACCATGTTTTTAAATTCATGTGAGGCATTGTAATGCACATAATATGACCTAACACTGAATATTTTCAATTTTTTATCATTTATTTAAAAATTGGTTTAGATTGAAAAACAAAAATGTAAAACCTCGAAATGTACTTAAGACATGCTAAAAAGCTTTAATATCATTTTGCCTATTAAAATATTGTTAACTATTAATTTTTATCATTTAAAATTTAAATTGAGTTATTGATTTCATTATTATTTAATTTATTAACGTTTTAAGTAACTTTGTTTTAATTATAAGCCTTAAAAACTGTTTGCGCCAATCCCGCATGGATCCCGCGGGATCGGCGCAAATCCCGAGGGATTGCAATTCTTATTCCTATCCCCCTGGCCTTTCCCTCCGCTTATGACCTCGACGTCGATGAAGTGTCAAGACATATTCAAATAAACAGAATCTGCGTGTTGATTGTGAAGGTATCGAGGTTTACGAGCTCCGACGTGTCATCCCCTCCCGTAGTGAGAGCTGGGGCGGGCAATTCCCCGGCCGCATGCGTCCTGCGGGCGGCAATCCTGGAATATTTACGACCCTCGGGACGCCGTCCGGGATACACAATATTCCCGCCGACACCGCCCCTGCGCGGCTCATGAATGCCGCCCGCGCGGCACGCCGCCGCCATGTTTATAAAACACAGTCAGTCTCAGGTGAGACGCCACTTCCTTCAAGACGTCCGACAACTCTGAGGGAATACGAGAAGCCGCGGTCAGAGGGAATCACAGAGCTTATCATACACACTGGTCAGCCAAAACATGAACACCACCTGCTTACTACTGCGCCGGTCCATCTTCGGAGCGCAATACGGCACCGATTCCACGTGGCATAGATTCGAAAAGTCCTAGTTAGGTTTCCAGAGTTGTCTGGCACCAGATGTCTACGCATACGTCACGCAATTCCCTTCAATTTCGGGGCGGTGCACGTTTGTGGGCGCGGCGGCTGGGAACGAGCATCTCGGGAACGGCGTTGCTGGTCGGCTGTTCGCGTGCTACTGTAGTCAGCATCTACATCTACATACATACTCTGCAATTCACAAAATTGTGGGAGGCAGAGGGTGCTCAGCACCAAAGCTAATCTCTTTGTTGTGCATTCCAAGCCCTAATGGTACGAGGGAAAAAAGAATTCATATAAGAATCATTGCGGCACCTTATTTCTCTAATCTTGTCTTTCCTGTCATTCCGGCTCAAACAGGTTGGTGGACGAAGTATTTCACTACACTCGTGAGTGAAAGTGGGAGTACACATGTTTACCAATAAGTTTAAACAAAACGTGTGTCGTCTATCTACCAGAGACTCCCAACCTAGTCTACTAATCAGTTCTGTGACGCTTTCATAAAGACTGAAGCAAGCGGTCACGAATCGAGCGGCTCTTCTCTGTACTTTCTCTATACTTTCGATCAACCCCTTACGAAACGGATCCCAAATGGCAAAACAATAGTCCAAATGTGGACGCACAAGAGATTTGTACGCTATCTCCTTTGTTTGTTCATTACAATTTTTCAATATTCGACCTA
This sequence comes from Vandiemenella viatica, assembly GCA_031002005.1. NCBI lineage: Eukaryota > Metazoa > Arthropoda > Insecta > Orthoptera > Morabidae > Vandiemenella > Vandiemenella viatica. Next base: position 267,611,827 of record JARYHS010009186.1, read on the forward strand.
TGAATCGCAGCCTAGTATTAGCTCTACCTACTAACGAATTAATGTGTATGTCTCATTTCATGTTCCTACGCAGAGTGGTTGGAGGCAATGTTTCACCCTTAACGATTTTGTCGCTAGATTTAGTGAATTTTGAAGCTCCAAAGCGATATTTTTAAATATGTTATATCGCTAAAAAAATATTTGGCGTTTTTTGGTGATATTCAGCTTTGCACAGTTGCGAAAAACTTTATTGGAATTTCGGTAGGTTATGCTTCTGTCATGACTGGTATAAATAATGGCGTACACAATATATTTTAAACGAAATACCATTTACCCAGTACAAGAATGCTGCTGGAATTAATACCTTTTTGGAGTTATCTGATTTAGCCATATCCTATCACTTTCACACTCGAATGCCGCAGTAGAAAGAATATTCAGTACAATGAACATTCTTAAGAACAATTGAAAGCTGTAAATAGCCAAATCTTTTTATGAGGAATCGGTTAAAAATTGCAGTTACGAGATTCCGACTGATGTGATTGCTGCAATTGGTGAAGATGCTAAATTCTCTTTTAAATCTAAGACTGAATATTCAGCTCACCCTTCCACATCTGCAAGTGATGCAACTCCAATGATACACCAAGATGATGAAGAAGAAATACCGATTGAAGAAATTTGATGATGATTTTTAATAGAATGTTAAGTTTAATTTAATGAAAAAACTAATTATTAAGATATTTTTATATTACTTTCCTTACAACTTTCTTTTCTTTCATTTAGCGATTTCTAGCGAATCTTTTAGTTCTAAATATCCAGCAATCTAGTGACTTTTGAGACCCGGTCTAGCGACTTTTGTTTTCGTTAGGTGGCAACACTGGTTGGAGGACGGTGAAACCACGACTGGGCGACAAGGTGAGGGACGTCCACGCCCCATCACAGAACGTGGAGGTCGGAGGCTTGCCCGCTCTGTGAAGCGGGATAGGCGGCGATCTGTGGCAGATCTGACAGCAGAGTACAATGCACAAGTGTTTCATAGCACAAACTGCTGTCAAATCTGCCACACCGCTAACCAGGTATTCAACTTCTCTGGATGCGCGAGACTTTTACCTGTTTCCAAATCTGGAATGGCTTCAAGACATGTTGTTAGGGTCTTCGGTGGTTTAAATTAATATACAGATTAATTAGAATATAATCCACCAGAAGGCTATGTTGAAGATGTTTGTTTATTTTCAAAAAACAACAAGTCAGCGATATTTATCACAAGCAAAGATACAATCCAGAGATACTGGCGCAGTCTTTGTCAGATGCAAAGTGACTGTAAACTCAACTGTGAACTAACTGAAAAACTAACTATAAACTGACTACTGTAAACTAACTAACTCTGTACTTCTGTTTATATAGTCCCTATCAAAATTTCTGGAATTCTTCAAAGGCATCCGCCCGATATTTCTCGAACATTAACAGTTACTCAAACAATTAAACATATTAACAACAATCGGAATTAATACAAAATCACTTAAGATCATTACAAAATGATCAGAAATGGTAATTAGAAATACTTAAAGACAAAATTATTTACAAACATGACCTGTAGACATCATAACTTGCATTAATACATGGAATTACAAACATTTAAGAAATTATCTTGCACAATTCGGTTCTTAAACTTATTGAATGGACTTTATATAATTTTCTTTCATAAAACAAAGTCTATATACACTGATTTACAAGAAATTGCAAAATAAACATACCAAATCACATTCAAGCAAACTTCAGCTCACTACAAATACTTCATACAGTACAATACTATTCAAGATTCAGTTATGAGTGCTGTTACAATGTGCTACCAATACGTTTGATAACATTCAAATGCATTTATGTGGACAGGAACTTTTTTGAATGATGTTTACGTACTTAGAAGTGCATTTCTTGACGGTTTCACCAGAAAGTTTAGTTTAACTAAAGTGTGTTTGTGTCAAGCCACGCACTTATTGGACAACCCTGGTAAACAATTGTGAGATTTACACATTCGGTTCCAAACTGCTGACCTAGGGTGGTGGAGTAACGGTTAGCGTTCTGGCCTCGCATTCGGGAGGACGGCGGTTCGAATCCCCGTCCGGGCATCCAGATTTGGGTTTTCCATGGTTTCCCAAATCACTCCAGGCAAATGGTGGGATGCTTCCTTCAAAAAGCCATGGCCGAATTCCTTGCCCCCCATCCTTTCCCGTCTTTAAAGACCTCGCTGTTAAGAGACGGTAAGCAGTTAAAAAATATAAAAAAATAAAGACCTGCTGTCTCTTCGATTTCGCTATTGGAGAGCATACATAACCGCCCAAGCCGAAGGTCTCGGAATTGACCAGTTAGTTAGAATGGCCGTTCGTCTTGGGTTCCATTTTCACAAGCGACCCGGTTGCCTCGGCTGCCGAGGGGAATAATTTTCCGGCCACCGCGAGCCACGTAAACTGTTTGCAAGATCGATCACGACATCGACGGCTGTAAAGTCGGACTGGCTGCGCTTCTTTGTGTGCGGTCTCAATAAAACCGCCCGCCCTAAAATATTGCGCGGGCGGAGTCGTAATAAAAGTAACCATCGCGGGGCAACGCACGAGGCGGGCGTTCAGCATCGATACCACGCGATAGTCGACCGCGACGACAGGTCGATAGCGGCTCCTGTCGTCAACAGGCGATAATTTGATGAGTGACTGCCCCCAGGGGTGCAGTTCAGTCGAGCGGGAGTGTCCATTGTCTACTTGCTGCTTAATTCTGCCTCGGTGGACAATAGTGTGTTAGCTGACAAGCGAAAATCACTTTACTCCTATATGAAAAGTAATAAGTAGTCGTATTTTTAAGAATCAGATAATGATAATATCTTTGGTACTGAATCTAGATGGTGGCTATCAAATATAGAGAGAAAAATATCATCTTTGGCGCTACATTATTGTTGCCTATGGTTTACCGAGTATCTGACAACGACATGAAAAGTGTATGTAAAAATACAATATTGATGAAAATTTTGAGATTACGAATTTTTAGCAATAGCTGCATAATTTAAAAATTTATAAAGATGTAAGCTGACAAGCGAAAATCACATTACTCCTATCTGAAAAGTAATAAGTAGTCGTATTTTTCAGAATCAGATAACACTAATATCTTTGGTACTGAATCGAGATTGTAGCTATAAAATACAGAGAGAAGAATGTCATCTTTGCTGCCTCATTACTTTTGCCCATTGTTTAGCGAGTATCTGACAACGGCATGAAAAATGTATGTAAAAGTGCAATATCGAGGAAATTTTTGAGATTACAAATTTTTAGCAATAGCTGCATAATATAAAAATATATAAAGGTGTAAGCTGACAAACGAAAATCAGTTTACTCATGTATGAAAAGCAATAAGTAATCGTATTATTAGGTGTCTCGTGGTTAATTATTATAAAATAATTAGTAGACGATACAGATTAAAATTTTAACTGTTTTTATTTCTCGAAGACATACACAACTTCAAAGACACTTGTCACGTGTAAGCACAAGCTCCAGTGATTACATTCAACACTTCTTCCAAAGACAATACTGCCATACACTCTCACAGTACACGTAAAACTGTTCGCTCAAAACTCCGTCCATAAAACTGTCTCCAAATCTCTGCCGCTTTCTTTATAGAAGTTTCATCGAAAGTTCTAGAACATTACAAAGGCTTCCGAGAGATAACTATAGAAATTTAAAACAATTAAAAACATGAAATAAACAACGTGGCATAACCCGAAAGTCAATCAATCATGAATTAAAAACATATTAAAACCAATCAAAATCAATACGTAATCATTTACAATCATCACGAAATGCTCAGAAATGAAAATTAAAAATATTTAAACACAAAATTATCCACATAAATTTCTTTAAACTGTAGTAAACCATCCTTTAAACATTGCAGTTCACCTTAATACCTGGAATTACAAACATTTAAGTAATTATCTTGCGTAGTTCTGTTCTTAACAATATTAAATAGTATTTACATAATTTCTTTTCATAAAACAAAGTTCATTTACACTGATTTACAGTAAATAGCAAGAGAAATATACAAAATCATATTCAATCAAACTCTAGCTGGCTACAAATGTTTCATAAAATACAATTCCATTTAAAGTCTAGGTTTGAGGGCTGTTACAGTATTCTTCGTAATCAGACAAATAATAATATCTTTGATACTGAATCGAGATGTTGGCTATGAAATATAGAGAGAAGAATATCACGTTTGGCGCCGCATTATTATCGGCTGTATGTTTGCTAGAATTTGACGACGAACACGAGAATCATATGTTAAAAAAAAAAAAAAAAAAAAAAAAAAATGTCGATGAGAATTTTGAGATTACAGATTTATAGTGAAAAAATTTATGAAGGTGTAAGCTTGCAAACTAAAATCAGTATACTTTCCTATATAACGCAATTACTATTTGTATTTTTCTTAATCAGACAAATAATAATATCTTTGATACTGAATTGTGATGGTGGCTATTAAATACTGAGAGAAGAATTTCATCTTTGGCGCCGCAATGTTGTTGGCTGTGGGTTTGCGGCACATGCGAGAGGGTTCTGTGACAGTGTCATTACGGAAGCGTTTGTAATTCGCCTCGCGTCTGATCTGGTCAACCGGGATTGTGGTTTTCAGCTGACTCGTGGATACATGTTATTGAGGCTGCTCTGTGTTTTGTGCTCTGCGAGCGTCTAACTAAGTCTGAGATGCTGCTAGGCAACGTAACAACGTCTGTCGTTGCCATGACAACTTTTAAACAACAATGATTCAACATTGCTCTAGGAAAATTACAAGTCTTACAAATACACCTGAAGATGGCGACTGAGTTTTATGTAGCTGAAATATCGTGTTTAAATAATAATATTATTCAATTTGTTTCCCAATAAACATTTATAGATGAAATAATACTTTATCGGGAAGATATAGATAGATAGATAGATATGTTCACTTTGATCCCATGTGAGAATAATCTCTGGGATGTGGAACAGTACATACACTTATTAGTAATGTCAATATTACTATATAACTGATAATATTATTATATATTTTCAACAAGTTAGCTACAACCCATCAGTATAACCAATATCTCCTGTAATCTACAAATACAATCCCGAGTTAATTAATTCTTATTATGTGGAACAGTCTATACACTTGTTACCAGCATCTAATAACCAGTTATTTTCTTACCAACCAGTTACCATGATAAGTTTCACTGTAATTTGTGACTACATATTATATTATGTTAGTTGCTATTTATGTGGAACAGTACACACACCTATTAGCAATATCAATTATATTACCAACAACTCATAAGCAGTCAATTACTTAAAAACCTGTTAGTATGATAATTTTTCACAGCAGTTTTTGAGTGTATGCTATCCCATGTTAGTTACTATATATGAGTAAAAATTTTGTAAACAGTGTAATTAATTCATTTGTCAAAAGTTTCAACAGAAAGAAAAACCATATATCATTTTAGTAATTGTGGAAAACTTTGTCACCTTCCCCTTCCATACACCATAGGCTATATACTATTTTATCAGTCATTCTTAGTTACCAAATTCCAAGAAGAAAATTGTTTCACAGAGTAAAATGGGTTCTGTAGCAGAAACTCTTTCAGTTTGGACTTAAAGTAGTTGGGTTTTTGTAGATAACATTTAATTTCTGTTGGTAAGACATTGAATAAGGAAGCTCCAGTAAATGTTAACCCTTTCTGTACAATTGACAGTGATTTGTAATCCTTGTGGATATTATATTTATTCCTAGTATTATGGCTATGTATGTCAGCATTAAGATTGAAGTGTTCAAGATTTTCTACTACAAATGATAGTACGGAGTATACAAACTGTGCTGGCATTGTTAGTACACCCAGGTTTTTAAATAGATTTCTGCACGACGTCTGTGGGCTTGCTCCACAAATAGTTCTTATAGTACGTTTTTGCAATTTAAATACCCTCTGTGCTTGTGACGAGTTTCCCCAGAATGAGATGCCATACGTGAGCAGGGAATGAAAATATGCAAAATATAGTAACTTTCTGGTTTCTATATTAGCTATTCTAGATATTACCCTCAGTGAAAATGTTGCAGAATTCAGTTTTTTAAGAAGTTGTTGAATATGCTGTTTCCAGTTCAATTTGTTATCTATATATACACCCAGGAATTTTGTGAAACTGCTTTCATTGATTGCTTTTCCTTCTGATATCACATTATAGCTGTCCTTTGTTTTATTTTTTGTAACAAACTGAAGTAACTGTGTCTTTTCTACATTAAGTATTAGTTTGTTGGCATTAAACCACCTGTTAATTTTCTTTATAACATCATTTGCTGTGTTTTAGAGGTTTTGTGCTGATGGGTCTTTCAAGGATATGCTAGTATCATCTGCAAAGAGCACCATGTGTTCATTATCACCTAGTATATGTGGGAGATCATTTATATAGATTAAGAACAGCAGAGGGCCAAGAATTGAACCCTGAGGCACACCATATTTAACTATACCCCATTCTGAGTTTATAACATCTCCTGTATTAGCATCTTTCAGTGATACACATTGCTTTCTATTTTCCAGGTATGATTTAAACCAAAGTCCTGGCTTACCACTTACTCCATAGTGTTCTAATTTACCTAGTAGAATCTCATGATCAACACAGTCAAAAGCCTTAGCAAGATCACAGAATATACCTAGGGAATTTAATTTTTTATGCATTGATTCCAGTATGTTGTTTACAAAAGCAAAAATTGCTGAATCTGTTGAAACGCCTTGTCTAAAACCAAACTGTACTTTACTGAGTAGGTCATTCTTTTGTAGATGTGCATGCACCCTTCTGTACATTGCTTTTTCAAAGATTTTTGAAAATGCTGGTAGAAGTGATGTCGGTCTGTAATTTTCAATCTTTGAGGTATCACCCTTTTTATAAAGCGGTTTGATTATTGACTTCTTGAGTGAGTCAGGAAAGATACCTTCTTCAAAAGAACTATTACAAATATGACTAATTACTCTACTAATGCTGGTGTTACATTGTTTTACTACATGGGTTGAAACCTCATCATAACAAAATGACTTTTTATTTTTGAGGGATTTAATATTTTTTTCAATTTCATTATGACTGGTGGGAAATAGACATAGGTGCTGTTTTTTAGTGACAAGGATTTAAGTATTGCTATAGCATCCATATTCCCAATACATTTTCCTTTTATTTTTTCAGCAACTGTTAAGAAGTAGTTATATATGAAAGTAGTATTCCCTCACTCGTATAAGTCAGCCAATTTCAAACACAAGAAAGAAATTATGATCAAAACGCCTTTATAAATTATTGTTTAAGTGACTGAAGGGAAAAATAATAGGAAATGTAAGATTAGTATACGAGATACTTTTGCTACATAATTCCACAGTTTGATGAATAATGGAATATGCTGTTGTTTTGAGTTATAACTAAAATAAAAAAAGAGCCTAAGTTTATCCCTGTTTTAATTAATTTCATTTACAATGCATTTTTTCTCATATTAGGACTACAAAAAGGAACAAGATTTTTTCGCTACAAATTTCGTCATTATACTATTACTGGCCAATTCAGTTCAAATATTTTAAGAAAAGGGTTAAAATTTAAATTAAGGCGCAGGTGTAGGTCTTTAACCTTAAAATAAATAAAAGAATTATTTGAAAAATATTATGTTATTTATGCTTTCCTCTGGAGACCCGAAGGTATCGATACTTTGGTGAGTACGATACTTGTTATTTCCGACACTAGTCGTGAGTACAGTATCGATAGTTTTATTCGATACCGTGTACCTATTCCCGAAGCATGCCCCAACTGACTATGCCACTCAAGATCAAATGTTGGACAAGTCCAGAGTGTAGACAAAGATTATGTGCTATAGTGGTAACAAAAAATAAGCCTCCTAGACAAAGGAGCTTTTCACATCGTCTGTTGCTCGAAGTAGTATGGGGATTCAATGTAATTAGGACGTAACAGGTTAGAAGGTCCAGCAAACAATTGCGTGGAACAAGTGGTTTAGTTTTCTCAGTATCCAGTGGAAAGATAGTGGTGTAAGATGAACAAGTTCCCGTACTTTGAAATAAAAAGGATGCGGTAAGAGCAATAGTAGAATGATTTGCTAGACGGTATATAGACATAGTTGGATAAATCACTGAATAAGAGAACCACAAACGAAGTATTTAATCTACCGATTGTATAGCTAGTGCGACGAATTAAATGGACAATATTAACATATATAAGTATAATATAACAACATTTTTTTATTTTATTTTTTTATCTCATTCCTCCCAGCTGAAGGCTGGGAGGCGGGCTGCTGGAGGATCACAGAGACTCTTTTCAGCCTACTAGTCTACGGGGAGGGAAGAGGGATGGAAGGTCGGCCGTGGCCTTGTAGGGAACCATCCCAGCATTCGCCTAGAGTGGTTGAGGAAAACCACGGAAAACCTCAACCAGGATGGCCGAACAAGGTTTTACCCTCGTCCTCCCGAATGATTGGTAGGAGGCCGAAAACGGCCTCCTTCCATCTCGATAAAACAACAACCCCTAAAACAATATTATAGGGGTTAACGTAAATATAACAAGCAATTACAACTTAACGCCTGCGAAATAAAAAGCCATCGAATCATGAGTGAAGCAAACGTAACCAACCGAGCAGCTTAGTAATGCCGTCTGCGGAAAAAGTTCATTTCCAAATAGGATTGTTGATTATATATCGAAATATGGATTTGATTTTTGGAAAATATCGTAATTTATGAGTGATATATTTTAAGACGATATATCGATAGTGAAATCTGAATATTGGCGTCGATATTTTTTAAAATAAGTAATCATTTTCCGTTTGCTTTGGAAGACGCTACATACCTCAGATTTCCGTTACGCATAGAGATCAGCAAGCTTAAGTAAATCTTACTATGCTTCTATAATTAATTTGGAAGTAACAGGTACCAAGTCTACTCAGATGATGACAAAAGTGTAGCCAAGGCATCGCTTGCTCAGCACGAATCGAACGCGAGCCGTTTGTTTGAAATGAGCGTGCGCACTGTTCAGGGAAGTCCAACTTGAAATTAGGGTGTTAGCAGGAATAGTGGGAAGTGTAAATAGCGTATTGTTTCTAATTAGAGAGCAAGAAATTTAAGACAACTCAGAATACGCTATCAACATACAAAAAAAAAAAAAAAAAAAAAAAAAAAAATCTTATGGAAAAAAGTTATTCAACTTGCCCATAATGCATTCTATGATAGCTGAACTTCTACCTAAATAGATTCCTCAACTGTATTGCTTATCAGTCTTAAAAATACACTAAAAAGATTTGCCTCGAACCTGTTTCGAGTTTTATAAATTTTTATGAAAATTATGTCACCCATAATGATCTTTTTTTTTTTTTTTTTTTTTTAAATCAGTGATCATCACCACCAAGAGAATCCATTCGAAAGTGAAAAATTTGGTTAAGAACAATATCACACATCTATTTATCTATGGACAGAATTTTTTTTACAACATCTGTTTTTATGAAATGGCATTTATAACAATGTAGATATATCGATACTTTTTTCCGATATATCGACAGACAATACTGATACTTTTTAAAATATCGTTATATCGAAAATCCGGTATTTTAAAAACTATCAACAGCTCCAGTTCCAACACCGCTATCAAATCACAGCGACCGTACACAGGTCAAGAAAAATGGAAAATATAAGAACCACAAACGAAGTGCTTGATCCATGATCTTCGTAAAGCGGTTGGACAACAAAACAAACAAATAATATTTTATTAACGTGGTATGTATTGCAAGATAAAATTTTCAGTACGAAATTACAGCAAAAAACGTATTGACGTAAATATAACAAGCAAATATAACTAAACGACTGCGAGAAATAAGCCATCGAATCATGAATGAAGCAAACGTGACTAACCGAGGCGCTTAGTTAAGCCATCTATCCAATCACAGGTGAAAAAAAATGGAAAAAATCTAATCGAAAAAATGGAATTCACTGAGAGAAAGAGCCACATGCGAAACCAGTGACAGCACAAAGAAAGCGGGTAGCACAAAATACGACACAGCGCCGGACTTAGCACAGAATTAGAAAATGGTTACAGAAGATTCGCAAAAGAAGAATTGTCTTCCAAGGTTAGCTGACACGAACGAGCGGGGATTAACGAATCAGATCTTTACTAATTTTACTGTGTAGAAAATCACGTGGACATAGTACAGTGAGATGGAAAGAAATCATAGCGAAGTGGCGATTATGCGTGAATATATCCTGAAGAGCGATGGTATAAATTGGACGGAAACTCAATTTCCAAGAAAGCAGAAGACGTAACGACGTGGAATATGGAATGCGGTGATACTGGGAAACAAAAAATTTGAAAACTCAAGGAAGAAATTAGTTAACATAATGGTATTCATAATTGACTGAAACGTAAAACAAATAGAAGATCGAAACACTTAGTTGATGGCATTGTGTGTGAATAAAGAAAAAAAAAAAAAAATGTATCTCTGTGTCGTAGGTAGAGTTGTAAACTATTTTGAAAAGAAAAAGAAGAATTTTATCAATGCAGACGAAAAAAAAATAACAGTACGGGGAAGGAATTGTGGTCAGATTCCCATTTTGTTATTTACCTGTCTCGTCTTTTATCTGAGTTCAATTTAATTGTAAAGGTATACGTTCTTTGATATGTTTTCAAATAAGGGGACATCAATTTAATACGTGTGCTGTTTTTCCGGGATTTTGGACCCCTCCCCCCTCCCGTGGTGGGTTTGGTTTAGATTTTGGCGGGACCCCCCCCCCCCCAACACCACAGGACCACCTCCACCCCCCCCACCCCTGCTGATCGACTTGTAGTTTTTTTAGACCTTCTTTTTTTAAAAAACTTCTCCTGTTTGCGAAGGCGGTTAAACCCCCCTAAAGTCAATATCTGCGGTTTTTTTTTTTTTTTTAACTCTACTGTCTTTGAAGAATTTCAAAAACTCCCATGAGATTTCCGTCGATCCCTCCCCCCCCCCTCGCCCGTTTGGTGTGATTTCTCATGACACCCCCTCCCCACTATTTCACATCACGTGCATGAAAAATATCTGATCATTGTCTTCAAATGCATACTTAGTAATAAGTTGCTAAAATAGAACATGAGAAAAAAAGTCGGACCCCTGTTACGAATATACACAAAATTACCCAAAAAGTCTATTAAAATTAAAAAGAATATGAAAGCTTTATTTATTTATTTTTTTTAAAAAAGAAAAAACAACAACAAAAATAAATTGACCATGTAGTAGAAACATTTTAGCTTATTTGCAATTCATAATATTTGATAACGTACAATCTAAAAAAAGTGATAATTTTCTTTGCTAATAAGTTCCTCACTAACGACAAAAATCAGTACTTTCTCTCAACGAGGTTGCTATTTGGTTTGGCCACCTTAAACAGCATACCGAGAGTGGTGGTGTAACGGCTAGCATTCTGACCTCGTATTCGGGAGGACGGCGGTTCGAATCCCCGTCGGGGCATCCAGATTTGGGTTTTCCATGGTTTCCCAAATCACTCCAGGCAAATGGCGGGATGCTTCCTTCAAAAAGGCCATGGCCGAATTCCTTCCCATTCCTTTTCCCCATCCTTTCCCGTCTCTAAAGACCTCGCTGTTGAGAGACATAAAGCAGATTAAAAATAAAAATGAAACAGCATTTCAAATCACTTCAACAAATTGACGAAATATTATTCCGAATTATGGGAAGTCCGACTTAGGAAAGGCCGCGGGATTCTATATAGGACGCATCTGCATTGCTCGGCTACGGCGCACACCCATTGTTTTCAGAAATTGGGGCATTGTTGGTATCGATATGGATGTTTTAAATTCCGAAATGTTCTTATTCACCAATTTCTGAGTGGAATCATTACATTTGAGCGACTATTAAGAATAAGCGATCAACTTACAAAAGGAAATCAGATCCCAAAAAAAAAAAAAAAACAATTCTTGTAAAACTAGGCCAAGTATCGCGGTCGTCTAGTAACAAGAAGTTATGAGATCTCCTTCTCAGCCAAGTCTACACTTTACAGTGTGTATTCACCTTCCGAAATACAATGTTTTCTCTCTGTGTCATAGATCGTTTATTTAGGATAAAAAAAAATATGGTGACGTTACTATTATGCATGTCATTACGATTACTGAAATGGAAGACATGATATATATTTGTCAAATTCGAAAAGTACGAGGGAAATCTTGGCTTTTATGTATTTCTGTGTTTGATAAAGCAACGCATTTAAGGTATTTATAAAGGTTTACAAAAAAAAAAAAAAAAAAAAAAAAAGCATAATGACCCAGTCACCGAATTTTGCGACTGTCAAAAATAGAACTTATTTTAATACTTCATTTATTCCTCAAAAACCTTGTTTTTTTAACTTTTTCCTTTTTTTAACAATTGAATGTCATTAAAAATAGATATTAAAGACATTATTCCATTACAAAAAAAATTCTTTTAACGATTGTTGGATGCTATTTCTATAGAACTTTAATTACTTTGACTGATTAACCAGACTCATCTTCTCGCGCCATTTTTAAACTCGTTTTGATAAAAGAAAGTAAAAATAAAATAAAAAATAAACATAAAAAGTATTATGAATCTCGTATCAAAGCAACCTGGTTTCTTAGTACCGGCGCGTCGTGATGTTTGATTGTTTGTGACGTAACGACATTTCAGTTCAGACCACAGTGCGTTCCGTTTCGTATGCTACATTTTAAAAATTTCCGTTCTGTGCAATTTATTTTTATTCCAGTGTCGCTTTTTAATCAAATCTGTAATGAAAAAATATTTTTTTTTTTGTCGGTTAGCCAAAATTAGTATTTTCGCATACTGTATATTTTTCTAATACTGTTAATACGCGAAGGCATAACTTCCTGCGTATTTTGAAATACTTCAGAACGCCTCCCTGGTTTGGATTCCACGTTAAGCTCCCCTCTAGGACTAACAGTGTTACATGTAACACGGAAAGTGATGTCTCGTAACGCAAAATTGAAACATTAGGTAGGGGAAGTTCGGTGACTCCGAACACTTAAAATTAATTGCAAATAAAAATAAAATAAACATATTTTCTGTCTTTATTTTAATCTGAAAATTAAACTAGAAACTTCAGAAGCCCTAACACTCAAAATTAATTGGAAATAAAAATAAAATAAACCCATTTTCTCTCTTTATTTTAATCTGAAAATTAAACTGGAAACTTCTGCAGTCATATTAGTTAGAAGTTAGTAATCATAAGTTTTTCTTTTTTCAACGAATTAAATTCGAAACACTTTCGCCTTAATTTCTTGGCAAAACATAAGTTTTCCGGTAGCCCCGGAAGGAGTAACAACTGGTGGCCTAATCGTTTTTTGGCCTTACAAAAATCAAAATAATAATGGATACGTCAAGAATCTATATAAACAGGACTATGATGGCTTTACTTAGATTCTCCAGTTTTTTATTCTTGTGAATATGATGTTTCGTTTTATGCTGTATTTTTATTCTTTTCTGCCACGACTGTGTTGTGGTTTACGTAGCGAAACCTGCACAGAGAGGTGAAAGAGGGGAGTGGCGGTGGCGGTGGCAGCACTGCTCAGTTGTGAGGTTGGCAGCCCTGCAGCAAGTGGCCGCCGCGCAACACGACGCGGCGCGACGGCGGCAATGCGTTTAATTAGAAACGCGAGCGGGCGGGCTGGCGGTCGCGTTGTTGCTGGAATTGCAATTAACGCCTCCGCGCCTCTCGTTCGAGTGCTACGCAGCTCTACGCAGCGCTACGCAGCACTACGCAGCGCTACGCCTCGCCTCGTCTCGGGTCTGTCGGCGGAGTCGCCCCGACGTCAGATTACCACCAGACGCTATTGTTTAATTACGGCCCCATTCATACGTTGATGGCCCTCTGGGATCTGAAGAACCAGATGACATCGTGCATACTCAAATCACTCGTACACTGGGCTACGAATGAGGACTGAACACCAAGCATCGCCAGTATACAATCAACAGAAAATCGATCCCAATAAAAACAAAAAATTCAACACTTCAAAACAATTATAAAAACAGTTTGTACGAGGGTTGTTTCAAAAATAAGGTTCCCACATTTTTTTAGGCATGGAATTTTATTCGAAAAAAACGATTACACCATTGGATATGTTGATCTTTAAGCAATTTTTCCACATAGTCCCCATTTTTTTCTATGCATTTTTTCTGTCGAGTAATCCACTATTGCATTCCCACCTCAAAGAAGTCCGCCGCTAACCCGTTGAGAAATTTGGAAACTTCTTCTTGCAACTCCTCGTCCGTCTGGAATCTTAGACCGCCTAGGTGCTCCTTCAATTTCCGAAACAGATGGAAATCGCTGGGTGTCAAATCGGGGCTGTAAGGGGGATGGTCAATGACATCCCAGCCAAATTTGTCGATTAACTCCTTCGTTTTTTGCGACACATGTGGACGCCTTTGCTGAGTTTTCTCCTACGACGATTTTGGATTGCCCGTCTGAGCTTTTTCAAGGTCTCACAATAACCTGTGGAGTTTATGGTGGTCCCTCTAGCTATGAAATCAATGAGCAGTACACCACGCCGGTCCCAAAACACCGATGCCATGATTTTTCCTGCTAACAGCTGCTCTGGCGATCCGGTGTGTTTCCATTGGCGCGATTGTTGTTTTGTTAATGGCACCACGCTTCATCCCACGTGACAATGGAATCAAGGAAGTCTTCGTTATTGTCGTCGCATTCACTGCAGAACTTCAGAGCACAGTCGACGCGCTGCTGTTTGTGGACTACTGGAAGCATGTGCGGCACCCAGCGCGCGCACACCTTATGGTAGCCTAGCTTTTCATTCAACCTCCTGTCAATTGAAGCTTCAGAAGCCTCAGGAATTTGAGCAGCCAGTTGCCGGATGGTGATTCGCCGATCTTCGAGCAGGATTTGCTCAACTTTCGCCACAACGTCGTCGGAGATCGACACCCTCCCGCTTCGTTGTTCGTCGTGGACGTCCGTACGGCCGTTGGCAAACTCCCTACACCATTTGCGGACGTGTTGAATGCTTATACACGTTTTACCATACACTTCACTCAATTGCCGATGAATTTCTACAGGTGGTAACTTTCTTGCGTGCAAAAATCGGATGACCGCACGAATTTCACACCTGGCGGTGACGGCGATGATGGGCTCCATCGCATTTGGCTGTCAGGACGGTACTGACCGTTGTAGAGCCACGCAGGTTGTTGGAATCGGTGGTGGGGGATCCGGGGAACACGGTGGTGTTGCCAGATATCGCATTGCACCATGCACGGTAAGGGTACAGAGTTGGGAACCTTACTTTTGAAACAACCATCGTATGTTCGTTCGATAGTTTAGCTCTGTTCCAAAAGTAAGGTAAAGGTCACGGGGTTCCTGCAGCTCCTGCCGCTTCCCGTATGTTCCGCGGAGGTAGAGCTCCGCACTGCCTGTACAACCTTCTGCACTAGAATGGATGTGACGGGCTCAACGCCACGCTCCGGCCGGTCTTTACCTTCCCGTGGAGTTTCCTTGACGGTACTCATTGGACAGCTGGCTGAGTGGGCCCCGGTCGTGTGCAGTCGGGTACTCTACCCCCTGAGCTACGCGGCGGCATAGCTCTATACCAAAAAAAATGAAAAATAGGATCGGATGCAATAGGAGAAGTAAGTGAATTCTACTACTTGGGAAGCAAAATTACAACCGATGGCCGAAGCACGAATGATGTTAAAAGCAGAATAGCACTAGCAAAAAGAGCCTTCATGAAAAGAGAAATCTTTTAGTTTCAAATATTGATCTAGGAATTAGAAAGAACTTTGTAAAACTCCATGTGCTGAGCTCAGCACTTTATGGTAGCGAAGCATGGACTTTAGGAATACCGGAAAGAAAGAAAATTGAAACATTTGAAATGTGGTGCTACAGAAGAATGCTGAAAATTAAGTAGACGGACAAAGTACAAAACGAACGAGTTCTAGAAATGATGGGTGAGGAAGCAAGTTTGTGAAAGAAGCTTAGAGAAAGAAGAGACAGGCTGGTAGGTAATATTTTGAGACATGCTGGACTGGATAATTTGCTGGTGGAGGGAACAGTCGAAGGTAAGAACTGCAGAGGAAGACAGAGATTGGAATATATGAAGCAGATAATTGAGGACGTGGGTTGTGTACCGAGCTTGGTGGTGTAACGGTTAGCGTTCTGGCCTCGCATTCGGGAGGACGGCGGTTCGAATCCCCGTCAGGGCATCCAGATTTGGGTTTTCCATGGTTTCCCAAATCACTCCAGGCAAATGCCGGGATGCTTCCTTAAAAAGGCCATGGCTGAATTCCTTCCCATTCCTTGCCCCCATCTTTTCCCGTCTCTAAAGACCTCGCTGTTGAGAGACGTAAAACAGTTAAAAAAAAAAAGTTTGTAAGGGGTATGCAGAAATGAAGAGGTTAGCACAGGATAGGAAAGGATGGAGGATTGAATCAAACCAGTCGAAAGACTTACGACAGAAAAAATAAACCAAGATGGCACCAATTCCTAGCATAATGCTTACAAGGAGCGGTACCTTCGTCTTAATTCTCCTCATGTAAATCCTGACGGGCACTGGCCTCGTCTATAAAACAAGATCACTCACTGATCGAGGACTCAGTTCTGCCCTGGAAGAAGAACCCAGAATGAGGGTCGAAACGTTGGCTACGATGAACATGAACGGCGCGACCCGGACAGCCAAGAATCAAGATCAATCGATATTACCATTACATGAAATTGAAGCAGTTCTACCAGTAATATTATCAGTTGAAAGACTGATCAAGAAAAACAATGATTCTTTTATGCTATTTGTTGATTTAGAAAAAAAAAAGCCCTTGGTAATGTTAGTGAGGCAAGATGCGACAAATTTAAAATAAGTTTGGTCTAAAATACCAAAATAGAAGAATACCTTATGATCTATATAAGAATCAGGTGAGTACGTAAACATGAATCATGCAAATCATGAGAGACGCATCAGTTTAAAAGGGCGTGAGACAGTGTTGCAGCTTATCTATCCCCATTAATATTCATCTTGTATATGGAGGAACCCATAAAGGAAGTAAAAGAAAAATTTGAATGCGGCATAAGTATTAAAGTAGAAAAAAAACAGTATGCTACGATTTGCTGATGACTTTGTCTTGTTAGCAGAAAGGGCTGAGGATATTGAAAAGTTACTGTATCTCATGAACAAAATACTGAAGTAAGAATTTGGACTGAATATAAATCAAAGAAAAACAAAAGTGATGAAATGTAGCAGAAATGATAGCAATAATTGCACATTAAATATAAAACAAGATCGGATACCATAGGAGAAAAAAGTAAATTCTGCTACTTGGGAACTAAAATTACAACTGATGGCCGAAGCAGGAATGATGTTAAAAGCAGAATAGCACTACCAAAAAGAGTCTTCATGAAAAATAGAAATCTTTTAGTTTTAAATATTAATCTAGTACCCAGGAAGAACTTTTTAAATCTGTATGTGTGGAGGGCAGAACTTTATGGCAGCGAAGCATGGGCTCTAGGAATACTAGAAAGAAGAAAAATTGAAGCATTTGAAATGTGGTGCTAGAGAAGGATACTGAAAATTAAGTGGACGGATAAAGTACGAAATGAACGAGTTTTCGAAATGATGGGTGAGGAAAGAAGTTAGTGGAAGAAGCTTACAGAAAGAAGAGACAGGCTGGTAGGTCATATTTTGAGACATGTTGGATGGTTAACTTCTTAGTAGAAGGAAACAGACGAAGTAAGTGGTAGAGAGAGATTAGAATATATGAAGTTGATAATTGACGATGTAGGTTGTAAGGGGTATGTTGAGATGAAGAGGTTAGCGCAAGATAGGAAGGGATCAAGGATTGCATCAAACAAAAAACTGATACCAGAGACTGATGAAACAAAAGTTTTTCTTCTTTGTGGGCTACTAGTAGTGCCCGAAAAATCTTTTTATTTTTCGGCTACAGATTTGTGATAGCCATAGATAACACATAGTATTAGCTATATGGACTTACTGTTTGTCCTCGAAGCGTTCCCAGTGACATCTGCCGTCCAGGTGTTCCCGTCGCGTTGATTCGACTGGTCGTCTCCTCGCCAGCACTTTTATCCCTTTTCTTCGGAGCCGAGGCGCCCTCCCCAGGGGATAATGGCCATCGATTGCAGATTAAACTGCCGCCTCCGACTGAGAATTAGTTAAGGACGAGCTACATTTGTTCCGATCCGCTCTTTATTGGCGATTATCAAATTACTGCCGATTACATTTCGCAGTCGTCTAGGGAGTTCTCTGGCAGGCCTTATCTTTACGACGTGGAACGCTTTCCAGAATCGCCTTCTCACTGCCTGCTTTAATGAAGACTGCACAGTGGCCAAAAGACAAAGGCTTCACTCTCGGCCCAAAACACTGTTTAGTAGACTAAAATGCCATTTGTTGAAATTCTCTTCATTTAAACAAGATGAACGTCAACTTTTTTTGGGTACATGCACAGAAAAATAAACTTTTCTTTGTTGTTATCAGTCGCGCTACTGGTTTGAAGCAATCCTCTTAATTTTCACCATTTTTCTTGTAATTAATTAATTGGTACAGTGTTAATAGGGACGAAGTGTTTCCTCTGTCTGTGTAAATGTTGGCGGTGCGGCACAGGGGCGGATCCAGGATTTTGGTTTGGGAGGGGCTTGAGCGGACTTTGGTTTAGGGTTTTTTTTTTTTTTTGTAACTTTTTAACGTCCCTTTTTAACAACGTGGTCTTTAGAGACGGGAAAGGATGGGGGCAAGGAATGGGAAGGAATTCGGCCATGGCCTTTTGAAGGAAGCATCCCGGCATTCACCTGGAGTGATTTGGGGAAACCATGGAAAACCCAAATCTGGATGCCCGGACGGGGATTCGAACCGCCGTCCTCCCGAATGCGAGGCCAGAACGCTATCCGTTACACCACCACGCTCGGTAGGGGGGGGGGCTTAGCTTGAGTGGATTTTGGTTGGAGGGGGCTTGCCTTTAGTGTATTTTGGCTAGGGGGGGGGGGGGGGCTTGGGCTTGAGTCGGGCGAAAGGTGGTATTTGTAGTCTCCTCGGGCCTCAAATGCGTAGAGCAAAAATAAGGTCTCCAAAATTACAATGTCGGAGATGGACCTAGATACTTTTGGGGGGTGGCTTGAGCCTCCTACCCCCCCCCCCCCCCCCGCCTGGATCCGCCCCTGGTGCGGCATGTCAAACAGACAGGTATAGGTGAGTCAACAAAGTGACCAGAGTTATACCTCCGGTGGGTGACTAAAACTTTCTACCTGACTTGGACACCTGACAGTGGATTTATTGCCGTCCATAAATAACTAAGGCTAGCGTTCTGTTTAGGCACGTTTGTTAAAAGACCCGCCAAATACCGTTAACTGGTGCCGGCGACCAAAAGTAGACCTTAATGCCGTTTCTTAGCAAAGAGGTGCTTTCGGAAAGTGGTGGGAGACGATCCAGCCAATAGCGATGGTGCCAACAATTTATTAACGTTTTGGTGTTTTTTTATTAATCTGTGAGCCTGTCAGATGCTTTTACTTTGGCGGGCAGTGCTGTAATTCCCCAAGGGCGGAACACCACATCGCCATGAGAGGTTGCTCGGAGGAGAAGAACGGACGAAGGGACATACTGGTGCGGAGCCTCATCTGATACAGCCGCAAGTGACCTTCACCGAGGCCTGAGCACTGGAAGAGCATTGGCCTGGGGAAGCGGCCACCACGTTGCGCCGGTCGAGAAAGCTGGACGACCCCCGCGGAACTATTCTGGCTGTTCATGCGAGGGTCCTGACCTGGCCCGTGGCGTAAAGTTGAAATCTTCGTTCACGGCGAAAACTTACGCAATCGGTTCCACCCAGTAACCGACCCTGAGATATTGTTCTAACTGTTTAACATTAAAGACATTCAACGATGAATAATTACTTATGTCTTAATAAAACAAACTTCATGTTTGCATAATTTCACAATGATCAAGTTTCAATAAATTGTACACCACTTTTCAGTTCTCCTATTGATTCCAATAATATTTCAGGTGGCTGGATACAAATTCGTTATTATTTTGATATTGAAAGTTGATAATTTTGTTATTGTTGGAACAGTATGACCCAGAATTTACTTTCCCTAAAGGCTGACGCCACATTGTGTAGCACCACATTTCAAATATTTAAGGTGTATAAATTTCTTCGATCAGCATCTACCTGGCGCCGATCTATTCGGAAGAACATAGCGTGTATTATTGGCTTAGCGGCCCAAACACACTGCAAGTTTCTATCCATCGTCCGTTTCCAGATCTCTCCCATGCGAGAAAATATTTCCAGAAGCCAGCCAAATGCTTCATACTTCTAACTTGCGCGTACGGCACACTTAATTAATAAACAATTGCTATTCATTATTCTAATGAATAATTGTGTTGACTGTTTACTATCTGAAATTTGATTGTTTGGAGATGACTTAATGCTATATAAAAGGATCAAAAAGGTAGAGGACCGTAAACAGTTGCAGGGTAATCTGGACAGGATATCTAGTTGGGTTGGTAAACATGGGATGAAGATTAATGCAAAGAAGAGTCAACATATTAGATACACAAATAAAAATCTAAAGTTTGATTATAAATAGAAGGTGGGGAAAGAATTGCTTTCTGAAGACTTTAAATGTAAATATCTTGGCATTACTTTTGATAACAAACTTAACTGGGCAGGACACATAGGACAGGTGGTAGGAATAGGTTTCAAAGTTCTGCACTTGTTGGAGAGAGTGATGAGGGGATGTGCGAGAGAAGTCTAAGAATTGGGTTACAAAACTTTGGTCAGACCATTGCTCGAATATGGTAGTGTAGTATAGGACCCTCATTTTACGTATCAAATACAGGAGTTGGAGAGGGTGCAAAAAAGGGCTGCTAGATTTGTTTCTGGAAATTACCACAGAACGCAATCAGTGATGGATATGATAAAAGAGCTGGAATGGGATTCATTGCAATACAGGAGGAGGATGAAGAGGGTCATGGGAGTATACAGGGCATATACTGGCGATGAGGCATGGAAAGATATTGGTGTAGGTATAAAAAGTAGTGCATGGAAGGGAAAAGATGACCATGACCACAAGCTGGCACTCGTTTTCAGGCACAAGGGTGTGGGAAGATTCTCTTTTTTAGGTAAGGGTGTCAGGGATTGGAATGAGTTACCAATGGGGATGATGGATAACTTACCAAAAACATTAAAAGAATTTAAAGTTAAATTTTGTAGAGGGCAAATGTAGGTGGGTGCAGGATAGGGAGAAGTTGGGTGTGTAGGGAAATTGGCACCGGAGCGATTGCTCCATTGCAATTAAATTAAATTAAAGATACTCCTAGTGATTAGATTTTATTAGTGCTATTATTGATTTACGTTAGAGCTATTTCCATGCATTATTTCCACGAATTTCATGTGATTGCCAATATATTCCAATTCAATGATATCATTAAAGTCGCTTAATCTTTCCCCTGCTATTTCAATCGATAACATTGAATACCCGCTCATTACTCCCTATAAGTAATAATTCTTCTTCTTCTTCGGTAGTCAATCCTGGGATTGGTGTGCGGCGGTCTTCCATTCAGCTCTATTCTCTGCCCTCCTCTTCATATCTACATATCTCCTGCAGCCAACATCTTCCATTATCAGCTGGATCTATTTTAAACGTGATCTTCCTCGATATCTCTTCCCTTCTACCACTCCCTCCATTATTGTTTTTACTATTTTAATTTAATTAAATTGCAATGGAGCACACGCTCCGGTGGCAATTTCCCTAAACACCCTTCTTCCCACTTCCCTTCTTTCAACGTTTTTGGTAAATTATTCATCATTTCCCTTGGTAACTTATTCCAATCCCTGACACCCTTACATAAACAAGAGAATCTTCCTACACCCTTGTGCCTGAAATCGAGTGCCAGCTTGTGGTCATGGTCATCTTTTCCCTTCCAAGCACAACTTTTCATATCTACACCAATATCTTTCCATGCCTCATCATCATTACACGTCTAGAACACTCCCATGACCCTCCTCACCCTCCTCCTGTCTTGCAAGCTCTTATGTCTTAAGATATGTCCAATTAATATTGTACTCGACGTTTTTATTCTCTTCCATATTGAATTATACTCTCCTGCCTTCTCAAAAATATCCTCATTAGTGATCTTGTCCCTCCAGCAAATGTTTAATATCCTTCTGCAGCACCATTGCTCAAACGAAATTAATCTTCTTTTCTCTTCTGTACCAACTGTCCAGGTTTCACATTCATACAGGTCAAAACTCCAGACATAAGCGTTTGATAGTCTTTTCCTCGTTTTCCAGTTGATGTTATTTGTTGTAAAAATTCGTTTCTTTTTGTTGAAGACTATTTTTGCTTGTGCAGTCCTGCATTTTATATCCTTCTTCCATCTTTTGTGATTTTACTTCATAGGTAGCTAATTCCTTCGATCACATGGTTACATATTTCCGGCAAAACGAACCGAGGAGTGTAATGAAGTGTTCACGGATGTACCGCCATATTGTGTTGTGAAAAGACGGTATTTCGACGACTATCTCCGCCCTCTTCTTCAGGTGTGGAGACATGTGCACTGGTCGATTGACCCACATAGACTGAGATATCTCGGGTGGCGCAATTCCTTATATATATGTCCGCGTCCGGTGACTGGCGTCAGACACTAAATCATCTGGGGAAACATTGCCCCCAGAGTATGGGGAAGTTCTTACAGGTGATCCCGTATCTCCTTCCAGTTCAGCTGTTGATTGACATTGCTGTGAGGTGGCATCATCGGGTGTGTGGCTGTGTTTGTTAAGACCTGAGTCATGTTTGCAGTTGTAGCAGCTGGACGATGACACTGAAGTTGTCACGGTGCTTGCAGTCCGCCTGGTTATGCAGATGGTTGGTTGCGGACTGCTTCTTAGCCTTTGCGGCTGACAGTGTGCGTGGCTATAGTTCTCGTTCCGGCCCGAACTAATATGGAGCCCTCTATGGCTGCAGCTGGAGAGAGGTACAACGTTCTCTGCGGCTACAACAATAGCGACGACAGACATAGAAGACCGCTCAGTCTCCTAGCAAACTGACACCCAACAAGAAGACGCACCGACAGTTAAGAGAATTGTAACTCCTTCGTGACGTTGGAGGCAATGTCCACGGACAAATACTCCACCCCCCACCTGCCTGTAACTTAAGGCAGTGACGGTGCCATGTGTGTGTGGATTCTTGCGAAGGCTGGTTTCCATTCCTCACTAAGACATGGACCACTGTCTCTATTGGATGTGTTGGCCAGTCGAATTTCGATCGCTTCTTTGATAACAGATTCCCAAAAATTTTAAATTCAGCCAATATCCTGACGTTATTGAACTCTACTATGTGCCCATGGTCGTTCACTTGCTCGTCGATCGCTGACTTGCTGTATTATTCCAGGCGGAGGTGGCGTTTGTGTTCTTCACACCGGTTTTCTATAGTGCGGATAGTTTGACCGATGTAGGTCTTTCCACACTCGCACGGGATGCTACAAATCTCCGGAACTCTTAGGCCAAGATCATCCTTTACTGAACGGAGGTACTCCCGTATTTTGGCCCCAAATCAATCCAGGAGAATGCCGAGATGCTTCCTTCAAAAAGGCCATGGACGAATCCCTTCCCGTTCCTTAACTCCAGTCCCATCTCGCCACTAATGACCTTAACCGTCAGCGAAGCGTAAAGCCGTAAGTTAAAAAAGAAAGAAATCATTATTCCATCGGTTGAACTGAGTTATTTACTTGGCAGTGATTTCCCGCGTCAGTGCTAGCTTGCGGGAGGGCTGGTTAGAGCCGTACAGCACGTCGCTATGTAGAGGACTCTCGCAGCTGACATTTTTGTCGACCCCCCCACCCTCCCCCCTCCCAGCTCTGATCTGCTGCCGACTTGAGCAGCTAGTCGGTAATCGCCTCTACCCCCACTCCCACTCCCAAGACCTGGGTCGACGGAGATATCGGAGACGACAGACGATGACGAGAAGGGAGGGGGGGGGGGGATACGACGTGACGCAGAAAGGGTCCCCGGCGGGCAGGCCCCCCCCCCCACCAGATTATAAATCCAATACTGCCTGAGGCAGTGCAGCCAACCGAGCGAGCCCGCCGCCCGCCCGGCCTTTGCGGCGTGGCCTCCGGGGAAGACCCGAAAAGTCGATCCGATGGAGTCGACTCGAGGTCGAAATGAAAGTCGGGAGCTTATAATGTACACAGCCGCCTCCGGGAGATTGAACATCCTCATCAGCGGGACATTACACAGAGCAGCAGGTGTATGAGATCACTCGAATCAAGGTGTACAACTGTCATCTACAGTACATATGTAAGACTAGCCAGCCAGGATATTCAATACAAGCAGGGAACAACACATCACAACTACAACATGCGAAAATTACTCAACATTTTCTGAACACTATAGGGAAGTGAGGTGCTCTGACGATTGCTTAGAAATTCAGCGCGATCTGGATGTTATTTCGGAATGGTGCCATAAATGGCAGCTTACACTTAACTGTAGAAAGTGCAAGGCAATTCAAATCTATATATATAAAGATGAATGTATGTATGTTTGTATGTTAGTTTGTTTGTTCTCCATACAAATCCACAGTTTTCATCCAATCTCGATGAACCTTTTCACACTTATCCTTTGAAACAAGGAGAAAATTACTGTGTACATTTGGTTGAAAAATTATCAGTATAAATAATACATGTTGTCTCATAATTTAGAAATACTACTGAACTGTGATAGACAGACGCGTTGGATATGGAGGTCTCTCTACTGTTTTTTCGTGTAGCGGTCATGTACCTCAGTGGCTAAAGCGCTGGCTTACTAATGTTTGGGTCGTGGTTTCCGGTTCAAATCTCCGTGGAGGCTAAGGTTTTTAAATATTCTTTTGAAAGTAAGAATCACGCCTGGACCGTCGGTTATTCGGATTGAATGTTAAACTGTACATATTACAAAGTTAGGGGTGCAATGCGAGGCAAATCGTAGGTAGTCTTGCAATGCTGTAGGTGTACACTTTTTTACGTTATAATGATCCCTCAGGGGTTGTTCGCAGTCAGTGTGTGTGTGTGTGAACCACAGTAATATTATTATAAATACGGAAGTAAGTCTCTGTCTTTTTGTTACGTTTTGACGAATAAATGGCTATATCGTTGTGATGGAATTTTATAAGGAAATCTGTATGAAGGGCACAGGATATTTTTTCCAGTATGATTAACAGTTGTAGTCACGAAATTTTGAGACCTTATCGAATGGTGACAGAAATATGTTGGAAACTGATTCTTTTCTAGAGACTGGTTTGACGGTAGAATGATATAGTGATAGCTTTCCTGTCATATTATGCCGACTCGGTGTGCAACGATTTGCTGATGACATATTAGCAGAATAGGTTGACGATATTGAGAAATTATTGAATATCATGAAAAAAATACTGAAGGAAGATTTTGGACTGAATATAAACCAAAACAAGACAAAAGTGATGAAATGTAACAGAAATGAGACCGAGAATAGTAGAGTAAATATAAAAATATGGTTGGATGCGATAGAAGAAGTTATTGAATTTCGCTACTTAAGAAATAAAATTACAACCGATGGGTAAATCAGGAATGATGTTAAAAGCAGAATAGCTCTAGCAAAAAGAGCCTTCACGAAAAAGACAAATCTTTTAGTTTCAAAGATTAATCTAGGACTCAGAAAAAACTTTTTAAAACTCTTTGTGTGGAGCACAGCAATTTATGGCAGCGAAATATGGACTTCCGGAATACCAGAAAAAATGAAAATTGAAGCATTTGGAACGTGGTGCTGAAAATTAATTGGACAGATAAAGTACGAAATGAATTAATTCTGGAAATGATGGGTGAGGGAAGAAGTTTGTGGAAGAGTTTTACAGAAAGAAAAGACAGGCTGGTAGTGTTAAATTATTGGTGGTTTAATTAATACCATAATTAAGTAGTCCACAATGCATTTTAGTTTGGACTTGTTTTCATTTTCTTAAACACGTCGTCAACGATACTGTTTACATGAACACGTTAAATCCAGCGATTGTATACAACACGTCTTCCACAGACAATACAGTTCTTGGCCGTCGTAAAATTTTGAGTCAGTGAAAACTTTGCCGAATAACTCACTGTTTCTCTGTCTTGGATGATCGATTTATATAAAGTCGATTGAAATTTCTAGAACACTTCAAAGATTCCGACAGATAATTCTCGAACATTAACAATACTTAAACAATTTAAACATATTACAAACAATCAGAATTAATACATAATCATTTCCAGTCAATAGATAATGGTCAGAAATGGAAATTAAAGATACTTAAACACAAAATTATTCACAGAAATCATTTTAAACTGTAGTAAATTGTCCTTTAGAGATCGTAACTTGCCTTAATACTTGGAATTACAATCATTTAAGCAATTCTCTTGCACAATTCTGTTCTTGAACATATTAAATGGCCTCTAAATAATTTCGTTTCATAAAGCCAAAGTCTATATACATTGATTTACAGGAAATTACAAAACAAACATCCCAGATAATATTCAACCAAACTCTAGCTTACTATAAATGCTTTATAAAACACGATTCCATTTAATTTTAGGTTTTAGGGCTGATACAGTAGGTCATATTTTGAGACATGCTGGATTGCTTAATTTGTTAGTGGAGGGAACAGTCGAAGATAAGAACTGCAGAGGAAGACAGAGATTAGAATATATGAACCAGATGATTGTCGACATGGGTTGTATGGGATATGTTGATATGGAAAGGTTATCGTAAGATAAGAAGGGATGGAGGATTGCATGAAACCAGTCGAGAGACTGATGACAGCAAAAAAGTACAAGAACGGTATTCGTATTTTTAATATTCTGTCTACGGACCACGTCAACCACTTTCCCACACCACACACAGGTTGGAAACACTGCTCTAAAGCACGGCGGCAGTGTTCCGTAACCCGATACGGAGGAGTCGGGTTTCCCATCTTAACCCCGTGGTCGATCCTGCGAGAGGTAATCCCCGGGCGAGACGCCCCAAAATCCATTTCCTTTGGCGTGCGTACAGCGCTTCGAGGGAGCTTTTATCGTCTTAAAAATTCATGTACTCGACTCCGCCGCAGCTGTTTGCGCGAGTGACGGGTCCTAAGTGCCCGTCCCCACCGCAGTCAGCGAACCCGGCAGAAATATCGGACTGAAGAGACTGCGCCGGCAAATATCAGCGCCGCCTCTCGGGAGTGTTTACACGGAGGATCTCTTGACGTGGAGCAGGCAAGACGACCTGGCTGCACAGTGGGAAAGGCAAATTAAAATGTATATCGATAAATATAGTATCGATACATATCGAAAACAACATCGATATATCGATATTTTTGCTTATAAAAATTCGAAAAATATATCAAAATAATTAAGAAAATTAAAGATGCATGCAAATTAATTTATGTATTTTTATAATCTGCAAGATGTCTGATGTAGACTTCAAAAGAAATAGATTGATAGCTCCATGTATCGACACCACAGCACAGACAACACGGGAAAAACGATGCACTGGATGGGTTATGATGATCACATTGAGCTGGCTGTATGGCCTCAGTAGCCAAAAGCCATAAAAAACTATCTGTTTTATGTGTTACTCCGTCAATCTACTCCTGTTGTCTGGTGTCGCTGAGTTAATTGCAGAAGACACTCTTTCGGACCACACAGAAGTGGCTCGGCATGTCAGATACTTCGTCAAAGCATTAACTGTTATTCATCAACGAGAAAAAAAATCAGTTGAAAACAGAAACTGTTAATTTACATCAACTCTCAACGTTTGAAGACGGATGCTTAATTAATATTCTTCAACTATAATAAAATAGCCTAAACATTAACATGTTGACGAAAAAATTGACGTTATCGTATCCTGTTAAAATTTAACAGTTTTTTTTAACCTCCAAACCATTAAAAAAAAGCTGTAAAATGACGACGAATTTACCTTTTTAATACTCATTAACAATATCGGATACGTACGTCTATTTGTTCAAAATATATATAACATATTAAATTGGACACTAAAATCCTTTTAAAAAAAGAAATTCGAATTGGCATTCAAAATTGATACTCCAAACAAAATATCGTTTTTTAATATAACGAGAATAAAAATATCGATAGTAAATATGAACCCTTTCATGGCAAAATATCGATATTTCGATTCATCTATGTATTTTGCCAAAGCCTAACCGAGAGAAGAGCGGTAACTCTCCGGCCTGAATTCGGAAGGACGCGGGTTCAAATCCTCGTCCGGCCAGCCAGATTTCGGTTGTTTCTCTAAATCACTCTAGCCGATTGCCGGTACTTTCCACTCACAAGGCTATGGCTGAATTTCTTCCCGTTCCTTTCCCGCCTATAGTGACGCCGACGAGGCATAATGCAACCAGAAAAAAAGGTAATCCCTGGCCGTGTCAAATCTCAGCATCGTTATGGCTCATACGACAGGAAGCATCACAACATCTTATCCTTCTTTTCTCCCCAATGTTTAGGTTTGGTGTGTACTTCTTCTTGAGAAATATAATCTGGGATGATTTCCATAGGCAACCCCGGTGACAGAAATGTGTGTGTGAAATTTATTTGCATCATAAATTATCTAAAGATACGATACTAAACAAAAAACTAGAAAGTGAGTCTCGTGAACTTTTTCAAATGTTTTGACACTTTATTGTAAATTATTTACCATCATCTGCCAGGTCTAAACTCAAATGTAATTTTGTTTATTAGATATCAATAACATCTGGAAAATCATAAGCAACCCCTGCTATATAATAACATATATCCTGAATCACATTCTGTATTATCTTTGTTTTATTCCAGTGTTAGATGTACTGAATCATTTTTGCTTTGTTTATGCAACGTTAACTTTCAAACACTGTATGACACCTACTACCTACATTTAATGTAATGAGGATGTGAACGTGCGGCATTCTGTGGTGTCGTGTTTCAAGAAGCCTTCAAAAACGTAAGTTTGATTAGGTAATTATTCCACATCTACCTATTTGGAAAATCTTTATACAGTACAACACCCCACAATTTTATTTTCCAGGACACACACCGAAAGCTTTACTTATGTCCAGCAGAAACTGACACAAAAACTTCTCACATCGCAAATGTAGTAAAAATGTGTTTGAAAATGAGGATCACTTCTCCAAACGCGTCACGCATAGCGTAAATTAAAACATCATCAAAAGTAACTGCGTTGCAGTAAAATTATTTGCTTACCCGTCAGAGGTTATAAATTAGCATTTTTTTCAGTACTGAAAAGTCAGTCACCATTGCGGCTACCAATTTCGGGTTCTACACTTTTGACTAGGGTTATGCTGAAATGCTGAGTTAAACACTGATTCAATGTTTCTGATTGTATTTATTAAATGTATATTATATAAATGCATATTCAAACCATTTTCCTAGTTTTGGTCATATTTTAATAATACTTATTGTCACATTTCGAGGAAAAATATGTTATTTTTTTAATAGTACAAGGAATACTAGATATAGATGAGAAGAAATTAAGATAATTATCACAAAACTGTACTCCTATTATACATTGTAGGGAGAAACAAAACTAATTTTCACTGAATTGGTCAGTATTCACCAGTCAAAAATTAAAGTTATGCATCATTGTCACACTCTAAACGTTAATATTCCGCCCACCTTTTTAACTTCGACAATGCAGCACAAGCATGCCTGTATCGATCCGCGTCAACCAATATCTCAATGAAATACTTTTGAAAATAATCCTCAGTCGACAAAATTTCCTGAAAGTGTAAATTTTGTCAGGGAATTTAGAAAGGAGTATTTTATTACAGATGAATGAGTTCTATTCTGTAAATTATCTGAAATTAAAGTGACTTCAACAAAACGATTTAAACTTTAATTTCCCAATGGTACAACGAGTGCACGAAAGCAAATTATGCTGTCTACATGAAAGCGACACTAGTAGATAAAATAAATGACATATAATTGAGCATGTTTTGATGTACAGTAAATTTAAATGTTTCGTTATATTTTGAAATTTTTGGGTCATATTTACCCACTTTTAAGGTCATATTTTCCTGCATATTTCTCTATTTATTTTGGTCTTAAAGATCCGAACCCTATTTATGACATAAATTCTTTTATACACTGTGTATATCAATTTTAAAAATTCAGCTGTGAATGATATGAATTCTACGATACAGTTAACTATATGATATGAAGAATGTTAAGATTAAATTTTCACAGCAATATATATAAGACGTGTCAATCAGTATTTAGCTGCGAGATACTGTTAACACTTAAGTACTTTGTACCATACAATCATTTCTATCCATTCTACTGCGGTTGAGGCGTGCTGAGGTTTGTATGGTATCTCCCTCTGCCAATCAGCCGCTGTCACTCTACAATAGCGATCCTGTCCGCCATCATTTTTCGCACGCCGTTCGTCAGTAAATTGTACAGTATAGCTCTGTCTCTGCCCGTTGCGTTATCTTCTTCAGTCCCAGTTGCAAACAGCTGTCAAAATGGTCTACCCTCCTCCAACCTGTTTACCTGTCGAAGCCACACTGACTCATCCTTCTGCATTTTCTGACTAAGCTTCTCAACTCTAAGACCGCGTTGACACGATGCGAGTTGACTGGAACGACAGTTGGCCGGACCGTCGGTGGTGGGGGTAAGAGAGTGGACTAGCATGCTAGTAATGATTAGAAGACAGTGCACTGTCCACTGTGAGGACAGTTCTCTACTCCTAGATTGTGATCTTGTTGAAAATAGTATGTCTATATTACAAGCAGGAATTAACATCGTAGCTAATTTATTGATTATAATGTTTAATGATATGAATAATAATAAAATAAAACGTAGAAAAACGTTAAAAGAGTGGATATTAAAAAGAAATGCTTCAATTACCTCAGCGCCCTTTTTAAAAAATAAAGTTGCATGTGAAAATATAGAGTTGCATCATTTAAGACTAACTTTACCTCAATTTGAAGAGCTCTTGTGAAATATTTTTTCCGATACATAAAAAGTGGCACCGCTCTGAAGCAATTTTTTGATAGCAGAGTCTCTTAAACCCTTGTTCTTATAATTTTTATTCTTAAAACTCCACGGAATTTCCTCACTTTCATGCAGCTCTAAAGATTTTAATGCCTCTGCTTCACTCCGCTTACTCGACTTGATTGTTGAACTCGCACGCCAGTAGTTGGTCGTGAACCGAGTCCACTATCCTTAGTCGACTGTCTGTCTGTCTTGTACCTGAGGAGAGTGGACTATCCAGTGCTGCGCGCGCAGCAAGACAGTACACGCGTTCCAGTCAACTCGCGCCGTGTAAACGCGGCATAACTACCTCATTTCTCTTCACGACTTTATCATCCATCTCCCAAAACTCTATCTCTGGCTCGCCCTTTACTCTCCTCTCCCAGTATCATACTCCACCATTCTGTCGCAGAAGACCATTTTCCCTAAGGACCTACGCAGTTTCTCAGTAAATTAAATGATAAAATAACTCCAATTCAACGGATTTTGTATGTTTTAATGCAAAGACAAATGGCTTTGCGGTTACGTGCTTTGTAGAAAAATCAGAGATGTGTGGTTACGAACCTGGAGAACAATAAAGTAAACGGTAAGTTATAATAATCAGAAAATGTTTGAATTTAGAATTATGTTAAACATCAAACAATAAGTTAGTAAACTAAATGTAAAATTTCAATATAGACTCGTCACTCAGAGGCGAAACGCGTACGGCATTAACGCATACAAAAACAGTTGCATTGGTGTTATTTTATCATTTAATTAACATTATTATTAATTAAAAATAGCTGTGCAGATGATTATGAACTCCGTATATTAACAACTGTTATATATGTATTCTTCTTACAATGTTATGATGTCTGTACGCTATTATGTTGGCTCCTTTTACTACTACTATTAGTCTACGTAATGTTTTCATATTATATGTACAACAAATATAATCTTGTATAAATTCACTTCACAATGTTAAATTAGCTGTACAGTTTGCATACTTTATGTATATACACTCTATTTTCGATAATTGTGGTGGCTATAACATATCAGTCCGAAACAGCACTTTCTACATTTTTTCTGGACTAGGGTTCCTTTCTAAAATTTATCATTTCTCTTTGTAATCTTTCATACACTTTCTGCTATTTGTTTTGAACAAACACTTGCTATGATCACACACGAACTGGTGTGTGGTGTTTACTGTGATTTGTTTATTTTGTATTTACAGTTCTAACAACCTACTCCCATTATGTGTTGCTGTAAAATCTGTGTTCGCTATCCATTAAAATATAACTTTGTTGGTGTGATTATATTAACTATTGTTTGTTATTTATGTGTGATTTTTTTTGCTGGTTTTCATGTGTCATTGTTCGTTCTATTGTTTTGAATAGTGTTTTGTTTGTTATGATAGTAAATTCATTGAGCACTTTTTTTCCCTGGGTAATGGCTTTGTGAATTTGGTAACTTTCTTGCACCGTTAATAATTATTTTCTGTATTTATTAGATTTTAGAACTTTCATACTTGTTTGTGTAAATTATGGTGTGATAACCTTACCACGTTTTGTTTATTTATGCATTGCATTGTATGAAACATACATTTCATTACAAAACTCAATGAGTGATGCTGAGAACAGTCCATTTTGATATGCGACATTCTAGAAAAATCTCCAACTTCCTGGTGATTTCATAAGTAACTATGTTAATTAAAATTTGTCTAAGGTGACGGGTGACGACAAAGTGGGCCTAAGTCATCCAAAAACACGCCGTAGTCATCAGTTAGCGTGCCAATACTAAAAATCAACTTGGATCTTCGAATGTTGTCTTGGATGATTGTGAAGCTTACAACTGACTTTCACTGCCATACTAATTAGCGGGGAAAACATTAAATACGTCAAATGTTTCAACGATCTCGATCGCTTCATCTGCCCTGCCTCAAAGTGAAACAAGTGTTTGTCATTGTATTCTACAGGGTGTCCAGAAAAGGACTCCCTGATTTCAAAATTAAATATCTCGAAAACAAAGATCGATAGAGGAATGCAGTAAACGGTATGTTTATTGTGACAGCTGTAAGAAGTGTATACAGCAGTGTGAAATAATAGTTACAAAAGCTGCTAACAGATGGCGCTGTACGCTGTACACCTCATATCAGCATACATAAGTGAAATAATCGTATGAAAACAATCTTTGCAAACAATCACATCACAATGTTTTCAAAATATTCACCATTGGTACTACCCTGAGCTTCGGATCACTATTTAGGCATTACGTATGGCGATTACAGCGCCATCTGTTAGCAGCTTTTGTAGCTATTATTTCACACTGCTGTATACACTTCTTACTGCTGTCACGATAAACATACCGTTTACTGCATTCCTCTATCGATCTTTGTTTTCGAGATATTTAATTTTGAAATCAGGGAGTCCTTTTCTGGACACCCTGTATACTCTGCGTTCGGTCTGCCAAATCTCAATAATTTCCTTAGACCATAAGATATTAGTAACCACAGAGGTATTGTGTGGACAGAGGCTGTATAATGGCTATTGTTTAGAGCAAGTAAAGTGCAAACCGCACACATGTACAGGGTGATTCTAAAAGGACTTTACTCTTTGGAAAGATATAGAAATTTATTGAGATAATTTATGGAATCGGTAGATTTGTAATTTTGTAGCAAACTACCTCAAGTTTGAAGTACGAAGTTCATCAGTACACCATTCTTCCACCAGGAGCGCCAGCGTAGTGCACAGTTAAAATGGCTACTTTCACTGGTGCGGAGCGTGCTCTATGTGTGTTATTGTTTCATGGAACGAACTCTGTAACAAATGTTCGGAGAATATTTCGTACCGAATACACGAAAGAACCTCCAAACAGGCCTACAATTTAGTCTCGGCACAAAAAATTGCTTGAAACGAGTTGTTCACTGGGACGTGATACTAAATCACCCGGTCGCCCGCGTATTGATGATTATGTCGAACAGCTGTATCTGGATATGCTGGAAAACTTTTTAATTCCACAGATCGATGAAGATGACCGAGGTAGGATGGTTTACTACCAGCAAGACGGTGCACCACCTCATTTTCTCACGGAAGTTCGAGGTTTCTTCGATAATCGCTTCCCAGGTCGGTGGATTAGACGTGAAGGGCCAATCACATGGCCACCTCGCTCTCCAACCTTGACACCACTGGATTTCTTTCTCTGGGGCTTCATTACAGATCGTGTGTATGTTCCTCCCCTACCAAATAATTTGGCCGACCTGAAAAATCGAATCTACGCTGCAGTTGCACAAGTTACGCCTGATTTGCTGCAACGAGTGTGGGAAGAAATTGATTTCCGGTTGGATGTTTGCCGCATGACAAATGGTCGTCACATGGAACCAATATGACACTTGACACTTTTTACGTGAAACCTGAGGTTGTTTTCTACAAAATGACACGTCTAACGATTCTGTAAGTTATCTCAATAAATGTCTATATCATCCCTAAGTTGTGAAGTCCTTTTTGACTGGCACTGTTTTTCTCTTTGCTGTCGAGTGCCCGTGTGGGACCACGCCGGAGGCAGTGTTCCGTGCCGCTGTGTGTGTAGCCCCCGGGGCAATGAGAGCCGACCACAGACAGACACTGGACATCGATCGGCCGTCGGTCCGGTCTGATTGGTCGGCCGCTGCCAGGCGGTTAATTGCTTCTCGCCGCCAAACCGACAAATAAAGACATCTCCCAGGGGGCAGCACTGCAGCGACACACGGAAACGCGCGCGCCGGCCCCTCGAGACGGGATCGACTTCTCTTCCAGAGGTCAGAGGTCCCACTTGTAGTGCACTACATTCACTAGAAACACAAACATCAGTTGCACTGCACCAAATCTTGACCACTTACAGTGCATATTCCGAGCAGGATGCTGGACACAGTCGACACTGGAGCATGTGCTGGACAGTCTGATCCTAGACCTTCTACGCAGTCGCACTTGTTATTTATTATTATTACTATTATTACTATTATTACTATTATTAGCGGATGAGCGGATACCCACAACTTCGTTATACATCTACATCTACATCCATACTCTGCAAGTCACAAACATTTTGGGTGGCAGAGGGTGCTAAGCACCAATCTTAGTTCTGCTCACCGAGATGGTGGGTGAACGGTTAACGCTCTGGCCTCGCATTCGGGAGGATGGCGGTTCGAATCCCCGTCCGGGCATCCAGATATGGGTTTTCCATGGTTTCCCCAAATCACTCCAGACGAATGCCGGGATGCTTCCTTCAAAAAGGGCATGGCCAACTTCCTTCCTGTTCCTTGTTCCCAGTCCCATCCCGCCTCTAATGACCTTAGCCGTCGACGAGACGTAAAGCAATAAGAAAAGAAAAACAAAATAATTCTGCGCATTCCAATCCCGAATAGCACGAGGATAGAAAGAATACGTAAAAGCATCAGTACGACATCATATTTCTCGAATCTTATCCCTCCGGTCATTGCAACCTAAATACGTTGGCGGAAGAAGTATCTCACTGCACTCGTAGGTCATAGAATATCGCATATTCTCCAATAAATTAAAACGCAAATGACGTCGTCTGCCTTCCAAACTATACCAGCCCAATATATGTATCAATTCTGTGACGTTTTCATAAGGGCTGTAACAACAAGTCACGAATCGAGCGGCTCTCCTCTGCACCCTCTCCACTGAGTCAATCAGAACCTTGTGATATGGATACCAAACTCCACAACAGTAATCCAGATGCTGAGGAAATAGTTTTTTATACGCTATTTCCTTTGAATGAGCATTACAATACCTCTGAATACGACCTATGAATCGTAATTTAGAATTAGCTTTGCCTACGACGGAAGTTATGTGTAAGTCCCATTTCATGTTGCTTTGTACTATTACCCCAGATACTTCAGGGAATCAACCGTGTCAACAAATGAATTATTTACTTTGTACTCGTGAGCAAACTGATTCTAAATTGTGATTGTAAAGAATTTTGATTTACTGCTAGCGACATGTATCCACCATAGTGCACCACGGGAGACTCGAAGCTAATACCACACACAAGCATCAGTGATATGGGCAGGGTATGTATGGCTGCAATGTGAAATATAGGGACACATATGACTATGATCGAAATATGAAATTGTTCTCTATCGATCAGTTTCAACCACCGTATCTCCCATACCCCCATAGTTACCATATAACCACCATAACGCACGATGGGGGACTCAAAGCCACTGCGAAGCACAATCATAAGTGGTCTGCGCTATTTGGTTGAGGGAGCAATGGGACATATATACGGACACACATGTCTTCAGTCGATATACGAAAATATCCTTGATCGACCACTTTCAACCACCATATCTACCACATTCCCACGGCTATCGGCATTCGGTGAACATTTTGCACGACAGGAAACTCCATGCTACTACCACACACAAACGCCAGTGATCCGTGCTAGGTAGAGTTGGCTGAAAAGTGAAAAATATGGAAACATACGTCTACATATATATATATATTATTCAGCGATTCACTAAAAGTACGTGACGGTGGGTACATTGCACCTATCAGGAAAGGTAATGGTTTGGAAGGGATATACGGGATATGGCAGGTGGCGCCCATGGGCTATTGTGAGGAACCATCCCAGCATTCGCCTGGAGTGATCTGGGAAAACCATGGAAAACCCAGATCAGGATGGCCGGAGTGATTTATCGAGAGCTACTCCTGTCCGATTTTAATCGCCAGGTAAATCCTTTCTATTCCATTCCCTAATCGCTCGTAGAAAAAATGAGTACAGAAATAAATCGGTTCTGGCCTTGATTTCTCTTATCTTGTTTTCGCGGTCATTCCGAGAAATGAATGTTACTGGTAGCAATATTTGCTTACTGTCATTCCGAAATAAGTCAGTTGAGAATTTTTCAATTAGCTTCTGTCGAGAGCAACACCTTCCGTGCTCCAGGTCTTCCCAACCTAACTCCTTCAACATCGCACTTACACTTTCCTTCCTGCTGTATACAACTGATCAGCTAAAACATTATGACCCCCAACTTACTAGCACATCGGTCCCCCTTTCGAACGCAATATAGAAGTGATTCCGCGTAGTATGGATTATACAAGTCCTTGGTAGCCTTCCAGAGGTATCAGGCACCAGATTCCTACACACAGGCAGGGGCGTAGCTACTATGGGGCTAGGCGGTGCAGTGCACCGGGGCCCTCACGCTCAGGGGGCCCCCAAGCATACCTCAAGGGCTCAAGGGGCCCCAAAGCGCAAGCGCACCTCTAGGGCCCCACGAGCCTTCACGGCAAACTGGCGACCTTTTTTTGAGCCCCTCACTAGGGGCCCTCGCTGTGCTCAGGGGGGCCCCAACCACTGCTCAGGGGCCCCTAAAGAATAATTCAAGGGCCCTCATCCTCAGTTCAGGGGGCCCCTACCAGCACACAAAGCAAAAAAAAGGTCGCCCGTCTGGCCTGAGGGCCCAAAATAAATGTTTTGCACCGGGGCCCTTGTTGACCTAGCTACGCCACTGCACACAGGTCACGAAATTCCCTTAAATTAAGAGCCAGCGGTTTGTGGGCGCGGCTTCTGGGAACGAGCATCCCGGAAACGGAGAGGCTGGTCGGCTGTTCGCGCGCTACTTTAATGAGCATCTATGGAAAGTGTTTGAAGGCCGGTGAAACCACAAGTAGGCTACAATGTGGTGAACACCCACACCACATCACAGAACGTGGAGGTCGGAGGCTTGTCCGCTCTATAAAGCAGGATAGGGGAGGATCTGTGGTAGAATAGAGGTTCTTGTGTTTTGAAACACTTGTGGAAGCACCAGAATTGTTGTCATCCGTTAGCGTGGCTTCTACTGTTAATTTGGCGGCACCGGCCAAGATAAGTAGATTGACGGGGGAACAGGTCTATATTAAGGGAATAATGACGTTTGTAAAAATAAATGAATTAACAAAATTTTCCGTAATTTATGTAGATGTCTTTAAATTTATCAGAAATTTTTATATATTTTGGAAAGATTCTTAAATAATTTCTCACTATGGGCAAAAATATCGATGTATCTACATGTCGATATTATTTTCTCGATATGCATCGATACTGTTTGTAAATATCGATACGATATTTATCGATATATTTTTTTCATTTGACCAACGCTAGCTTGAAGATATTTTGGACTAAATATAAATCAAAGTAAGACAAAAGTGATGAAATGTAGCAGAAATGATACCACTAATAGTAGATTAAACATAAAAATAGGATCGGACGCAATAGGAGAAGTGAGTGAGTTCTGTTACTTAGGCAGCAAAATTACAACCGATGGTCGAAGCAGGAACGATGTTAAAAGCAGAATAGCACCAACAAAACGAGCATTCATGAAAAAGAGAAACATTTTAGTATCAAATATTGATCTAGGAATTAGAAAGAACTTTTTAAAACTCTATGTGTGGAGCACAGCACTTTACGGTAGCGAAACATGGACTTTAGGAATACCGGAAAGAAAGAAACTTGAAGCATTTTAAATGTGGTGCTACAGAAGATTGCTGAAAATTAGGTGGACAGACAAAGTGAGAAATGAACGAGTTTTGGAAATGATGGGTGAGAAAAGAAGTTTATGGAAAAAGCTTACAGGAAGAAGAGACAGGCTGGTAGGTCATATTTTGGGACATGCTGGATTGGTTAATTTGTTAGTGGAGGGAACAGTCGAAGGTAAGAACTGTAGAGGTAGACAGAGATTAGAATATATGAAGCAGATAATTGAGGACGTGGGTTGTAAGGGGTATGTAGAAATGAAGAGGTTAGCACAGGACAGGAAGGGATGGAGGATTGCATCAAACCAGTCTAAAGACTGACGACAGCAAAAAAAAAAAAAAAAAAAAAAAAAACCTGAAGATGATGACCCCTTTCATAATACACGATGGGTTAACCCCACCCCCACCCCTGTGGTGAAGTGAGACCATCCCCTCCCTCCCCCCACCCCCTCTTGCTGCCGATGTCGTAACTATATCTATGTCGTCTTCAACGACTGTTAAACCACTCCTAACGTTCGAATCGACGTCGTTTGTAGACCACTACAAATAGCTTCACGAGGTTCACGTTGCGTCGAAATACTCCTCCTGCTTTTCCCCGACGTTTCGACCATGCCTTAGGTCGTCCTCAGGGGACTTATGCGCCTGCTGAGTCGGCTAGAGACTATAGCAGACTCAGCAGGTGGCTAAGTCCCCTGAGGACGACCAAATGTCTGGTCGAAACGTCGCGAAGAACGAGGAGGAGTATTTAGACACAGCACAGCGTCATCTCGCTAGCATTTGCTGCTATGAGGTTTCAGATCCAGAAATATTCATTCTACTGTTGTCTGTGGTCGATTTTTTTTTATATGGCTTTGTGTTTTGTCATGTCCTGCAATCTGTTCAGTCTGCTTTGGTAAAACCTGTCTGCCTTTCAAAGGCATGGAACGAGAAGGTACACGGCCATGGCCTTTTTGAAGGAAGCATCCCGGCATTTCCTTGGAGTGATTTGGGGAAACCACCGAAAACCCAAACCTGGATGCCCGGACGGGGAATCGAACCGGCGTCCTCCCAAATGCGAGGCCAGAGCGTTAACCACTCACCCACCACGCTCGGTGCCATGGTAAGTATACGTTTATACAAATATAAGTTTTATTAAAGACTAAGGTTTTTCCTAAACCTACTCAATTTTTGTATTTTTAAAGTTTTTATCGATTTTTTATAAAGGAGGGATTATATACATTTATTTTATATATTAACTTATGGACGTACACTTAATATAAAATTTAAACCTAATTAATCTGTTATGGTTCGACTGTTCTACACATCATCCGATTTTGGGGTGATTCAATCATTCCTACTGCTTAAAATGAATAATTCTCGGGTTTTATGCCGGTTAGTTATTTTATTTAACTTTATACACAACGTTTCGGCAACTAGCTTCGTTGCCTTCATCAGGTTAGCTGTTATATAAATCTACAAGCTAACCTGATGAAGGCAACGAAGGAAGTTGCCGAAACGTTGTGTATAGAATTAAATAAACAAACTAACCGGCAGAAAACCCGAGAACTATTCATTTCATCTATAAGCCGGGAAAAACTTAATTTATTTATTTATTTACATGTTTACGGACTTTGGGTCCATTTGTAAAACTTAAAAAATTCACAATGGTTGGTGTACACTGCTTTAAATATCATAAAAACAATTTAATAATGAAAAATGGCTTATAGTCTACTTTTATTAAAATAATAAAAATGTACAGTATACTAAAACCATCAAGTAAAAAAAAGTTTTAATTAAAATTTACTGTTAATTGTTTATTCATATCTTAAGATACAAGAGCGCAACAAACTGTCTTGGTTTATTGATATTATTCCAAGTTAAACCCTATTATGACAGCAAACTTGCACATTCTTGTTAGGGGATTATTTTCTGTATAAAAGTGTTTATATTTCATTAGGGAAAATGTTGTTGTTTGACGAGTAATTCTTTGGGGAACGTTGAATCTTAGCAATTCTGAACAATCAATATTACCATTGCACAAACTTAACAAAATTTAAAATCATTTAGTTCACGACATGATTGCAGAGAGGGTATTTTTACGATGGATACAATTTGGATGTACGAAATGGGTCTGGAAAACCCAATCTAAATGCCATATATCCAAAAAGTTTATGCTGAACAGTTTCTATTCTTTTAGTTTGAGAAAACATGTGTGGTGACCAAATTACTGAAACGATATGCTATGTAGATTTTACAGTGGATAGATATATTATTCTAAGTGCATCAGTGGAATGGATTTCACGACATGTCCTCAAAACAAAACCTAGTTTTTGTAAGGATTTGGTTACAATAGTGTCAACATGTTCATCGAAAGTAATTTTACTGTCGAATATTCGTGTTGGAATTTTCACAAACAGTAGTGTACTTTCAAACCAAAATCGTCAAGTCGTAAAAAACATAAAAAACAAGTCAGTGATGGACAGAGGTCTGAATGGTCATCGATTACGATACTTAAGTCTGAAGAGTCTACAACAGTTTAATGAATTGGCACTCGAGCAGTACAGCGAGGGGTATGGGTTCGATTCCGATAGCTCTCAGAGTTTACTGAACCGTTCTGAAATATATATACAGAGCGGCCATGATCCGTGCCCAATTTTCCGTGAGTAGATCAAAATAAACAGCTGCCACCAGCACCATAACACGAGTCAAACAAAACGACCGAAATAACCTTTTCATGAAAAAGTGAAGCGAAAAATTAGTAATGAAATGGAGCCAATTTTACTTACTAAATGAAAGGCGCTACTTCCAATAACGGGAATAATTCCGCAAATTAATCCCCGTGATTGACAGATAACAACGTTATTCGCAGCGCGGGAGGGGGTGGGGGGGGGGGGGAGGGGGCGGAATTTAAACTGTTGTTATGATGAGGGGTCGACAATGCAGGGTTAATGAAACAGCGTTGCCGCGCGCAAATTGTGCTCAAGAGGCAATGATTCAGGGGACCAGTGAGTGGGGCGTTTTTGGACGAACTCAATGATATGAAGCAAACCTATTGTCTCAAAACAGTAGAAATATTATCGTCGTTCAAATGTAATTCAAAATTCAAATTTAGTACGCGATAAAAACAAACAAACAAACAAAAAAAAAAAACAACTATCCGCTGGGATGGAATGATTTCTGGAGGTATTCCTGTATCATAAAATAAAATATCACCACAAATGTAAAGAAAATGTTTTATGACTCAAGCAGTCTTCCTCCCCTGACATACGTCTGTGTGACCTAGGCACTAGATAAATTTACGATTTTTTTATCTGCTTAACGTCTATCTAACAGCGAGGTCTTTAAAGTTGGTAAAGGATGGGGGGAAAGGAATGGGAAGGAATTCGGTGATGGCCTTTTGAAGGACGCATCCCGGCATTTGCCTGGAGTAATTTGGGAAACCATGGAAAACCCAAATCTGGATGCCCGGACAGGGATTCGAACCGCCGTCCTCCCGTATGCGATGCCAGAACGCTAGCCGTTACACCACCACGCTCGGTAAAATTTACGAAAGATGTACTTAGGATGGCCCAAACGACTGTGGAAGGGTCAACGCTAGGTTTAACTAAAAAGACAAGAAAAGAAGACAGGAAATTAGGTCAGCTACAAGAATCGGAGACATCTTAGAGAAGACCTCCTTGTAGTGGCGGTAGGCAGCGATATTGCTCGGAGGAAAGACCAATGATGGGCAAAATCAGTGTTGGAGTGGATTCCAAGAGATCACCACAGACCAGAGGAAGACCACCAGACCGAAGGGACAAGGACATTTGCAGGGCTGTCAAAGTTAATTTTTTTATTTTTACTTAGCATAATGGCTTTATCGAGAAGGAGGTGAAAACTAGAATAGCAATGGCAAAGGAAGCTTTCAATAGAAAGAAAAATTTAGTATGTGGAAGGGTGGATAAAAACGTGAGGAAAAAACAGCTAAATGTTTTGCATGGAGCTTAGAACTATATGGGGCTGAAGTGAATATCAAAAGAGGTAGGAAGCTTTCGAAATGTGGATATGGAGGAGGATGGAGAAGATAAGTTAAAGGAACACAGTGATAAATGAGGAAGTGCTGGAAGGAGTGGGAGAGAAA
Organism: Vandiemenella viatica; assembly: GCA_031002005.1. Classification (NCBI taxonomy): domain Eukaryota; kingdom Metazoa; phylum Arthropoda; class Insecta; order Orthoptera; family Morabidae; genus Vandiemenella; species Vandiemenella viatica. The sequence continues at coordinate 267,654,444 of JARYHS010009186.1, forward strand.
AGATCAGTCGTAAAAACAATAAGAAACAGAAGAACGATCTGGATTGTTCATGTGTTGAGGAATGAGTGCCTGCTTAAAACTGCTCTGGAGGGGACTGTAAACGGAGGGAAAAGAAGAGGTCGGCGAAGGAAGAATATGATTGATGGTATAATGATAAATGGGAAATATATAGAGAGTAAGAGAATGGCGGACAGAGGGAGGCGTGGAGGGCTGTCACTGTGTGTGGACCTACTGAATAGCAGAGAACCCTTGATCATGATGATGGGTTTACGTCTCGTCGAAGTCTAGGTCGTTAGTGGCAGGATGGGACTGGGGACAAGGAACGGAATTCGGTCTTGCCCTTTAATAGGAAGCATCCCGGCATTCGCCTGGAATGATTTGGGGAAAGCATGGAAACCCGAAATCTAGATGACTGGACGAGGTTTTGAACCCGCGTCCTCCCGAATGCGAGGCCAGACCGTTATCGTTCACCCACCACGCTCAGTACCAATGATTACCATTCGAGCGCCTTTTTTGACCACTTCTCCTAACAACTCGTTGTCTCAGGAAGCATGATGTGGCAGCAAAATGGAAAGGAGACAGCTATCAAATTAAGTTCCTTACGTAAGATATAAAAGAAATTATACAAGAGGAAACAAACTGTGACTTGATAGAACAAAGGAGATGTAATACACCTCCTCAGCACCGTATTGACCCAAATAGGATTTGGGATTCACAGCCACCGGAAGCAGGTGGCGACCCCTCTGAAGACCCTGGAAGGTCGTGGTCATTCCAGAAATCGCATCTGATTGGTCAGACCTCAAGGAATTCCGGAGGACGTGGATCCCGCTGAAGATCTATCCTAGAAAAACTGACTTTTATTCTGTAGTTAGCAGTAGCGTAGTAAAATTTGTAATAAACTAGTGGTGGTGGGTTAATTAAGGGGTTATGTTACTAATATTAGTTTTCTTTTATTAAAAAATTAACCTAAATGTAGTCAAGCACTTACGTTTTTGTAATAAAATGCCTATACTTACAACAGTACTCTAACTGTAAACAAAAATTCACTTGATTTCGCCAGGTAGCGGAAATCTATGTAACAACTTAATCATATTGTTATTGTAAATATGGTCTAATTTAGATACTAGATGTTAGGCTGTAAAAAGTTGTAACAAAATAAAAAAAATAAAAAATGTCTCAGGAAGCAGTAGGCCGTATTCTGTGGGTGTGTTCGTTATTTCATTGCGACAAAGCCATTGAACATTGACGGGGTTTTAAGAATTTGAAAACATAGAATCTAGCGTGAAATCTGCGATATATTTTGTGATACCATGTAACCTGGTGACGAATCGACAAATGATGATCTGTTGTTAACCAGAAAAGATTTTTTATGGCTTTTCACCTTTTCAGCGTCGAGGTGATTAGAGGTGGGAATAAGACTAGGATCAAGGAACGGGAAGGAATTCAGACATGATCTCTTAAATGAACCATCCCGGCATTCAGGTGGAGTGATTTGGGGAAACCACGGAATACCCAAATCTGGATGCCCGGATGGGGATTCGAACCCGCGTCCTCCAGAATGCGAGACCATAACGTCAACCGCTCCCCGACCACGCTCGGTACTTGAAATAAGAAATCCACGAATGATATTTGATACAATTCCAACCCGAGGTGTTCTATAAATAAAAACTCCGATACATTTAACACTCAGTAACAACATTATTCTATTATTTTGTGTCTTTGAAACTAGAAATTTATGTTCGGAAAAATTTATCAGTCTAAACTGTGGTATTTCGTGGTAACGAATTTTCTAATTTTCTCTCTGGTTTCTGCTAATAGTGTTGCCGACCGTATTACTTGTATCGTTTTTTTACGTAACTTTGATGGTCTAGTTCTTAATTTTCCCTGAAATTTACAGAAAAGGAAAATCAAAGATATTAGAGAGCGGGAGAAAGCGACGGAGGAAAATTCTTACGTAGCACTAAGGTTCTCTTTGCTTTCTCGGGTTAGTAACGCGGCTACCCTCAGCCGATAGTGATGGCATGACTAACACGCCATTCGTGAAAGAAACCCAAATTATTATTAAAAATTAGCGTTCTCGGGCCTCATGCTGTAATAAGGAATGTCAGTCGTAAGTCTGGTTGACGTTGCATTTTAACGTAACCACAGCATTATGGCGGAGTGTACAGTCTCTGGTTGGGATTGGATCTAATATCTTTCATAGATTACTTTTCGGTTTAAAAACAGATTATCATCTGTTGAAAGTCACGTAGCATCGCAGTAAGATGGACTTAAAAATTTCGACTGGATTCCTGATTTTCAAATTCTTAAAATTTCGTGAAAATTCGGTAAATAAATTTATCGAAATTTAGGGTCCGCTACAGATTCATAAATGCAATTTCTATTATATTTTAAGATTGTTTGTACCTAATCATGTCGCTCGAAAATCCAAATAAATTCCGTTCACCCACTTACCATCACGAGGGCGAAGAAACAGACGAAGGCAAATCTATGCTAATATTACAAATCCCAATGTCACTTTGTCTGTTTCTTACGATGTCACAACTAAATGGCTAAACATAATACATTTTGTCTCGAAATTCTGAAAATTAATCCAACAGTGACAGAGAGATGGATAACGTGTATAAGTATTTGTGATGTTATATCGGTCACTCAGGCTTTCATTCTCTCACAGTTTGTGTATGACCTACTCATAAATTTCAAGAACAGTCACAACTTATTCTTTAGTATAGATAGATGTGGATTTTCTATCCACCCGACTATTATTTTGTAGTTATATGAAATTAACGCATCGGTCTACAACCCCTATTGGCCACATACTCAGAAAAGCACAACAAAACAAAAAACGTTGTGTATACATTGGTGTTGACATAAGATGTCGCCAAAGAGCGGTATAATTTTAAACCACAAACAAAAATCTGACGGAGGAATCATAGCAGGCACCCTCGTACAGTTAATTCACCCTTACTTTGTTGCTATTTATAAATACGTTGCAAACTGGTTGTTGATTTGACATATTCAATCGTAGAATGGTATCGTGACGACTTCCCCTTCACATTATACTGACTCCGTGGTTTTTGTGATTCATTTTACTTAACTTACATCTTTATATAGCCAATTAAAGCAATAAAATTCGAAGTTCACGCTTACGAAGTGGCGGGTAACAGCTAGTAATAGTATAAATGTGGAAATAACCTCTCCGTTTCTTTGTTATATTTTCACTACTAAACGGAAAAAGGATCTTGATGAAATTTTACAGTGAAAAACTACGTACCAATAGGAAGGAGATAGGATACTTTTTGGAATAAATGAACTATTTTGTCATTACACTCTGAAAAATAATCTAACAGTGACAGAGGTATGGATAGCGTGTGTAATGTTATATCGGTCATTCAGGCTTTGTTTCTCTCGCAGTCAGTTGTGTGTGATCTCTTCATGTACAGACACAACTTGTTTGTTTTATTTAGCATATGGCAGAATAGTCAAATGGAATAGACGCGGTTTGCGCTAGACCAGACGATTATAGTACATTGCAACTTTTAAACATATTGGAAACTAGTTCTCTTTATGAAATAGGTTCGACGGTCGAATGGCACTGACTTGGCTCCGTCGTCAAATTAGCCGACCCCATGATTTTGGGGACACATTTTAGTTACAGCTTTCTACTTGCAGTTCTAGCATTAAAATTCTAAATTCACGCGTACGAAGTGGCGGGTAACAGCTAGTCTTATATACTCCTACCTAGCCGTCCCGAGCCCGGAAGTTTTCACATTTCCAACGAACAAATCTGAGAGGAGAGAGTGTATGTTATACACTGATTGTGAGTAAAGCCACGTCACTGCTACTCTAGGCAGGAAGCCCATGTCTGGACGAGCGGTTTCAATCCGGTCTGTAAACGGAGCCGTGTGGAATTGAAAACGACTGTGCTTTGTCCGCGGTGTATTGTGCTCCGCTGTGGACACTGGCCCACCCGTCTGCTGAGTCCAAAAGGTCACCTTCTCAGAGACGGTACTCGAACGTCGAGATGAAAAAGTTGCAGCTTCACCACCGAAACTGCTTCTCTGCTTTTAGACCAAAATATGAGGAAGACAGAGTACAAATATCATCAACAAGAAGCAAGCAAGGAAACTATGTGAGATGATGTAATCATATATGCTATATCAGCTGTTATCCGCGTGCCATTGTATTGCTAGAATTAGATGTAGAAAGGCGTAAGTTATGTAAAAGGTGTCTCATAAATCACGGAGTTATTATAACATAACGGGGAAGCCATCACCATACCAACGAATCTGTATCATGAAGAGAATCAATTTGCAATATATTTAAAAATAGCAAAAAAAAAAAAAAAAAAAAAAAAAAACTAATGTGTGGGTGGTTTTGACTGAGGGCAGCTTGTTTTTCAGCACGATCGTATCCTCTTTTTTCAGCATGAGCATCAGATTCTTTGGTTTTAATAACTTTAACTGTTTGTGCTCTACTAGAGCCACGCCTTAGGTCTGATTTACGCCTCCGAGGCGTGTCAGAAAATAAGACAAAATTTACTAATCCAGAAACTTTTAGGTAGACGCAAAATAATTTTCGAAATTCAGCATCTGTACTATACAATAAGTTTTTTCTGTAAACGTAATTTATGAACAGATTATATGCTGACTGCGAGATAAACAAAGCCTGAGAGACTGATACAACCTTACAGACTAACACAGGCTAGCCATCTGTCTTTCACTATTCTGTTAGTTATCAAAATTTAACTGCAAAAATGTTATTTAACCCAAAAAATATGCTGTGTTCTTCCTAATGATACAAAATATCTTCTTGTCAAAATCCATCAAGATCGGTCTAGCTGTTTAGCCGTGAAAACTTAACAAAAAAGAGAAACAGAGTTACTTTCACAATTGTAAAATTAGTATAGATAATAAAAGACTTCTTTGCTCGTTGTGTTCAATCCGTCATCACTTTCAGCCATAAAAACGACTTTAACATAACGAATATTCCGTGGAGGGAAACTGAACCTTATTGCTGCTGTTCACACGGCTGTAAACGAAATAAGTTTAAGACATCAAATTTACACGTCATATGAATCGCGATTATCCAAACCCGAATGTCGTATTCCAAGTTGTGTGGAATTATATTGAGGGGTCAATCGAAATAAAGAAAAATGGGGCAAACCGTTTATCGCCATCGCAGAGTGTGAATTTTGGAGTTTAGAATGCAACTCAAACACACAAGGACATGTTTAAAAAAAATGTGTGTGCAGAAGATTGGTCTGAGTTCCAAAACGACCTTCAACAAATTGAAGCCATTTGTCGTTAACCCTTTAACCACATTTCCATGTTCCATTAATCGAATTTCAAATTCCTTCAGGGTTTTTGGTAAATTATTATTTTCGTTGGTAATTTATTTGAATACACGAGTCCCTAACCTAAAAAAGAAATTTTCTCATTCCCTTAGGCCTCAAATTGATGACAGCCTGCGGTCATGGTCACCTCTTCCCGTCGATGTACGGGTACTGTTCCCTATTTTATTGCTAGTGTCCATCTAGGACTCGTCGACAATGCGCGGCATTGCACTGTCAGCACTCTTTTCACTCGTACCGAGGGCCGCATTTAAGCATAGGCTATCTAGGCTGTAGCCTAGGGGCCCGCACCACAAAGGGGGGCCCACACCACAAAGAGGGGGGCCCGCAACACAGTCGAAATAGTCCCCGATGACCAATCGGAGGTGCCTACACTTAAGCCACTAGTAGAGCTGAAAATTGTTGCCCATAAATTGTTACACCACTGCCGACAGGGGCTCGTACCACATGTATAACCGTTTTTTTTGCTGTCGCCAGCCTTTCGACTGGTCTGGCGCAATTCTCCATCCCTTCCAATCTTATGCTAACGTCTTCATCTCTACATACCCCTTACAACCCACGTCCTCAATTGTCTGCTTCATATATTCTAATCCCTGTCTTCCTCTACAGTTTTTACCTTCGACTGTTCCCCCCATCAGCAAATTAACCAATCCAGCATGTCTCAAAATATGACCTACCAGCCTGTCTCTTCTTTCTGTAAACTTATTCAACAAACTTCTTTTCTCTCCCAACATTTCCAAAACTCGTTCATTTCTTACTTTGTCAGTCCACTAAAGTTTCAGCATCCTTCTGTAGCACCACATTTGAAATGCTTCAATTTTCTTTCTTTCCGGTATTCCTAAAGTCCATGTTTCGCTATCATAAACTTCTGTGCTACACAGAGTTTTAAAAAGTTCTTTATAATTCCTAGATCAATATTTGAAACTAAAAGATTTCTCTTTTCATGAAGGTTCGTTTTGTTAGTGCTATTCTGCTTTTAACATAATTCCTGCTACGTCCATTGGTTGTAATTTATCTTCCCAAGTAACTGAATTCACTTACTTCTCATATTGCATCCAGTCCTACGTTTAAATTTAATCTACTAGTATTGGTGTCATTTCTGCTATATTTCATCACTTTAGTTTTGCTTTGATTTATATTCAGTCTAAAATCTTCCTTCAGTATTTTGTTCATGCCATTCAGTAACTTTCAATATCCTCAGTCCTTCCTGTTAACAAGACAACGTCATCAACAAATCGTAGCATACTAATTTTTTCTCCCTGAACACTTATGCAACATGGAAATGTTTGTTTTACTTTCTTCATTGCTTCTTCTACATACAAGTTGAATATTAACGGGGATAGACTACAACCTTGTCTGACACCCTTTTTAACTGATGCATGTCTCTCGTGATTCTCTACTTTTATTACAGCCACTTGATTCTTATATAGTTTATAGAGTACTCTTCTATCTCGATACTTAAGACCTGACTTCTTTAAAATTTTGAACATCTTGTCCCACCTAGCATTATCAAACTTTTTAGGTTTACGTGTAGCCTAGGGGCCCACAAAGCCTAAATGCGGCCATGCTCGTAGTTTGTCTTCCTCCGACTGCCAGCCGAACTTCTTTGTCACTCCTATGTTCACTGGGCTCCGTCTTTAGTGTGCCCGTTGCTGACTACTGGAGGTCCTGCAGACTTGTACTCTGCCAAACTATTCCTTTGGCGGCGCAAGTTGGCGCGGTAATTACACAGGTAGTCCGTCCGTGTTATCGGCTACATTCTGCCCTCGCCAATTTGCCGATAGCTACGGGCGGAGTTTGTGTTTATGTGTGTGTGAGTGTGTGTGATGGATGGGAAACGGCTGTCCGGAACACCACACATCACGGGCCGTCAGCGCGTATCAGTTCGACCGCGCTAGTCGGCATAGTGTGCGGGGACTTCCGCCTCACTGAAAGAACACGTTTCAGTAATCTCTGGCCGAAAAAACAAACCGGCGCCATCAACTGAGGTGTACTCTCACAAAATGTGTATTGAGTTGAATTCACTTGTGTGTGCATCTAAATCGTATTTACAATGGTGCATGTAGGTATATGTCATAAGCAAAGATAGAAATACAATTGCAAAAAAAACACTATACGGGCCATAGAAAGGAGCCCACAACAAGTGACATTGGCTGACTATGTGGAGGGGAAATATTGTAGGAGGGCCGTAAGCTTCGTGACATAATATGTGAAGTGTTGTTTTTTTGTACGGGATTGTGTGAATGATTCAGTGTCTAAACCTCCCTTCCAACACTGCAATCTAGCATCGACACCTCTTTTGAATGGATTGATAGGGGCATTTTTCACCGCGTTCATATCTGCATAATCCGTAAGGAGATATACGAGTATAAAGAGCACTAAAAAAAAAAATCAATTCTGTTTTGAATTTTTCTGTAAGACCGTAAAGTTTTGTGACAAGGTGTCAGATAATACAGCTACAGCAAATTTGTGAAATAGTTTAAATTACTTAAAATAACTCTTAATATTGATGAATAAATAAAGCTTTACGCCTCGTCGACGGCTATGGTCATTAGATGCGGGATGGCACTGGGGACAAGGAACGGGAAGGAATTCGGCCATGGCCTTTTTAAAGGAAGCCCCCCGGCATTCGCCTGGAGTGATTTGGGGAAACCATGGAAAACCCAAATCTGGATGCCCGGAAGGGGATTCGAACCCGCGTCCTCCCGAAAGCGAGGCCCCCAAAGTAATTGAATGTTCCTGCAGTTATTGACCTCCCGGACGCGTTTCACTTCTTTTGCGTAAGCATCTTCAGCGGGTTCTCAATTGTCGCTCTATTACATTTATTTATGCTCCACTCTAAGCAGCAATGACTTTTTTCTTTCCATGTGATAGTCACTAGTGAAATAACTATCAGGAAAGTGAACTTCCTCTCATTTAGAAAAACAAAAATCACTGCTACAGAGAGTGGAGCATAGATAAATACAATAGACCAGGGGCGGATCCAGGGGAGGGGGGTTAGGGGGCTCAAGCCTCCCCCCCAAAGTTTGTAGTTCCACCCACGACATTGTAATTTTGGAGAACTTTTTTTTTTTTAGCTCTACGGAATCGAGGCCCGTAGACTACCCCATGGCCGACTCAAGCCTCCCCCCCCCCCAAACGAAAATCCACTGAAGGCAAGCACTCTAAACCAAAATTCACTCAATCCAAGCGCCCCCCAAACCAAAAACCTGGATCCGCCCAATAGACCGAAAGATAAGAAACAGCTGAAGATGCTTCTACAAAAGAAATGAAACGAGTTCGGGAAGCCAATAAATGCACAAACATTCAATTGGTCTGTCGTTATTTATTTATCAGACATCATCGTCATCTTCATCCGTCTCCAGTTTCCCGGGTGCGGTGTAAGAGCGTTCACCACCTTTGTATATTTCCTCTTCTTGGACTCTAGACCCTGATGCACCTTTCTCCTGTAGATCTAGTATCACGAGATCACTCCATCTCCTTCTGGCCGGCCTCTTCGTCTTTCACCCTTCAGTTCTTTTTCCAGCCACATTCTCACTGTTCTCGTTGGGTCCATCCGCTTGACATGTCCCAGCCATCGCAATCTTGCTTTGGCATTTTTTTATTTTTTTTTTTATTTTTTTAGCGAAGGGTTTCATTGACTGGGATCTGTTTGCGCATCACTTCATTCCTGATCTTGTCTCTTCTGGTTTTCTGGACCACTGGTCTCAGGAACTTCATCTCGGAGTCTGTTTTCGTCTCTGTTGGTAGTGGTACATACTTCCAGGCTGTACGTTGTAATTGGTAAGAAGTATGAATTATACAGTGACATTTTGGCTGTAACTGGAATATGTTTGTCCCACAGAAGATGCCTAACTTTATGATAAAACTAGACTCCTTTTTGTACCCTTTTGGTAATTTCGTTCTGGGATCGACTGTCAGAGGTCACTATACTGCCAATGTACTTAAAAGTTATCCACCTGATTCAATTTTTCACGCTCCAGATAAATAACAGGCTTCATATTCTGTCTGCTGACAGCCATTATAACTGCTTTTGTGCTCCCTATTTTAAGGCCAAATTCCTTAAAATTCATATTCCAGATGTTCAGTTTCTGTTGTGCTTCTTCCTCCGTAACACATCACAACATCATCTGCAAATACAAATTATTTAAAATCGTCAGGTTTTAATCGAGTTCTGAAATTTCAAATGTTTAAGTGTTTGTCACAACAACAAGAGACAGGGTTCCACAAAATAATCAACGTAGGGGTAGGGGAGGAGGAGAGGGATGGGAAGGGGAGGTATTAGAAAACCGCGTAATTTGTGTCACGTAGTTTTAGTTGGTAGTATTCAATTTTTTTTCGAAAAGTTTTGAGAAAAATTATCCCTATAACACATTTTAAACATTTTCTTGCCAAAAAAGATGCATCCAAAAGCGTCTTCTACATCTATCACAACTACTATAATTATAATGTCAATTCTTCATCATCGGATGCAGCGACGTTTACAAAAATGAGTTGTTGATAAATCACTCGGCTTTGCTTCATTCGCGAGGCTTGACAATCGTTTGTCACTGACATTTTGTTTTATTACGATGGAGAACACACATCCATTTTCCCCTTTTCTCTGCCCGCCTGTTTATGACCGCTACGAATTTTAACTTTAAATTCCTTCAGCGTTTTTTGGTAAATTATTCATCACTTCTCTTGGTGACATATTCCAATCCCTGACTCCTTTACCCACGAAATAAAACCCTCCCACACCCTCTTGCTTGAAATGGAGTGTTAGTTTGTGGTGGTGTCCATATTTTCTCTTTTATAGCATGAATGTCAAGTACTTTACCTAATTAACGATGCCCTGTTTAATACAGGAAATGAGCAAAGATCCATGTATTAACCAATTGTGAAATAAATAAAAAGTGCTCCTAAATCTGTCAGCAAACTAAAATTTTGGTATTGAAATCTTCTCATGTAACCAAGAAGAAGAGAAGTACAAATCTGTGTTCACGAGCGTACGGTATATCGGATCAGCTTTGTGAATGGATAGAGGATTTTCTAACTGGTCGATCGCAGTATGTTGTCGTTGAAGGAGAAAGTTCTTCTAATCTAGATGTTACATCGGGTGTACCTCAAGAAAGTGTAATAGCACCACTTCTTTTCTTAATTTTTATAAACGACCTCGGAGACAAAGTGAAAAGAATTTTAGATTGTTTGCTGATGATGCGCTTATTTATAAGGAAGTAAGGAATCTGGCCGATTGTTTAGCAATTCAGCGTGATCTGGATGTTATTTTGGCATGGTGCGCTGAGTGGCAACTCACACTAAATTGTAAAAAGTGTATGACAATGAGGATAATTAACAAAAATAATCCGATTGTTCAGAAATACGACGTAAACAGTTCAGTCATTCATATGGTCGATTCTATGAAATATTTGGGAGTGACAGTACAAAAGGAACATGAAATGGGACTTACATATTAATACGTTAGTAGGTAGAGCTAATTATAGGCTGCGGTTCCTAGGTCGAATTTTGAAAAATTGTAATGAACAAACAAAGGAGATAGCGTACAAATCTCTTGTGCGTCCACATTTGTACTATTGTTGTGCCATCTGGGAACCGTTTCGTAAGGGGCTGATTGAGAGTACAGAGAAAGTACAGAGAATAGCCGCTTGATTCGTGACCGCTTGCTACAGTCCTTATGAAAGCGTTACAGAACTGATTAGTAGTGTAATGTTACATCTGGTTTGAGAATAAATAACAGCTGATGTTTGTCAACGTTAAACGAAACTGTATGTGTTATAGACCTGAGCAGTCACAGACAGGAGGGGGGCGAGCTCACCAGACGCTCGCCACACACACAAAAAAACTAGGACCCGGGGGAGCAGAGACCTTCGCTGTCAGTGCGGATAAATGTTGTTGTCCCAAGAGAGAAGGGAATGTTTGTTTAGCGCTCGGAAGAGTGCTTCAGACGTGTTGTGAGTGGTATGTTGAAATTTATTGCTGGTCGTCTAATGGAGGGACTGCGGTACTGGGGAGAATGTTTTTCAGGGCGATCTGAAGTGACGGACGACTTAAGAGATTTCGTGGCTGAGGTTCGACGAGTCAGGTTGTTTGGGAGTCGGCTGTTCGGCGACCGAGTCTCGCCGGTGCTGACTACCTGACGTCGACGGAGCCGGGCTGTGCAGACGCCACACAGAGCAGTGGGCGCTCGACCACAGCTGTTGCAGTCCACGACGGCATCTCTCCACAATGGTCAACAACCTTTGCGTCTCGCCTCTTCCAACAACAACGTCCAACGCACGGTAAAGGAGCGCAGTTCACGCCTCAGTTGTCACCGGAATTCAGTTTAGCAAAACCCAGTAACGCTTATGGGATAATTCATGCAATTCACTGAGCAGCAATTTATGAATTGCTAAGGGTGTAGGTGATTTACTTTTAAAATAAAGATAACGAATTTTATTTCGTAATTTGTGGGTTTTTCAAATTAATAATATGGTTCATTTATCACCTTTCCTTATGATCCATTATTTTGTCAAATCAAGGTAGTTGATTGAACTCACTGGCGCCCAAAGTATGACCTATATCAACTTACATCAGCTTGGCAATCATATGACGAGGCAAACAAAATAAATAATAATAGAAGTAATAACTTGAAAGAAGGGTATTGTATAAAAATGGCGACCAGAACGTGGGGCCGTGTTTAGCGCGAATAATTTAGCTTACAACTGGATTCATTGTGAAAACTGTTGACTTTATTCTTTGATGTACTTTTGTGTTTGCCTGTATTTCAGATGCTGTACGGTGGATGGAGAAATATAGAGTAATATCATTAAATGAATGTAATTTCAGATGCAGTTATTCCATGTGAAGCTGACATTTTCCATTACTTTATTTGCCAGTGATTTTGTTGTTGTTCATGGTTGAGAAAACGATTTCTTGCATCCGGCGTTGTTTGTGTCTGTGCGACGTTGCATTATTCCATGGATATTGAAATTTAAACATTCACTAGGATTTTTCGTCACAGTTTGTTTGTTGAAAGTTTTTTTTAAAACAAAAGATCTGTTACATTTAATGTGGGTTTCTAATTTGAAAATACAAGTACATGAAACTGCGGTGTGGTAAGCAAATGGGGGTAATAAATATGAACACAACAATGGATGAGAGTAATAATTTGGAGAACGTGGCAAATGACGCGGAATTACAAAACAGTTTCGTTGAAAATCCATTGCTAGCAACTGGTTCTGTACGGGAGGCGGTCTGTCTTGAAGTAACGAATATGAATGAAACTGTGACCAGCAATAGTGTAGCTGCTATTATAGATAATAACAATTTGCATAACCCACCAGATACCGAGTGCGAAGCATTTTCTCAAGCTGCGGTGTTTGCTTTGTTACGAGAAATGAATGAACAGATGAAATCTGTGCGAAGTGATGTAAATTCTCAGTTCAAAAATATGAACGAAAAAATTGATTCTCTTGAAGTGAAGCAAGACAGTTTCATTCAACGGATCGAGGACAGGATTGCCAGATTTTGTTCGGAGACCGACAACAAACTTGAACAATTTAAAAAGAAGGTCACCGAAGAAATACTGGTTATCCAGGATACAAATAACCAACTGGTTAACAAAACTATCACTCTTGAAGAAGGTCAGGTGAAATCTGATGGTCGAATCACAAAGATAGAGCGTGAGATTTGTGGGATACGGGTAGAGACGAATGGACACCACACAAAACGAGTCAGTGAATTGGAAAAGAATACTGAACGTGAAGTCGCGAAAGTAAGGGAAAGAATGGATACTGTCGATTCATCTGTTGCGCAAGTCCGGGCCGAGAATGTGACAATACAACAAACGCAACGCAAATTGCAAGAAAACGTTGCCGAAGCACGGAAAGAGCTGGAAGAAAAGATTGCTGCTGTGAAAAATGGTGAAAATAATCAGGGGTTATATGTAACCGGACAAGAAATTGTAATTTCGGGGACAAGTGGAGTTGCAGCTACCACGTTTTGGTGTGAAAAGAGGGAGTAATCCGAAAGTATTCCTCCAACAACTGGAAGAGTATTTCCACATCAAAAACATACCGAATAATTTGAAATTACTGGTGTTACAACAATGCCTAGATTCTGAGGAGAGAGTTTGGTTCAGTATTTCGAATGGATCGAAAATGACATATGACGAATTTAAGAACCTATTTTTGAAAATGTACTGGCCAGAAGTGACACAGACACAGCATCGAGTGGAAATTTATCGAGGGAGATATGATCCGCGGGACGGGGAGTCAATGCGATCCTACGCTTCCAAGCTGGCGATGTTGGCAGAGCATTTGGACTATCCTATGGGGAGCGGAGAGTTGATTGCAGCCATAAGCACCCATTTCAAACCAGAAATTCGTTGCCACATCAACCCAACAATGATAACAACAATGCAACAGTTCTTGGAAACGCTAGGAAATTTGGATCAAATCGGCATGTACTACGAATGGGAACAAAGACCCAGAGACGAAAAGAATGGCCAATACCACAAACAAGGAAACGGAGGGAATAACAAAAGAAGATGGGAGCGAAACCAGAATCAGTCTCCACATCAAAATCAGCAATTCCAAGGTGGACAAGGTGTGGGCCAGAACAGAAATTTTCAAGAGGGTCAGAGAACGCAGGAACGGGCACAGAACATGAACGCAATTAGACAAGTACACAATGATGAAAGTACGAGGGGAACCTTCTCAGGTTCTGAAAGAAGATGGTAAGCTTCAAGTAAATTCATCACAATGAAGTTTAGCGGGGGACATCAGGACGGAGAGAAAGATAATTGAAAATGAGTCATAGTGTATCATAATAATTAATAGTCAAACTGTAGGATATTAATTAATCATAAGGTATAAACCAAAACTGATTTAGTTATGAGAGAGAGTTGTTTAAGCCACCGGTATTTACACCAGGGACGAGCGTACAAACGATCCTGATGTACGGATATGACCCATGCGTTGACAAATATTATATTAATAATGATAAAAATTATGAACAACAAACTACCCACCATTACAAACGCGATGTAGCTTCCACCGTCAAAAGAATTTAATGTCTGAAGGAGAACCCTCAATAGTAGGAATTTCAAGTGTCAAGTCGCAAGTTTATTGTTAAGGGAGCGCGAAATAATTGATTGATGTAAGGCAAATACGTTCACAGAAATGGGAAGAGTGAATCGGGTGTCATCTCCGGCATATAAATGTTAAGTCCCGAGGACACGAGATTCAAGTTGTATTGCATATAAGCAATTGGTTTGCTCGTTATTTACCGAGTTGACTTTACCCAAATTTAGCGTATGTCTATTATTTGCACCTGAGGAACAAAAGAAGTTCATTAGGGAAGTAAAACTCAATCCGCGTGATATGAACGTAACTACGCTGAAAACCCTTATACATAACTTGTGCAGAGGAAGTCGAGACTAGACGATATGATGATACACTGACTTTGCAACGATGGGAACCTTCAGATAAAATTAAAAAACGGAAAGTGGCATAAAACATTTGACATATGGGGTGTAATTCACATCACAAGCAACAGTTTCGCAGAAATAAAACATGGGAATCCGTAGGTGGTGCAAGTTTGTGTCAAGTCTAAAGCATTAAGCACGGGAGGATATTGGCTGGCTGGATAAATGATCAAAGGGAGTAAGGAGTGGATAGTATCGATAGAGATCGAATCCAGTATTGTGTGAGGTCAGAAACAATTTTGTATCAAATTCCTCGTAGATTTAACTAATCCTTGGATTTAGAAATAACCATTATGGAATGGCATAAAATTTTACTTTAGTACTTTGATATAAATGTGAATAATCACGAGAAAGATAGTGGAGTTTTGATGATTAGATGATAAGTTGATTAGTAGAGTTTTGTTGATAAATTATATGTATGTGTGTGAGTTTGGTGTGCATGAGTATGTGCAAGTCATCGGAAATGCCGAGAAATGCACTGGGTAACATCAAGGGATGGATTGCAGCCATGAACTACCAACTTGCTATTAGTTAAGGGATTTTTGTATTGTTCTAAATCTTGTTTAAATCCAACATAAGGAAAGGGTATATAAATGTAATCATATTGGGATCCATAAAATGTTTATCGGGAAATTCTAAGATGATGAAAAATAGAGCACTTAGCAATTCATAAATGGGGAGGTGGATACATAATTGAAACAAACAGTCATGGAACAACTGACCAATGACTGTCAACAAAGTGCAGTGAATCAGTGAATGTGTTAGTGGGTGAATTAAAAAGACAGTCCCAGGTCTTTTTAATTGAGAACAGTGGGGCGAAATGTAATGTCACATCTGGTTTGAGAATAAATAACAGCTGATGTTTGTCAACGTTAAACGAAACTGTATGTGTTATAGACCTGAGCAGTCACAGACAGGAGGGGGGCGAGCTCACCAGACGCTCGCCACACACACAAAAAAACGAGGACCCGGGGGAGCAGAGACCTTCGCTGGCCAGGCGGATAAATGTTGTTGTCCCAAGAGAGAAGGGAATGTTTGTTTACGCTCGGAAGATACGAGTGCTTCAGACGTGTTGTGAGTGGTATGTTGAAATTTATTGCTGGTCGTCTAATGGAGGACTGCGGTACTGGGGAGAATGTTTTTCAGGGCGATCTGAAGTGACGGACGACTGAAGAGGCAGGCTTTCGTGGCTGAGGGTTCGACGAGTCAGGTTGTTTGGGAGTCGGAACGTGGACCACGGCTGCAGGCTGTTCGGCGACCGAGTCTCGCCGGTGCTGACTACCTGACGTCGACGGAGCCGGGCTGTGCAGACGCCACACAGAGCAGTGGGCGCTCGACTCACAGCTGTTGCAGTCCACGACGGCATCTCTCCACAATGGTCAACAACCTTTGCGTCTCGCCTCTTCCAACAACAACGTCCAACGCACGGTAAAGGAGCGCAGTTCACGCCTCAGTTGTCACCGGAATTCAGTTTAGCAAAACCCAGTAACGCTTATGGGATAATTCATGCAATCCACTGAGCAGCAATTTATGAATTGCTAAGGGTGTAGGTGATTTACTTTAAAATAAAGATAACGAATTTTATTTCGTAATTTGCTGGGTTTTTCAATTAATAATATGGTTCATTTATCACCTTTCCTTATGATCCATTATTTTGTCAAATCAAGGTAGTTGATTGAACTCACTGGCGCCCAAAAGTATGACCTATATCAGGGGTGGCCAACTTGATTAGACCAAAGATCTACTGTTTACTGACGAAACCATATGCGATCTACCTATTACATACGTCTTAAATTTTAAATGAAACAGTATAGTTCAGTACACAATTATGTAGTATTTTTATTTTATTAAGTGGGAATACATAAAACCTAAAATTATTCGTAGTAACTACTTATTTATATTAGTGTGAGCATTGCGTCTGAGCATATTCCGCCAGATTAACAAAATCAGGTTTATATTTGGAAATTGCCAACCTTAAAGAATCCAGTGTATGAGCGTCTGTCAAGCGAGAACGGTGTTTATTTTTTATTTGTTTTAAGTATGAAAATGCTGATTCACATAAATATGTTGAACCAAAACACGAATGCAATTGTTCAACACATTTCTTCAAATGTTGATATTTCTCGTTGGAAACCAATGCCCAGAAATCTAGACCTGAGGATGACCTTGCTTTTAGAAATATGTCGCAGCGCAGAGTAATAATTTCGTTTTGAAACATCATGTGGTCCATTTGAAATGTATCTGCAATTTTTTTTAGCCATTTCATGGATATCACTGTGGTAAATAGAATTATTAAACGGATAACTGATGGATTCCATCAACTTCTCAATTTTTTTTGAAATCACTAAAGGGAATTTTGAAGTCTGATACCACTGCCTTAATTTCTGCCGTGTACTTGTCTGGAATGAAATTGTAGGTAGGATGTTTTTCCATATGATCCTTGATGTTTACAAATTGTTGAAATTTTTTCTTTTCGATGTCAACTATTAAATACGCTGTTTGAAATCGCTAAAGGGAATTTTGAAGGCTGATACCACTGTCTTAATTTCTGCCGTGTACTTGTCTGGAATGAAATTGTAGGTAGGATGTTTTTCCAAATGATCCTTGAGGTTTATTTTCGATTTCAACTATTAAATACGCTGTTTGACTTTGGAATGCTGCAACAGAACTCATCATTTCTGTTAATGTTTTATTCTTGCCTTGTAATTCCCGATTTAAAGTACTCAGTTTTACAGTAAAATTTACTAAAAATGCTAAATCACATTGCCAATCTAAATCAAGCAGTTGCCGATAATCATCACCCCTTTCTTAAAGAAATTTTATTATTTCGTCCCATAGATCTCGAAATCTTTGCAAACATTTGCTTTGACTCAACCACCTTATGTCAGTGTGGAATGCCAAATCTAGTTCCTTCTCATCTAATTGCTGTTTAAAGAGCCGCCTTTGGAGAGATTTTCCTTTAATGGAATTTATTATCTTGAAAGAAATATCCATTACTTAGTTTGCGTTTAGTCTCTGACTAGCCCGTATTTGATGGATTATGCAGTGGTAACTAATGAAGTCTTTAAAGTCTTCATCTTTGTGACAAAGAGCAATAAAACCATTATGAATACCTGTCATTGCAGGAGTCCCATCAGTTGTCACTGACACGAGTTTATACAAAGGCAGCTTAATCTTGCTAATATATGCATTGAATTCCGTGAATATATCAAGGCCACGAGTTCTTCCTTTCAACGAAATCATACTTATCAGTTCTTCTTTCGTCGAGAAATCTTCAAAGACCATCCGGATAAAAATAACTAATTGTGCAGTATCAGTAATATCTGTTGACTCGTCAAGTTGTAGCGAAAAAGCAAAGCAGCGGATGATATCTCTTTATAGTTGTTCGTTTATGTTTTCATTCATCATTTCTATACACCGCATCACAGTATTTCGAGACAACCGTAAACCATGAATAGCTTCTTTAATTTCATTTTTATTTTAGAAATTCACGAACAGCGAATCTGACACTGCTTCGAAAATTTCCTTGTTCTCCATCGGAAAAAGGTTTGCACTATTGTGCAATTCTGTAGCTTACTTGGAAAGAAGCTTCAGTTGCAGCCTTACTTTGCTCAATAGGCTTAGAAAACATGTTTCCTTGCACTGTTAATGGCGATTTCAGTGCTTGCGATTTACTCCTTCTTATTTCGCTGTTAGTTGGAAAGTCTGATACTTACTATGCATTGTGTTAAAATGTCGCTCTAAATTTCCTTTTTTCGGTATTGCCACGGATGTATTGCATATTAAGCAGCAACATTTTTCTTTAACCATAGTAAAGAAGTGATCTAGTTCCCATTCTTGGTGAAAGTGATAAGTTTTTTATTTCTTTGGAGCACATTTTTCAAGGATCTACAAAAATAAAATTAAAATATTAATAACATAATGCGTATAATAATAAAAGTAGAAATATCCTACCAATGAATGAAAATTAAATTTATTTTCTTTAAGATGGTACAAAGTTATAGCTGTGTCGCACTTGGGAACAATCTCGCGATTCGCTCTCTTTCTATCACTTGAAAGATGTCTAGTACGAGCGGCAACGGTTCGCAACCCACTCCCAAACCTTCCACCTCCGTTTCAACAGACAAAAAATGTGTTAACCGGAATTAGAAAGTGTGAGGGTGAGCGTACTAGAGAGAGGATGTTTTGATTTTTAGTGATGTGCGATTTAAATAATTAGTTTTAGGTACTTATTAATTTTAGTAAATTAGTGTAATAATTTTACCGAACAAAAAGTGCAGAAATTTATAATTAGGGTAATTTAGCAAGAGAATCGTGCTACTAAAAGTGGGTACTCGGTAACAGACTTATTCTCCTACTCCAGGTGTTTTAGGACAAGCAACTCCAACAATACGCATGTCATTGACAGCAGAACCATCGCGGCTGAAGAAGACAGAGTTTCGCCGGCAGAATAAATCTATCATTTACAATGTGTATAAGTATTACATACTTCATGTGGACAATGATGGTGAAATTTTGTCTTCTATATGTACGCTGGTGAGAAAAGACTTGAAAAGTATGGACGTACTTGATAGTGATGAAATCAAAAACTGTAGTGATTAGTTACCGCAATAAAAGACCACATTACGAAAAAAAAAAAAATTAGGGAATGTACAGGCTATTTGCGCTGCAGCTTGTGGTGTCGGTTTGAGAGGGCGTGTGTCGTGAGGGAAAATAACCTACGTTTGTTTCTCCAGAGAAAAATTTGAAACAATACAGCACTCTAACAAAGCTTAGCGACTTTGACAGGGACATTGTCAGGAGGACAGTACACGAATTTTATGACCGTGATGAGTACCCTACCTCAGAAAAAATTAAAAGGATGAATTTTACAGGATCTGCACGATCTGGAAGACGTATATTGGACAATATAGGTTTTGAATACAGACGCCAAAATGATGGTAGGCGAGTTTTGCTTGAGGGAAACGACATAGTGGCCTGTAGAATCAAAACTTTGAGGAAAATGAGCTCCCTACGTAGCGTAGGTGACACGCGACTTATTTTTTACTTGGATGAAACTTGGGTAACTCAGAACCATTCTTTAAAAAATATCTGGCAGATTTCAGGCCAATGAGGGGGCCTAAAGATACCTGTCGGAAAAGGGGCAATGCTGATTGTTTTGCATGTGGGGTCAGCAAAGACTGGCTTTCTCCAGTAAAGCAATTTGGTCCACAGATGTAATAAAACCAACAAATCTGAATATTATGACTTATAAATGATTACAACGACGTTTAAAGATTGGTTTCTCAACAGGTTTTAGAATGTTTTGGAGCAAAGCTCTATACTCATCATGGACAACGCCAAATATCAATCGGCTGTGATAAATCGAGCTCCAACAACCAAAACACCGAAAGCTGATGTAGCTGTTTGGTTAACAGAAAAGAAAATTTCCTATTTGCCTACGGAGACGAGAGCTGAGGTGTCAAAGATGTTCCGCATAAATAAAGAAGAACCGGTGTATGAGTTGGATCTACTTGCAAATGAAAGAGGGCATGAAGTAGTCCGCTTACACCCTTATCATTGTCAGTAGAATCCGATAGAGTTCATTTGGGCCCAAGTCAAGAGAGAAAAGGCGGAGAAAAACAACACTTTTAAAATGACCGATGTCGAAAGTGTGTTGCATAAAGCCTTGGAGAACGTCACGGTCGAACAGTGGCAGAAATGTGTTTATCACACCGAAAAACCTGCAAACAGAAGATCTCGAGAAGGAAGTGTTTCGAAACAATGTAATCGAGCCTCTTATAATCAACCTCAACGAAGATTCAACGACAGAAGACGAGAGCAGCGAAGAAGTGGAAGATGATGAAGAACAAGGTGTTGATAGAGATGAATGATGACAAGTAAGATATTAAAGAACATTTAACATATTACGCATTAAACTTATAATCAATTGTTGTGCAACTTTAATATCTTGTACTTAAAGGTTTAATAAACTAAACATTTGTTAATGTTATTTAAAACACCAAACCCATATACACCATATACAATTTGTTTTATTGTTGGTAGTAAGTTACTGTATTACTCTGATATTATCAATTTTGCTTAAAAACATTTGGCTTTCTAATAATATTCATGAGTACGATATAACATTTTTGATTATTTATATAATGATTGATTTTTATGAACTGAAAATTGCAATGGCCATACCTTTTATCTATATATAAATTTTTGGTTTTCGGCAATTTTAAATCTATAGTCAAAATATATCAAAAATAAATTTGTCGTTAATTATGCAAGTTTTTCAGTGCAGAGGATAACAAAATATAATTTTGATTTTAGTTCTAAATATACAAACTGAAAATAAAATTTAACACGTGCTTGTGGATTTTTAGTCACAAATAAAATAAAAGTATTTCAATAAGTTTCCTTAGTCTATCGAGAAAGTATTTTTTTAAATAATTTTTCAATTATGTTTCTTTTTCTGCGCAGGTAATAGAATAATAAATAACAGATCTTTTAAAACCTCCAATTATATTAAATGCATCTGCACTAACACAACTTTCTTAACGAAATTACATACATCAATATTTTATCACAAAATAGTGATTAAAATTATTTAAAACACAGTACAAACTATTACTTCAAGGAAAGAGGTAAATACAACTATTAAGCGTACGGTTTGGTAACGGCGCGCCCGCCAATAGATGTGGCCACAGCTATAGAGAGTGAACATTATTGAGGGGTTCGTTTGCCATTGTAGCAATATGGAAAATATTATCTTACTTTATTTGATGAACCCTCAGATGCATATCTTTCTTCATTTGATGTTCCTTCAGCATTTCTCTTTAACCACTTATCCATTGCGTATGAGGCGCGATACAGAGTCTAATTAGTGATTTACATTTAAGTTGACGTCGTAACTCCACAAGATGACAGCGTCCCACACGCTTCCCGCCTATTGTCCATCGCGCGCTGAAAACAAAAGTGAGCTACCTTGCCACGATCGACTGGACTAATAGCCGCGATCGACCGGTCGATCGCGATCGACCGGTTGGCCACCCCTGACCTATATCAACTTACATCAGCTTGGCAATCATATGACGAGGCAAACAAAATAAATAATAATAGAAGTAATAACTTGAAAGAAGGGTATTGTACAGTAGACTAGGCTGGGAGTCTCTGGTAGATAGACGACGCACGTTTCGTATAAACTTATTGGTAAACATGCGTACTCCCACTTACGAGTGTAGTGAAATACTTCGCCCCCTAACCTATTTGGGTCGGAATGACAGGAAAGATAAAATTAGAGAAATAAGGTGCCGCTCTGATTCTTATATGAATTCTTTTTTCCCTCGTACCATTACGGATTGGAATGCACAGCAAAGAGATTAGGTTTGGTGCTGAGCACCCACTGCCACCCACAGTTTTGTGAATTGCAGAGTATATATGTAGATGTAGATAACAAAATACTTATAAATACATAAATTAGGGAAGAAGTATTTATACCAAAAAGAGAAGTACGGAATCTGTATACTTTACTTTGCAGGGTAGGATGAAAAATATGTTGGTAAGAAGTGAACATGAAGAATCAAGAGACAGCAATACAGTATGAAACACTTGATAAACAAAACAAACAGTAAATAGAAGCAAGCTCTGGAAGAGGGAAAATAATTTGAAATGCCATTTCCAGTATAATTTCTCGTAATTGCTTTTATGAATATATTTGCCATTTGCAACCAGACTTTGTATCTCCAATCTTTGTGAAAAAATCATATTAAAATTTATTTTAGAAGATATAAAGTAGGGTCTACCTTCTTTTTTGCTAGTAAGAAGATTGAATGGCATTTCATTCACGAACTAGCGTGTACATCAAAATAGGGCCAACTCACGTAGGGACTTTATAAACTAATTGTGAATTCAATTCAAAGCAAAAAAAGTTAGATTAAAAAGCGTTTGCGATATACTTTTATTCCTTCATAGGTAAGAGTTTGATATAGAGCTTCAAACCCTTTAAATTTCCTCGAAACATGTGCCGGTACTGTAGAAAAGATACTAATGTTTTCAGGAGTTATGCCCCTTTGTAGCTTGCTTTACAAAGAGAGTATTTATTTTTCCTCTTTGAAACGGAAACGTGAATTGCGCTGCGGTTTTCACATGCACGGTACGTTTATGTCGTCGGTATCTGGAGAGAAGTGAGTTAAGGGATGAACCGCATTTGTATTCTCTATGTCCCGCCCGCTGGCTACAGTTGAGAAAAGTTAGCGCAGTTCCAACACCACCACCAGTGTCGCTGCAATCGCACAGACAAAAGAAACTCCCTGCTGTAGCTGGAATTCTCTATTGAATCTGCAGCATAATCTCTGTAGCGCCTGTGGCGACCACAATATGACGAAATAACCAGAGATATTATACACGGAGGGACGTATCTGACTTTTTTCCGGACTGATTTTCTCGTTTATAAAAAATTGAAACATAATGGCTGATAGTTAGACAACTAGATAATCAGTTGCGACTCAATAGAAAATGAATTATTGAAAAAGCGTAAATTGAATGATAAAATTTGGACCAATTTGTATGAATTCGACATAGCGGGTATTTTTGGCATAAAACGCCTTTAAAATCTATGCTGAGTGTGAGGAAACAAATGAGTGACTCTCAGCTAAAAACAGTCACAGCGCCGCCATCTTGGTATCGTCTTAAAGAGGAACAATGAAAGCTTATACCGAGCGTGCTGGGGTAAACAGTTAACGTTCTGGCCTCGCATACGGGAGGTTGCGGGATCGAATCCCCTTCCCGACATCCAGATTTGGGTTTTCCATGGTTTCCTCAAATCACTCCAGGCGAATGCCGGGATGCTTCCTTCAAAAGGGCATGGCCGAACTCCTTCCCGTCCCTTGTCCCCATACTCATCCCACCTCTAATGATATCGACATCGACTAGGCGTAAAGGAATAAGTAAAATAATAATAATACAAAAATGAAAGTTTATGCCAATACCGCTCCGTCATAGGTGACGGGGTGTTTTTTTAATGGCTTTCGGCAGCTCAATGTGATTATTATTGATTATAGCTTCTGCTGAATCAGTCATCATCCAGTGTTTATATATTGCATTTTCTAAGTATGGATACCACAGGACGGACAGGACATTCACACAGACACACAACACTTAAACATCCATGCCCTCGGCCGGATTCGAACATTCGGCAAGCGGATCTAACACTCTAGCCCCTACGCTACCGAGGCCGGCCAGGGTGTTAGTTAACAACAGTATTTCACAGTTCAGGTAAAGCACTAGATTTCTTCTTTCATTTTCAAAACATATAAACATAAAACCTTGGAGAGACTTCTTCTCTGAAGATTGCAGAGTCCATTGGAAAATAAGCATTCCCCAAAAATTCACTAAAGGCATAGCTTGCATATCCACCAAAAAAAAAAAAAAAACTTTCAACTGTTCTCTCATGACTACATAGAACCATCTATATCTTTGTACATTCCATAGAAACATTTGCAACTCTCTCGTACCATTTCTGTTGTAATGCTACAAGGGGACTGCGCGAAGTAAACCCACTGTTCTCGACTTCCCACATTCGAGACGTGCACCTGCGCTGGATCATATCTCAGAGAACAATTATCCGATCCTAACGAACCAAAAGTTATTATGAAGGGGATTGTTTGTGTTGAAACTCATATTGGGATATATGTGTAAGATCCTGGGCTGTGAATTTGACAAATTTCAAAATGTTTCGATTTTCTCCAAGTGTATCGACACATGTGAGCAAAATAAAATCAGAATTACAAAAATCGCGCATATATGCGTAGAACACAAAATTCCAAAGAGACTAATACTTCACATGTCAGCCCAAATCTAAAACGAACGCGCGATACTGACGCGAGTATAGACAACATAGGACCGCTCGAACATCTCAGTCGGCATCTGGCTAGCCAGGATCAAGTTTGGATACGAATTTCATTTTTTATTACTGTATTTGTTTAAATAATTACTTTAGTGAACGTGATTTGCGTTCTCTCGAAAATAGCTGATGCCGATACTGTCTAAAGCGAGAATAAGGAAACCTTAAACTCTATTACGACTCGTTGACGCGAGGTCATTAGAAGCGGGAAAGAACTCGGGACCAGGAAAGGGAAGGAATTCGGTCATGGCGTTTTGAAGGAAGCATCCCGGGATTCACCTAGAGTGATTTGGGAAAACGATGGAAAACCCAAATCTGGATGCTCGAACGGGGATTCGAATCCGCGTCCTCGCGAATGCGAGGCAAGAGAGCTAACCACTCATCCACCACGCTTGGTCCGGATATTCAGATTTGGATTTTTCATCGTTTTCCCAAATCACTTCATGTGAATGGTTCCTTCAAAAAAGCCATGGCCGAATTCCTTCTCCTCTCCCGCCTCTGATGACCTCGCGCCAACGAGTAAAGAGAGATAGAGAAACCGAGCGTGGTGGGTGAACGGTTAACGCTCTTTCCTCGCATTCGGGAGGACGCCGTTTCGAATCCCCACCCGGGCATCCAGATTTGCGTTTTCCATTGTTTCCTCAAATCACTCCAGGCGTATGCCTGGATGGTTCCTTCAAAAGACCATGACAGAATTCATTACCGCTCCTTCTCCCCAGTCCCATCTTGCCTCTGATGACCTCGATGTTGACAAGTAGTAAAGCCACAAGTAAAAAAAAAAAAAAAAAAAAGTAGATAGATAGAGAGGGAGAGAGAAAAAAAAGAAACAGACGCATGCAAGTAGTTCCAATTGTATTGTGATCGGATCTACAATTGAAATACATGTATAGTGGCAAAATCAGGGTTATGAAGGTTATTTGATGATAACTGTATTTAGTTAAGCAAATGGGAAGAAACGATATGGCAGAACTCTTTGTTCAACTCGTCATATTTGATGGTCTTAGAAGCTTGCATACACTAATATCATAAATGGGAAAATAATTCTGGTTACGTTTTCACGGCTAAACGGCTAAAGTAATCTTTATTAAATTTGGCATGGAAATACTGGTAGCCCTTGGGAAGGACATAATATATTTTGAGATGGAGTGACTAGTAGGTGCATAGTGTAATGCTACACCACATTGGTAATGCGCTTAGTTTCACAAGTTCTGCTTCCGGCCCTGGCTTCAAATCCTGGTTGGGTCGTCAGTTTATACGAGTTGGTTTTGATCACATGAGTCATGCAAGGACGTTCCGTTGCTCGGATTCGCCGTTAACTGTAGGTCCATCCACGACAGAGGGATTGGGGGGGGGGGGGGGAAGTGTGGCAAATCGTATCTGTCCCACCAGCGGCCGAACAATCCTTCGGAACTTCCAGTCCTACAATGCCCTACGCGTTTAATTATTTTATATTACACTGGGACAAGATGTTCAAAATTTTAAAGAAGTCACGTCTAAAACATCGGGATACAAGAATACTCTATAAACTATATAAGAATCAAGTGGCTATAATAAAAGTAGAGAATCACGAGAGACATGCATCAGTTAAAAAGGGTGTGAGAAATGGTTGTAATCTATCCCCTTTAATATGCAACTTGTATGTAGAAGAAGCAATAAAGAAAGTAAAAGAAAAATTTTCATGTGGCGTAAGTGTTATGGGAGAAAAAATCAGTATGCTACGATTTGCTGATGACATTGTCTTCTTAGCAGAACAGGTTGAGGATATTGAGAAGTTGCTGAATAGCATGAACAAAATACTGAAGGAAGATTTTGGACTTAATATAAATCAAAGCAAAACAAAAATGATGAAATGTAGCAGAAATGATACCAATCACAGTAGAATAAATATAAAAATAGGATCAGATGCAATAGGAGAAGTAAGTGAATTCTGCTACTTGGGAAGCAATATTACAATTGATGGCCGAAGCAGGAATGATGTTAAAAGCAGAATAGCAATACCTAAAGGTGGTTGCATGAGAAAGAGAAATATTTTGGTTTCAAACATTGATGGGTGAGGAAAGAATTTTATGGAAGACGCTTACAGAAAGAAGAGACAGGCTAGTAGGTCATATTTTGAGACATGCTGGATTGGTTAATTTTTTAATGTAGGGAACAGTCGAAGGTAACAACTATAGAGGAAGACAGAGATTAGAATATATGAAGCAAATAATTGAGGACGTGGGTTGTAAGGGATATGTAGAGATGAAGTGGTTAGCACAGGATAGCAAGAGATGGAGAATTGCATCAAACCAGTCGAAAGACTGATAGCAGCAAAACAAAAATATACCGGTCACTCAGGCCTTGTTTTTCTCGCAGTCAGTTGGTGATATACACAAATAATATTATAAATGCTCTCTGTGTGTTTGCTACGTTTTGACGACTAAAACAGTTTCACCGTCTCCATCTTAGATTTTTTTTTTTCTAAACATGGTGCAAATTGATTCTCTTTACGAGATAGGTTCGATGCTAGGATGTCTTCCTGGTCATAATATCCCTACTCCGTGATGTTTGGGACAACCTTTCACGTAACTTACAGCTTTATATATGCAGTTCTCGCATTCTAGTATTCTAAGTCCGTGCGTACGGGTATCAGCTGGTATTAGCTTACCCCGGCGCGTGCGGTGGAGCATTGAGTTCCGAGGAGCGGAGTGATTCGATCAGCCGCTACCCCTGCGTTGTACACTGTTTGTGTTTCCTCGTATCGCAGCGCTCTGGGGCTTACAGACAGCCGGCATCTGCGATATCTGCAGTGCAGCCAATTTCCTGCCTTGCGGCGCACACAGTGGCGAGTGGACGGACGCAGGTTGGCCACATCACCGGAAAATGGACACCGGCCACGTCGGCCAACACAACGGCCAGTGACTCTCCCCTTTTTGTTTTGTGTACCGGTCTCCTGCGCATTCTCTTTCAATGTTTGGGAGTTAGGAATAATCTCTCTCGATTCAAACAGCCGCGGGCAGTATTCTGTAAATACGAGGAGCACGCTTTATCTTCACGAGAGCTGGCGGTGTACGGTGTATTTGTGGTTGTGCAGTGGGTTCTCCCTGTTTCGTATTTGCTGCCGTTCTGTGACAATGCTTCACGTATTGTGTTAACGTCGGACGTAGAATCTGGTCGACTTTTAACCGTCGATTTAACGAATACAAAACTTTTTTCATTGCTTTGTTTAAACGTTCTCGTGCACTGTTTGTAAATAAACCAGTTCAACTTCTATCGTTGCCTTGATAGAAAAGACAATACGCACATCGTTTCTCATTTTGAGGGGGTAGGTACAATATGTTAATGTACCATCCAAACTGACAGTTAAAAATATGTCGTCGTTAAGGTCTTTAATGATAGAAAGCATGATATTTGAAATTTTGCAGAAATCTTTTTTAATCTTGTAAACCAATATCGAGGCAATTGATTAAATTCTTGCTTTTTTTTGTTTAAACATATAGGCATATTTACCATTTTTTAACAGCTGCATAAACAACAATGATAGGGACTGTAGAAATTAGTATTTAGAACAAGTCCTGCAAATTTGGAAAAGATCTATGAATGTGGAAAAAATTTAGCTTTAAAATCAATTGATGCTTTGCTGTTTTGAGATATTTAAGGTTAAGGATTTGGATTACCTTCAAGTGCAGTAAGATTTAAGTGGCTGTCCATCATGCAGGACTTTCTTTAATCAACCATAAATCCCAAATTTTCAAAGATATTAAAATAATTTTTTCACTAACATGAAGCCAAAAGAAAAAACTATTTTTGTGAATCGAAAGAAAAAAATCATCTTTTTGAAACCTGATAACCGTACCTACCCCCTTAACCCAACTATTCACAAAACCACTTCTTATAAACGTAGGAAAATGATTGATTAGTTCCGTAGCATTTTTTATAAGGAAGTCTCAAATCAAATAAGATATGAAAATATGAAGCTTGGCTATCAATAAATACAGCATCTTTAAGGCATCAAATCGATACTAGTTGAAACATCTACTCTTTCAATAATACAGGTTGAAATAAAAATGCCTCCATACAGAAAGTTTTTTGGTTTATTACTGCAAACGAGAAATTAGAATCGAGCCTGGTGGCTGAACGGTTAGCGTTCTCGCCTCGCATTCGGGAGGACGCTCGTTTGAATCACTGTCCGGGAACCAAGATTTGGGTTTTCCATAGTTTCCACAAATCATTCCAGGAAAATGCCGGGGTGCTTCCTTCAAAAGGCCATGACCGAATTCCTTTCCGTTCCTTATCCACCATCTTCTATTGCTTCTATTGACCTCGACGTCACTAAACATAACGAAAGAAAAAAAATAGAATTAGAGAAGAGATAAACAAACTGAAAAATATCTGTACGTAGGTGGACGGAATTTATTGGAGACATATAAAATTAATTAAATGTTTAAACTTAAAAACTTTCGTAATAGTTTCAGAACAATGAGGATTGCTATTTATGATATTTAATTCGAATGCAGAAAAACCGACGACAAGATCCTGACAAAAATATCAGAACATGATTCGTTGTCTTGCTGGAACGAAACAAGCAGGAATCAGTCTTCAGAAATAACAAATTTTAAGCAAGGTAGATGTTGAAAAAGATTGAGGAAGTCTAGGGTTTCCAAGATAAATTAAAGAAACCAATAAATACCGTCTTGGTAGAAGAAGAAATGCCAGAAGCGAGCAAAAGAAAGCAAAGAAAAGAAGGCAGGAAGGTACTTAAGTTTATTTTTAAAAAAAATTTATTGGTTTTCGGTCGCAAGATCATTACACCAGCTCTCATACAAAATTTTACATATTACAGTTGCCGGGAACATTTTACTTGTCAAGTATCTTTCATATTTAACATGTTATATATTTTACACAATTTTACATATTACATAGGTTTCGTATTTAATATATTACACATTTAATATATTAACTATTTATATATCTTAACATATGATATTTTAACCATAATATTATTGTATATAATGTCCGTTTCTTAAATTAGTTTACACTAGATGTTAATTTTTGCATCGCGTAAGAAGTTTATCAAAGCAAAAGTAGATGGGTACAGGAAAGAGGGAAAAGCCATGATGAAAACTCTGATCTGTCAACTTGTTTGAGATGTTTTGTCAATTTATTTTAACCAAAGTCTTTAGACTTCTTGCAATTTTAAGTGACAGGCAATTACCTGAATGACAACACCGTCGATTAATTTTGTACTTGACTTTTATTCCCTCGAAGTACTCAGAAAAACACACATGAAGGAAGCATAAGGGTTTTTCCCATCATTTAAAGCACATTTACAAACAAATGGCTTAGCTTTGTGTTGGAACCGTGCCCAGAGAGGTTGTCTGCTTAAATAACTTAAATAAACGTCGTAGAATATTCTAGACCACGTTAAAGAGGCCAACAATAGTTTATGGAGCGCAGAAAATCACTCCCAACAATACAAAAACAGTCAGAAGATATACAAAAATTACTGTAATGATAATAAAATTTTTTAAGTTATAGTATAAAATACTTACAAACATATGAAGATGATACTGCCATATTAAACAATTCTAAACGTTCATAATTCCATTCAAAACATTTAATTTATTTTAATTTGTAGAATATTCTTGAGTACATTAAAGAGGCCGACAATACTTTATGGAGCGCTAAAAATCACTCAAAACAATACATACAGAATAAAAACAGTCAGAACATATACAAACTTCCTAGAATGATGAGAATTTTAAACAAAATAAAAGTATAAAATACTTACAAACATTTGAACATGAAACTGCCAAATTAAACAATTCTAAACATTCATGATTCAATTCAAAACAAGTAATTAATTTTAATTTTATATTAATTTCATTCCAATGAACCGCAATGAACCGCACGCTCTGGTTGCAATTTTAATACACATCCATTTTTCCTATTCCCTACTTTTGAAGTCTACGAATGTTAAATTTAAAATTTTCAACGTTTTTGCTATTATTCGTCATTTTCATTGGTAATTTATTGCAATCCTCTACTATCATGCACTATCAGAAGTTAGATTATTTGTAGATGACATCTTTATATATAAAGATGAATGTATGTTTATTTGTTTGTTGGTTTGTTTGTTTGTTTGTTTGTTTGTTCTTCATACAAATCCACAGCTTTCATCCGATCTCGATGAAACTTTGCACACTTATCCTTTGAAACAAGGAGAAAAATACTGTCTACATTTGGTTGAAAAATTATCTGTATAAATAACACATGTTGTGTCATAACTTCGAAATACGGCGATAGACAGACACGTTGGATGTGGACGTCTCCAGACGGTGTTTCCGTGTAGTGAACTGGCAGCTCAGTGGCTAAAGAGCTTGCTTACGAACGTCGTGGTCTCCGGTTCAAATCTCCGTGGAGGCCAAGATTTTTAAAAATTGTTTTTCATCGTAAGAGTCAGGCCTGGGCCGTAGGTTATTTGGATGCAATGTTATACTGTAGATATTATAATGTTAGGGGTGCAATGCGAGGCAAATCATAGGTAGTCTTGCAATTTTGTAGGCGTACACTTTTTTACGTTATAATGATCCCTCAGGTGTTGTTCGCAGTCAATGTGTGAGTGTGAACCACAGTAATACTAATATAAATACGGAAGTAAGTCTCTGTCTTTTTGTTACGTTTTGACGACTATATAGCTATATCGTTGTGATGGAATTTTATAAGGAAAGCTGTATGAAGGGCACAGGATATTTTTTCCAGTATGATTAACAGTTGTAGTCACGAAATTTTGAAATCTTATAGAATAGTGACAGAAATATGTTGGAAATTGATTCTCTTCAAGAGGCAGGTTCGACGGTAGAATGATATAGTGATAGATTTCCTGTCATATTATGCCGACTCGATATTGTTTGGGACCAATCCTTCGTTACCAACAACTTTTTTTATCTAATTCTGGCAAAAAAATTCTTAATCCACGCGTACGAAGTCGCGGGTACGAGGCTAGTAATGCTATATAAAAGGATCACACCGGTAAAGAATTTTAAACAACTGCAGTGTGATCTGGACAGGATATCTATTGGGGTTGTTAAACATTGGATGTAGATAATGGAAGGAAAAGTCAAATTTTTAGCTACAAAAATTAAAAAAACTAGAGGTTGATTATGATTATAAGGTGGAAAAAGAAATGCTTGTTGAAGACTTGAAATGTAAATACCTTGGCATTACATTTGATAACAAGCTTAATTGGGCAGGACAGATTGGGCAGGTAGTAAGCAAACGATTCAAAATTCTGCACTTGTTGGAGAGAGTGATGAGGGGATGCACGAGAGAAGTAAAGGAATTGGGTTACAAAACTTTGAATACAGTCGTGTAGTATGGGATCCACATTTTGAGTATTGGAAAGAGTGCAAAGGAGGTCTGCTAGATTTTTTTTTTTTTTGGAAATTACTGCAACACGCAGTCAGTAAGAGATATGATAAAAGTGCTGGAATGGGATTCATTGGAAGAC
Organism: Vandiemenella viatica; assembly: GCA_031002005.1. Classification (NCBI taxonomy): domain Eukaryota; kingdom Metazoa; phylum Arthropoda; class Insecta; order Orthoptera; family Morabidae; genus Vandiemenella; species Vandiemenella viatica. The sequence continues at coordinate 267,686,641 of JARYHS010009186.1, forward strand.
AGAAGGAGGGTGAAGAGGGTCAAGGGAATGTACAAGGCGTATATTGATGATGAGGCGTGGAAACATAATGGTGTAAGAACTAAAAGTAATTCATGGAATGGAAGATATGACCATGACCACAAGCTGGCATTTGATTTCAAGCACAATGGTGTGGGAAGATTCTCCTTTTTAGGTAAAGGAATCAATAAGTTACCAAAAAAAAAAAGATGAATAATTTACCAAAAACGTTGAAAGAAATTAAAGTTGATATTTGTAGAGGGAAAAAGTGGATGAGTACAGGAAAGAGGGAAAAGGTGTGTAGGAATATTACCACCAAAGTGTGCGCTGCATTGCAATTAAATTGAATTAAATTAAATAGAAATCCTTCACTACCTTTACCTACCAAAGAGCTTGTGGTCATGATCCTTTTTTTATATGTACGTCTCTTAATTATACCACCAATATATTATCATGCCTCATCATCAATATACGCTGTTGTTGTTGTTGTTGTTGTTGTTTTAGGGCGCGTCGACAGCGGGGTCATTAGCGCCCTATCAATATACGCGTTGAACTCTCTTTACTTTCCCCGTTTTTTCCAAAGAATTGCCTTTCACTTGTTATATCATATCATTTACTGATTGTATTGTGCAGCAGCTTCCAGAGACAAATCTAGCAGCTCTTCTTTGCTTCCCCTCCAACCCCTACATTTGATACGCGAATAGTAGGTACCATATCGCACCACAATTATTAATTAAAGTCAGTTAATTAACATTTCTAACACTGTAGTGGTTTTAATCGAATTTTCCTTCCCTTTAATAATTTTTATTGATGAATAAAAATGGTTAAAGGAAAGGAAAAAGTATGCAAATGCACGGTTAATCGGTGTTTACCTGGTCTACATACGATATTTGCTGGTTTTATTTAATATATACAATCCGTAAATCCTGTCACGGTCGCCATGTCGGTATACGACATTCATTTGTTTTAATATAGTAATACAGAACACACAGTTGCGGAAACTATGCCAAGTTTTCTTATTCACGACAACATTTAATATAAACCACATAATAACCTAAAAGTATCTTTAAACCTCACACTTCCTTTAAATCGTACTGTCTATAAAAACAAAATCACTATCTGTCCATCCATCGAAGATCAATCTGTCCTTTTGTAGAAGCGAAATAGATTTTAAACACAACCTGGATATCTAAAACAATTCCACAATGCCTTGAATATACTTCTAATTGGTATCTGGATTAATTTCCATTATTACAATCTTCTGCATGAGTTCAAATTTCTTCCTGTTATCAATAATAAATCGACATTATATTTTTTTTAACGTTGTTGCTCTTTTTTTCCTCCAAAGATTGCTGTAGCCTACGATCTCTTAGATAAATGGTACTGTACGCTTTTCTCCTTGCTTTTATTTTTCCAGATGTACTTGTACTAAAAATGAATTTAGTTTTCCCTTTCTCCAAACTAAAGGACCTTGAGATATTTTATTATAAAGATAGTACTATTCAAATTAGCCGTATAGATACTTGTAATTTGACAACCTCTCCGACACCAAAATAATTAAATTTTAAGGATTGAAATTAGTAAGAAGCTGGGTCCTAGGGCTATTACAATGTGTTGTAAATGTTAGAGACGTACATATGATTAGTAAGAAACTCTCTGTTCCCAGAAGGAGTGAGTTTGTGGGAGATCTTACTGTCGGGATAGTTCGTAACGTACTTAAGGTAAGTGAAATAGACTGCCAGGCCGGAAGTGCGAATGCAGATGTGTAATTAGTCTTATTAAGCCGACTGTAAACTTCATTAAGAGGGCGTCTATTTCGCGCCGTCTCTTCGTCGGCAAGTGTTTGCAGGTAGTCGGGGCGCTCAGCCGGCTAGGCACTTGTTACCCTATCGCACCCGCGGGGGCCTCGGAGCTTGAGGAGGAGCCCGAGCCAGATAGATGGCAGCAGCGTCGCTTTCAGGAGCGGCGCCTTATCAGCAGTAAGGCGATTACGCGCCGTGACGTCATTACACCCCGGGTCGGCGGGTTCAAACAGCGCTCCAAAGAGTCGCCGAGTCTCCGGCGTTCATTACGGGGAAAAGAACAAAGGCGCCTGGCAAAGCACTCCGACAGACAGCGGGCGAGAGCCGGGGCAATCAGACGCGACTTCCACAGGTTGGGTGTGTAGTGCGATGTTTTGACATCACATCAAATCAGCAGAGAGAGGACAAAAAGGTAGTGCTAACAACAGATAAAAACTAAAGTTTAATTGTGATTATAGGGTGGGGTCGGATTTGCTTGTTGAAAGCTTCAAGTGTAAATATGTTGCGTCTGATAACAAACACAATTGGGCAAAGCATATTGTGAAGGTGGTAGGAAAAAAATTACAAAATTCTTCATTTACTGGAGAGGGTAATGAGAGGATGTACCAGAGAAGTTAGGAAATTGGGCATAAACAAAACTTTTGTCAGACCACTGGTCGAATACGGTGGTGTAGTTTGTAACGCACATTTTGACTATCAAATACAGGAGTTGGAGAGTGTGCAAAGAAGACCAGGTTGATTTGTTTGTGCAAATTATCGCAGGACCCAGTCAGTAACTGATATGATAAAGGAACTGGATTGTGAGTCATTTGACAAAAGGAGGAAGGCGAAGAGAGTGCTGGGAATGTACAGGGCATATGTTGGTGATGGGGCTTGGAGGGATATTGGTCAAAGAATTAGGAATAGTGCATGGAAGGGGAAAGGCGACAATCACCACAAGCTTGCTCTCGATTTGTTTTGTTGGTAAGGGTGTCAGGTACTGGAACAAATTACCAAGTGAAGTGATTAATAACGTAGGAAAAACGCTTAAAGAATTTAAAATTACAATTTGTCAATCGGAAAAGTAAATTGGGGACACTCCAATTATAACTTAACACTCCAATTATAAAATATTTTTTAAAAAAAATAAAATAAAGATGACTAGTGTAATTGTCACTGATGAGTTAGCTCCATAGAAACCAATCCTAGTATTTACAACTAAACTGAGAAGACCTACGAAAAATAGTTATTATTATTTGATAAATCTAATTACTGTGGTGGATGTGTGACCTTTACGAATCAAATAACATGCATTTTCAAATCAATGAGCATTGTTTGCGGTTCTAAGGTTTTCTCGGATTAATCGGTACAGCACTGCTAGTAATATTACAACCCATTGTTTGAAACTCCAGAGTACCCACTCTGCTGTGGACGCAATACAGCGTTGCATCAGAGACCCATACCAGTGGACGGCAGAGTGCATTCGACACTTTGGATGTTGTCTGTTCGATGCGGGTGGGGACTGGATTAGCGGCTACTTGTGCAGACTCCAGTTGCAGACCGCTGGAGGCTCTCTGAGAGCCGTGGGACGCCACCAGATGGCTCTGACTGACCCATCAGCCCACTCCACCTCCCCCGCTACTGGTTAATTCAATCGGAACTGTCTTCCACAGCTGGAATGATGCACAAGTCGCGTGTTTAGTCGTAACTGGAACGCCAAAACGCTACAGGAAAGGAGGAAGGTGAAGAGAGTGCTGGGAATGTACAGGGTATATGCTGGTTTTGGCGGCTTGGAGGGATATTGGTCAAAGAATTATGTATGGTGCGTGGAAGGGGAAAGGCGACCATGACCACAAGCTGGCACTCGATTTCATGCATAAAGGAGTGGGAAAATTTTCTTTTGTTGGCAAGGGTGTCAGGGATTAGAATAAATTACGAAGTGAAGTGCTGAATAATTTACCAAAAATCGCTTAAAGAATTTAAAATCAAAATTTGTAAATCTGAGAAGTAAATAGGGGAGGAATTTAACATTGCAACTATAAAAGAAAGTTTAAAAAATAATTTAAAATGGAGTAATTAGATGACAAGGGAAATTGCCACCGGAGGGTTAATTAATTAATTCGGTATTCTTCAGGAATCATGGAAGACTTCCTGTAAATGGTTTCATCGATTTGTTTGGGATCTTAATGAAAGTACCTTATATATTATACAGAAACGCTGTATTCCTTCCAAAGATGTTGTCCGAAGAGCATCGTAGGAATACGCCAAAAAAAGAAAAGAAAATTAAAGCGTTTGAATTGTAATGCTATAAAAGAATGCTGGATACCAATTGTTCGGATAAATTTCAAAATGGATGTGTTTTTGAATTAATAAGAGAAAAAAGAAGTTTTTTTTTTTTTTTTTAAGTAATACAATAATAAGAGACAGAGACAGGATTGTGGGGCATATTATAAGAGATGCAGGATTGACTAGTAGAACGAATTTAATTGAAGTGAAATTAATTGGCATGAAGCGTATGCATTTCTGGCCTCGCAATTGGGAGGATGCCGGTTCGAATCCCCGTCCGGGCATCCAGATTTGGATTTTCCGTGGTTTACCAAAATCACTCCAGGCGAATGCCGGGATGCTTTCTTCAAATGTCCATGGTCGAATTCCTTCCCGTTCCTTGTCCCGAATACCATCCCGCCTCTAATGACCTCGATGTCGACTAGGCGCAAAGCCATAAATAATTTAAGCAAATGCATAGTCATCTAATTATCACTTTATTATTATTTTTTATTATTGTCTTATTCTCTTGAAGTGTTGAATTCATCCACCCACCTACATATGCCATTTATGAATTTAAATTTCATTCAACAATTTTGGCAAATTATTAATCAGTTCTGTTCCTAATTTGATCCAATCCCTGACAGACTCACCCAAAAAAGAAAATTTTCCCACTGCGTTATGCATGAAATCAAGTGGCAGCTTGTGTGTTCAATCAGCTTTTCTTTTCCATGCAATACTCCTAATTCCTCAACCATTTTCCCTCCAAGCCCCATCAACAACATATGCCCTGTACATTCCCAGCACTCTCTTCACCGTTCTCTTGTCATCCAATGACTTCCAATCCAGCTCCTTTATCATATCAGCTATTGACTAAGTCCTGGGATAATTTGTACCAACAAATCTAGCTGCTCTTCTTTGCACACCCTCCAACTCCTGTATTTGATAACCAAAATCTGGGTTCTAAACTGCACCACCATATTCAACCAATGGTCTGACGAAGGTTTTGTAACCCAACTCCATAACTTCTCTGGCACATCCTCTCATCACCCTCTCCAGTAAATGGAGGATTCTATAACCTTGCCCTACCACATATCCTATGTGCTCTGCCCAGTTAAGTTTGTTATCAAACATTGCAGGTAAACTTTGAATGTGCCGATGTTTCATACTGGTTTACAATTTTAAAAAAAGAAAAGAAGTCTATTGAGAATAAATATCAAACAACTGGAAATTGATCCATACGATATTTGCAACAGGGATAAGTACAGAACGTTGATTAAAGCATCAGATTCTCTCCAGACACTAACAGCCAAAACAGTACGCCCTGGATCTGGAGTTAAATGGACTCAAGAAAGAAAAATGATTGGATGAGGATGTTTATCGGAAGCGGATGCACAGGAGTAAACATAAATTTACAATTGTTTAGATTTTAATATTTTATCAGAATTAAAATTAAAATAAAAAAGTATACTATTTTATGCCAAATCCTACATATTTTTTATAAGTAAACTGTATTTCCACATAATATTGCCTTATTGATTTATTTTTTGCCTCATCTTTCAACAACAAAAAACGTGGGATTGATTTCACAGGTGAATTAAATTATTTACATAACTACACACGCGACTAAAAAAAAGAAAAAAACAATCTTTGTCATATGAACTTTGCGGAGTTCGCGGCTCGACTAAATCAAGCGTCAAGCACAAGGCCACGCCACCGCACATCTCCGTGCCCGTCACCCGCCTTTCCACCGCTCTAGCGGCCCATTCACAGTACAACTTGTAGGACCTACGGTGATCCGATTTTCCTATAAAGAACTCTTGATGGTCCGTGAGAGGGGGTTACAGGACTACATGCAGGGCATGTTGGGTCTTGTTGGACTCCCAGACAACCAACACGGGTCCTTGCCGTCCAACAAGCTATGGAGCAGGATCGTGATTGGAGGAAACATCCTGCGAGTGTGCGATAAGGACACAAGGTGTGCGGCGAGAAAGTACGAGTGGAAAGGACTGCTTGATATATATTTGGACTCCTTCAAGTAGCGTGAATGGGTGATCGCATCCTACAGTAGTTCTACACGGATGTCCTGTAAGTTGGACCGTGAACAGGGCGCATTACTTTACGTGCAAGTTCAAACTTGGATATTAGCCGCTTAGGTAATAAAACCGTTCAGTTCGTTGTTACATTTATTGCAAGATCGTCGGAAAAAAAACAACATATAGGTTGTTATAAGTGAATGCAGGTTTTTCTCGTCGTTGTTTATTTATAAACGTTTCTCGGGAAACAAACCGAGTAATATCATTATCGATGCACAATATTTCAACGACTTTATTCTCCTTGAAACAATAAGCTCAAGGCTGACTTCAAGGCAGACTTCAAGACTTACAACTGCACCTGAAGATGGCGACGGACATTAAAGTCGCTGAAATACTGTGCATCAATAATGATATTACTCGGTTTGTTTTCCGAGAAGCGTTTATAAATATAGGTTGTTGTTAGCTAAGAATCTCGTATAAAGAGAAAACAATAAGGAAGCGCCCATTAATTACGTGAGGTGAAATATGGGGAGGGGGTCAGGCGAAATCCCACCAAATGTCTAGAGCTAAAAAAAAAATCCAAAATAGATTTTAGGGGGGGGGGTATTGGCGAGGGCGGTTTCTAGGGGGGGGTGTCTCACGAATTAGATCTCACCAGAGGAGGGGGGGGGGGGTTGGAACTAGATCTCACAAAGTCTCACCAGAGGGGGGGGGGTTCCAGAAATTCGGAAAAAACAGCTCACGTAATTTATGGATGCCCCCTAATGTATATTTCAGTATAAACAAAACATCCGCTATACATTCTCATTAAAAACTGCAGAAACAGAGGTAGGATTTCACGCGAAAGTTCCGCACTTGCGAATGTTGTTTTCCGTTATATCTCTATATGGAACTACGTGGTTCGTCGTGGGCGAAACGTAAAAGAAGATGAAACGTAAAAGAAGATGAAACGTGAAGGAAGATGAAACGTGAAGGAAGATGAAACGTGAAGGAAGATGAAACGTAAAAGAAGATGAAACGTAAAAGAAGATGAAACGTAAAAGAAGATGAAACGTAAAATAAGATGAAACGTAGAAGAAGATGAAACGTGAAGGAAGATGAAACGTGAAGGAAGATGAAACGTAAAAGAAGATGAAACGTAAAAGAAGATGAAACGTAAAAGAAGATGAAACGTAAAATAAGATGAAATGTGAAATAACATGAAACGTGAAAGAACATGAAACGTAAAAGAAGATGAAACGTAAAAGAAGATGAAACGTGAAGGAAGATGAAACGTGAAGGAAGATGAAACGTAAAAGAAGATGAAACGTAAAAGAAGATGAAACGTAAAAGAAGATGAAACGTAAAATAAGATGAAACGTGAAATAACATGAAACGTGAAAGAACATGAAATGTAAAAGAAGATGAAACGTAAAAGAAGATGAAACGTAAAAGAAGATGAAACGTAAAAGAAGATGAAACGTAAAAGAAGATGAAACGTAAAATAAGATGAAACGTAAAATAAGATGAAACGTGAAGGAAGATGAAACGTAAAAGAAGATGAAACGTAAAAGAAGATGAAACGTAAAAGAAGATGAAACGTAAAATAAGATGAAACGTGAAAGAACATGAAACGTAAAAGAAGATGAAAAGTAGAAGAAGAGAAGTTAATGATGCTTGGAAAGCGACGTCACATGTCCTGCCATTTCGCGAAGACCGACATATGGATTACCTGCAGCATGCGTGACTGCAACCGATTTGATTGTTTCCGTGGGGCGTATTTCATGCGAACTGGGCGACAAATGGAAAAATCGTCCTCCGGGCTGCATTAATTAGTCTGCTCCAATCTGATTGCAGCGGCGCAGCTATTAAATCTGGACCGATGGTCACCTGAACTAGCAGTATGTTTGCAGTGACCCGACAGCGTCGCAGGACTCCAGAAAACTACTATAGAGGGCTGATTACAACAACATTCAAAGCAATAAAACCAAATATCTGGAAGTTGAGGATCATATTCCACAGTTGCTCATAGTAAATGCTGCATAAATATTGACGAAGTAATTGAATTTTGTTCGTGTATTAGCTTTCCAAACACGTAAGTCACGTCTAAAATATCGAGATAGAAGGATACTTTATAAACTATATAAGAACGAAGTAGCTATAATAAAATCATGAGAGACATGCATCATTTAAAAAGTGTGTGAGACGAGGTTTTAGTCTATCCCCGTTAATATTCAATTTGTATGTAGAGGAAGCGATACAGGAAGTAAAAGAAAAAATTTCATGTTGCGTAAGTGTTCGGGGGGGGGGGGGGAAAATCAGTATGCTACGATTTGCTGATGACATTGTCTTCTTAGCAGAACAGGCTGAGGCCATTTATAAGATTTATACTTAATATAAATCAACGCAAGACAAAAGTGTTGCAATGTAGCAGAAATTATACCAATACTAGTAGATTAAATATAAAATTGGATCGGATGCAATTGGAGAAGTAAGTGAATTCTAATACATAGGAAGCAAAATTAAAACCAATGGCCGAAGCAGGAATGATGTGAAAAGCAGAATAGCACTAGCAACAGGAGCCTTCATGAAAAAGACATATCTTTTACTTTCAAACATTGATCTAGGAATTAGAAAGAACTTTTAAACTCTATGTATGGAGCACAGCACTTTATAGTAGCGAAACATGAACTTTAGGAATACCGGAAAGAAAGAAAATTGAAGCATTTGAAATGTGGTGCTACAGAAGAATGCTGAAAATTAAGTGGACGGGCAAAGTAGGAAATGAACGACGTTTTGGAAATGAGCGAGGAAAGAAGTTTGTGGAAGAAGCTTACAGAAAGATGGGACAGGCAGGTAGGTCATATTTTGAGACATGCATGATTGGTTAAATTGTTAGTGGAGGGAACAGTCGAAGGTAAGAACTGCAAGGGAAGACAGATTAGAATATATGAAGCAGATAAAAAAAAACGCGTTTCACTTTTTTTATAGAACAATCTTCAGCAGCTTCTGGTTTTTTTTCCCCAATATATTGCTTTATACGTTGCCCCTTACTTACTTGCAGCAAACATGAATAACATCAACGAAAGTTGTCAGTAAAATACCTAAAAAGCAAATAAACCGTAATGCATTAACTTTGATCAAGCAACAGCATTAAGGAAAATTTTAATTAAATTGACATTTATCCTAGGCCGGAACGACAATTGGCATTCGTGGTTACAGCAGAGAACATGAGTAATTTATTTTTTAAAAGGTTTTTTTATGTTTCTTTCATTAGCAACGTGTTACTGAAAAGCAGATCCAAGTACTTTTCAGCAGCAAAATTTATCAATTTTTTTAACTATGAAATGCTACGAAAACCAAACTTAATGAATGTATTATGACAATTTATTGGTAGCAGTCGCTTTGCTACTAAATCGTGGAAATAACCACGAATTTCTTCTCATAATATCTCTGGTCGCTGTTAATTTGCGAGCAAAGGCTGACGCGTGACACCGTTCTCCAGCCAATAGCTATCGGGATGAGTGAGTGAGCTTAGTAAATAATATAGTAGGTTTTATATGGTATCCTAATACTTAAAGGTAACAGCTTTGCAGAAGTTAAAGTAAGAGGGGAGGTAATTGGGATTTCAAATAACATCCCAACGATAATTGCTGGTTAATTTTCCCAATTTGTTTCCATTAAGTTGAAACTGGGTGACATCCATTCGACCATAAGAAACATAAAAGGCCATTTTGAGGGAAATTTTCAGTTTAAGGGGTTTAGAACACATAAAAAATGCCTAGATTAACAGCTAACCGTTTTTAAAACTGCGATAGAGTTGCAAAAACCGAATGGTTCGCCAAAATTGACAAAGTTTCTTTTAAAAAGCTAATTTTACAGTTCTAAAATGCGCACGCAAGAGTTCCCAAGTTCGTTTGATATGAATGTGGCCAATGAAGCTAGAAAAACCTTAAATATGATGTCTAAAAAAAGTTGTTTATGGATTCACTATTTTTTTAAAAAAGAAAAAAAAAGTGACTGAAAACCTTGAATTTACTGACTGATTTTCGATTTTGCAATTAGGTCCAGCCAAATTTCTGTTTTCCAGTTGTTTCCTGAAATCCCTTCAGGCAAATACTTGGATTTTTTTCTCGTAATGATCGTAGCGGAATACTTTCCTATTCCTTCCTCCCATTCCTCGCTCGGCTTTATTCATGACGACGTCGACCAGGCGTAAATTAGTAAGGGAAATACATTACAAATCTGACACATTATTATCAGATTTTATTTTTTTATAGAACACTTCAAAACGTCTATTTCTTGATATTTCCTGAATGATTCATATGTTTAACCTATTTGTGCAACAACTATACGCATTATGTGTAAGTGGTTGGTTCAGATTTTTTATATCTGAGAGGACGAGGCAACCTATTTCATTCAATTCTTTTAATTAGTCTCTTTCAACTTCACGCATGCGTTACTTTTGATTCGCTTAACTGCAACTCGTGCAGGAAATTATTTTTAATCAAATGTAAGCTGTTTGCATTAATTAAAGTCGTATATTTTATTAAAGTCAATTTGAATATTTAGAATATAAAATGTTACAAATTTTTAATTTGCATACGGCGAACCAACGGCAAATACCATTAGATGCGCAAAATTTTTTTTATTTTTTTTAAAAAAAGTTACATTATTTACGAAAGACTTGACGCACCGGAATTTCTGACAGACTTCCCGTAAAAGATTTCTGTTTGTAACAGTTTAGTAGTGTTTCATGTATAGTCCCCACGTTACATGGTAATTACCATTTGTTCTAAGGGAGTTGGTCTAGTCCAGAACAATGAAAACCTGTTTTTTCCTCAATTTTTTATAGTAAATAATGTCATTTTAATGGCAAAGATATACTTTTTTCATTTTCTAATTTTCAATTTTAAGACACAAATAGATTTTTTTTTTAGTTTTTCCATAATAGCGTACTCAACGATGTTGATGTTATGGAGTTAACTCGTGTCATCTGGTACAGGAAGAATTTCAAAGTATACTGAATCGATAAAAAATATACCAAACACTTTATTGCTCCTAATCGTAGTGAACACATAGGAAACTAGAAGAAAAAATTCATGAGTTAATAAAATAATTGTATGCCTAATTTTACTATCCAAATGTTCTGTCGTTCTTTCTTTTAAACTTTTATTATTATTTCTAAGTAGAGAATAACATTTTAACAAATTTGTTATAATAATCGTTGTGGGTGGTTAGTAGATTAAAATTTTGGTCGTTGAATTATCGTTTTCATACAGTCGTACACTGCTGCGCAACGTGGGAAAAAGTTACTTAAATTTGTTATAAGGAAAGATAATTCCAAAGATGATAATCCCACACACTGAAGGTGACGTTCAGACTCCGTCTAGCAAACTTTATCAGTTAAATGAACTAAATTACAAAGTTATATAACATACGGGATATTCACCAGTTGTTGCAGCGTGTCTTTCGGAGTCTTCCGTTCATAGAGTTTAAATTGTCCTTAATCACACTTAAGCCCGTGAACCCAACTTGAGATAAACATGGAAATTCCATACAACATAAGCGGAGTTGCACGTTTCTTTGTAACGTTATGAACACGAAAAGGCGGCCAAAAAATAGTTCAGCTTTAATACCGTCTGGTTTTATAATTCATGTAAAACACTGTGATGTCCCAACGACCTGGTTTGTATTAATAACCGTTAATATTAACAATATAATAAAGAATCGAAGGAATTTTCTGTAAATATAGATAATTATTTCATGGATGTGTGCTGTGCTGTTTTAATGTATGAAAACGATGTGAACTAGCTGAAATGCTTTTGTAAAAATTTTAAAACTATCACCGTATCCGGCACACTGATTAAAAAAAAATGTAGTTTGTAATACTCTGCAGACATAATATATAAAGCGTAAATTATCAATGTATAGTTTTGTCAGTATGGTTCTAAGTGCTCATAAATATTTTTATAATTTCATTTTAAATTGTTTCCATATGATTTCAGTAAGTCTGAATACGTTTTAATCGTTTTTGAGCTACTTATTCCTATGCCTCTTTGTTTCAAATCCAGAAAAGACTATGGGCACTTTTATGGTAATCCATAACATTCTATGCTGTTTATACTGTATAAGCAACCCCGAAAACTCGCTGGAAATAGCGGTAATACGAAACCACGACATTTGTGTCATATAATCTCAGCCGAAGACTCATGTTTGTGTGTTTTTATAAGAAACTAGCCTCGTACCCGCGAGTTCGTACGCGTGGATTAAGAATTTTTTTCGAGGATTGAATATAGAAAGTTGTTGGTAACGAAAGATTGGTCCCAAACAATATCGAGTCGGCATAATATGACAGGAAAGCTATCACTATATCACTCTACCGTCGAACCTGCCTCTTGAAGAGAATCATTTTCCAACATTTTTCTGTCACCATTCGATAAGGTCTCAAAATTTCGTGACTGCAACTGTTAATCATACTGGAAAAAATGTCCTGTGCACTTCATACAGATTTTCTTATCAAATTCCATCAGTATCGATATAGCCATGTGTCTCGCCTCTCACATTATTAAAGCTCATGCCGAAATATTGTGAAATTTGTTTGTTTTTGTGGGATTTTTTGGTGTTTTTTACGTATTCTTGTCGCCCTCCCGCCATTATCAGTGGTAAGTGACGGGTATTTTTTCCCTATCCTATCTAATTCTTAGTGCCCAACGGCAGTTTACTTATTTCCATTATCCATTTATAAGAAATAAGTTATCAGTAACTTCGTTGTTCAATGTTGATTGTTTGCTATCAGAACTTAAGTTGTTTGCAGATGAAATAATGTTATACAATAGGATGAATACGGTAAAGGACTGTAAAGAGCTGCAGGGTGATATGGACAGGATATCTTGCTGGATTGATAAACATGGACTGAAAACAAATGCAAAGAACAATCACATTATTGAGTACATAGATAAAAAACTAATGGTTGATTATGATTATAATCTGGGGAAACAATTCCTTGTTGAAGAGTTGAAATGTAAATACCTTGGCATAACATTTGAGAACAAACGTAACTGGGCAGAACACACTGGACAGGTAGTAGGAAAAGGTTTCAGAATCCTTAATTTAATTAAGAAAGTGATGAGGGGATGTACGAGAGAAGTAAAGGAATTGGGTTACAAAACTTTGGTCAGACCATTGCTTGAATATGGTAGTATAGCATGGAACCCACTGTTTGGGTATCAAATATAGGAGTTAGAGAGGGTGTAAAGAAGTGCTGCTAGATTTTTCTGTGGAAATTACTGCAGAACATAATCAATAATTGTCATTGGGCGACATTTGAAGACAGGGGTAGTAGGGTGATGAGGGTCATGGGAGTGTACAAGGCGTATATTGGTGATGAGGCGTGGAATAATATTGGAGTAAGGAATGGAACGGAAAAGATGATAATGACCACAAGCTGGTAATCGATTTCAGGCACAAGGGTGTGGTGAGATTTTATTTCATAGTTACGGGGGTAAGGGATTGGAAATACTGTAGTTACAAAAGTGAATTGATGAATAATTTAACAAAAACGTTGAATCAATTTGAAGTTGAAATTTGTAGAGGGCAAATGTAGGTGGGTGCAGGAAAGGGAGAAAAATGGATGTATAGGGAAATTGTCAACGGAGCGTGTAGTCTATTTGCAATTAAATTACATTATAGCTACCTGAAAAAGTTGTGCAGAAGTTTAACGTACTCTAGTGTCGAGTTAAACCTACTTGGCCCTGCAAACGTTTAATAGTTTAGTTGCGTAGTTTTTCGTAGTTGTTTCACAACATCAATCCATTACTCTCATAATTTTTATAGGATTTCCTATTTTTTAATCTGAAAATCATTTCCTAATGTGAGATAACTGGATAGCAATGTAGCTTCCAGGATTCAACTTGCCTCGATCTATTTGGTGTAAACTGAATCCTACTAGATGTGGTACGGGAAGAACTGCTTCAACTCTCCACACCTGGGGCTGGGCAGATTCTCCGTACTGTGACTGCGGTGAGGTTTCACGAACTGTGTAGCACATTGTGCAAGATTCCCCACTGCGAGCCTTTCCTGGAAGTCTAGAAAATGTAAATTCTGCAAAGCCGGAGGCAGTTCCCTGAATAGAGCACATATTACAGATGTTAAGTTGTAGACTTTACGTTGGCGATTCTGACGTAGCTGCTTTTTTACCTTGTGATATTACGGGATTGATCTACATCTACATATATAATCTGCAATTCACAAAATTGTGGGTGGCAGAGGGTGCTCAGCACCAAAGCTAATCTCTTCGTTGTGCATTCCAATCCCTAATGGCACGAGGGAAAAAAGAATTCATATAAGAATCATTGCGGCACCTTATTTCTCTAATCTTATCTTTCCTGTCATTGATAAGGAGGAAGTGGTGGACGGTGCGAGGAAAATTAATAATAAATGGAAAGGACGGGAAAATGGAAAATATTGGAGAACAATAGTAAGAGCAGTATTTTAGTATACTCGGAGAGAGGAGTAATGGAATAGACTAAGGAGAAGCTAAAGACATTTCTAGAAGCTAAGCTTATGCGGCAGATATTATGGGTCGTTGTGACGTCAATCACCAGACTCTTAGGGGGATGCTTCCTTGAAAAGGCCATGGCCGAATTCCTTCCCATTTCTTGCCTCCCATCCTTTCCCGTCTCTAAAGATCTCGCTGTTAAGAGACGTTAAACAGTTAAAAAAAAAAAAGTTGATGCGCCAGTTTTCAAACAACGCGCTCAAGGCAGACATCAAGGCTCACAACTGCACCTGAAGATGGCGACTGAGTTTTAAGTCGCCGAAATATTGTGCATCAATAGTAAAATTACTCGGTTTGTTTCCCAAGAAATGTTTAAAAATAAACAACGCCGAGAAAAATTTAATTCATTTATTAATGTGTGTCGTTGCGGAGAAGATTTTCAAAGTTGATAAAATGATAAGATAGTTAATTCTTTTTTGAAGCAAAGAATAGTAAGTTTGTGAAGAGTCTATTAGTAAAGTGATGCCCGCATAGTTATAATATATGTGGAACTTGATTTTACTAACACATTTTATTGTATTTCTGCCCAATCGCAACCCTGTATTTAGATTTCTCGTGTGTGTATGGCCCTATGGAGCAGTCTTTTGTATAGGAGACATAGCGTGGTGGGTGAACCGTTAACGCTCTGGCCTCGCATTCGGAAGGACACCGGTTCGAATCCCCGTCCGGGCATCCGGATTTGGATTTTCCATGGTTTCCCTAAATCACTCCAGGCGAATGCAAGGATGCTTCCTTCAAAAATACCATGGCCGAATTCCTTCCCGTTCTTTGTACTCAATCCCATCCAGCCTC
Source organism: Vandiemenella viatica (assembly GCA_031002005.1). Classification (NCBI taxonomy): domain Eukaryota; kingdom Metazoa; phylum Arthropoda; class Insecta; order Orthoptera; family Morabidae; genus Vandiemenella; species Vandiemenella viatica. The sequence goes on from JARYHS010009186.1 coordinate 267,702,051, forward strand.
TAATGACCTCGACGTCGACGAGGCGTAAAGCCATAAGTAAAAAACAAATGTGTAAGATATACGATTAATAGTAATGAAGCACAAAAAGGAATAAACGTGGCATAAAGTAAAGAAATTAAATAAATAAAAGTTTATGATAAAAAAAGAAACGACAATAAGCGGGGACGTTACAACTTGCCAGTTGAGGGCATTGTACTTTCAACTATATATTGCTTTAAAAAATAGTTCCATAATTACACTACAATTGTTGTTTCACTTCCATTTTATTAGTTTCCGTTAGGGTCAAGTAGCGTCAAAAGCCAAATAAAATAATAATCACAAAAATTCTTTTCGGGTGTTCTGCCGGATCAATTCTTCCGTGTGCGACGTTCGACGCTTTTTGCCTGATGTAGACGACAGAGGATATGGTCGAAACGTCACGCATCGACGAATTGATCAGGCACCCGAGAAGACTGTTTGTCATCTGTACGCCGGGAATGACTGGATTCTCACAAATTAATAATACGTTGATTACTTCCACGAAAAGTAAAATTATAGCCTCAAGAAGTTTGCAATCCTGCATCAATGCTGGTGGTTGGCAGTGTGTCATTTGTCATCTGCACGCCGGGAAAGACTCGATTCTCACAAAATAATAATCTGTTGATTGCTTCCACGAAAAGTGAAATTATAGCCTGAAGCAGTTGGCAATCCTGCATCAGTGCTGATGGTTGGCAGTGTGTCATTTGTCATGTGTACGCCGGGAAAGACTCGATTCACACAACATAATAATCTGTTGATTACATCCACGAAAAGTGAAATTATAGCCTCAAGAAGTTGGCAATCCTGCATCAGTGCAGATGGTTGGCAGTGTGTCATTACTGTGGGCTGTCAATGCATCAGGAATGAAGTGATGGGCACAGGAAGTGGAGTGTTTTTTGTGCTGACGCTGCCTTCTGGACCAGGCGCCGGGGTGCAGGTGGTGGGGGGTGACCAGGATGGTGGTGGTGGGGGTGGGGTGGTGTCGGCAGTTTGAGTGCCGACATCGACCAGGGGACAGCTCTTAGTGGCACCGCCGCCGGAGATTGGCCCACTGCTGCCAACCGCCGCCCAGCCGTTTCCTTCCCGCTCCCAGACTGGCGTTCCGTCCACTGGTGCGTCATTAGGGATAGTGCAATCCGGTGAACTGCCACCACTGACGTAAAAAATCAACACAAGCAGATAAAATCGTACATCTCACGGCAGGCTACTGTAAATATTCACTGTAAATTTTTGTTAGTATTAATTATGTGGCATTCAATTGTTAGATATCCCGTTTATAAAATGAAATAATTAGTGCAAGAAGATTCAATTCCAAGTTTGTTTATTTTCCTTTAAGGCATCAGACTCCAAAGACACTAGGTGCAAACGTAAATAAGTTCTCCAGCGATTATAACTTTCATCAGCAAAACCCAAACTAACTTTCAAACACTACTACTCTGGAGACTAAAACACATCTCTGCCTATTGCTTATATAAGCTTTCCACAAAACTCCAGAATAAATCAAAGACTTCCGACCAGCGTTTCTGGAATTCTAACAATACTTAAAAAATTAACATTACATTACAACAATCAGATTAATACAGAATCAATCACAATCGTTATGAAATGCACAGAAATGACAATTAAAGATATTTACACACAAAATCATCCACATCAAGCAGTCCACACTGCCGCAATTGCACTTTAAACATCGTAGCCCACATTAATACTTGGAATTACATACGTTTAATCAATGTTTCCTGCATAGTACTGTTCTTGAACATATTAAGTAGTATTTACACAGTTTGATTCCATAAAACAACGTTCATTTACACAAATCCACACTTAATTGCAAGAAAAATATACAAAACTACATTTACTCAACTCACAGCTTGCTACAAACAATTCTTGAAATACAATTTCACTAAAGGTCTGGGTCTGAAGGTCGTTATGCAATTCTGAAGTCAAAGAACACACGGCAAAAAAGCCACCATGCGTATCGCGATATTCGCTGATAGATACATAAATGTAGTTCCGCCGACCAATTTACAGAGGTATTAATAGGTTTATAACACCCGTGTTTACTTAGCACTTAAGTGCAACCCGAATGATATATCGAAGGACTCCATTTCACTGATTCTCAACTGTACTGTCATCGGTCGCCAAATGTGATTACTCTTGTTAGACCAAATCAAAATTATCTTTTAGGGATTTAGTGCTGTTTTGAACATTAATAATTATCCTGCCAACTCTACCAGTCAAGTATGTTCTCAGTTCGAGGACCAATCACTGGAAATTTATAGACAGGTATTAAAACATTTTGGGGATGTCACCAGACTGTCAAATTTATTCAGATTCCATTGTGTCCATTGTATGAGCAAAGGTTATATATAGTTGATAGGAATATTTCGTTTGTGACGTAGGATAACTTTTTAATTTTCTGGTAAACCGTGATGGCTCCCTCGTCCCCCCCCCCCCCCCCCATGACCAGAAAATCAAGTGTTACGTTTTTATGTCAGTTTGAAATTGTATTATCTTCCAAACAACGAAGCATGCAGATTCATACTTTATACCGTTCATCAGACGAGAAACGATTGGTTACAAATAGAAACAAAACAACAAAATGGTCGTGCTACCACTCAGCACAGGAAGAGGGGAGAGAGAGTGGGGGGGGACAGACGTGCTTTGTACCACGTGGGGCGGGGGAAAAATTACTTTCTCTTCACTGTGTTATGTTGCAATTTTAAATAGAGAATCGTTAAAATTCTTTTAATGAATCCTATCAATTTACTGAATAGTTAAAAAGAATGAACAATTGTTACTGAAGTTAAAATCTGGTGTTGGGATAAAATCCTATCAAAATTTGAGTGGCAACTGCGTGTTCTATGTACCGCAAAACCCTTCATGACAGTAGATGAGATCACGGAGAATCTGAAAATCCAAAAATAACAAACGCAGAATCTCCCTTTTGTCTGAGTTGGTTGCGGCGCTGTGATGGTGTCCGGCGCTGACACGGGGTTAGGTGGTTCCAGTCCTTGTGGTGGACTTGGCCGGCAAGGTAGCAGAGGTGGTGGTGCACGATTCATAATCACAATAATCGTGTCCCATTCTCTCAGTTGGTTGCGGCGCCGTGATGGTGTCCTGCGCTGACACGGGGTTAGCTGGTTCCAGTCCTGGTGGTGGACTTGGCCGGCAGGGTAGCAGAGGTGGTGGTGCACGATTCCTAATCACCAATGCCCCATTCTCTCAGTTGGTTGCCGCGCCGTGATGGAGTCCTGCGCTGACACGGGGTTAGCTGGTTCCAGTCCTGGTGGTGGACTTGGCTGGCAGGGTAGCAGTGGTGGTGGTGTACGATTCCTAATCACCAATGCCTCGTTGTCTCAGTTGGTTGCGGCGCCGTGATGGTGTCCTGCGCTGACACGGGGTTAGCTGGTTCCAGTCCTGGTGGTGGACTTGGCTGGCAGGGTAGCAGTGGTGGTGGTGCACGATTCCTAATCACCAATGCCCCATTCTCTCAGTTGGTTGTGGCGCCGTGATGGTGTCCTGCGCTGACACGGGGTTAGCTGGTTCCAGTCCTGGAGGTGGACTTGGTTGGCAGGGAAGCAGTGGTGGTGGTGCACGATTCCTAATCACCAATGCCTCGTTGTCTTAGTTGGTTGCGGCGCCGTGATGGTGTCCAGCGCTGACACGGGGTTAGCTGGTTCCAGTCCTGGTGGTGGACTTGGCTGGCAGGGTAGCAGTGGTGGTGGTGTACGATTCCTAATCACCAATGCCTCGTTGTCTCAGTTGGTTGCGGCGCCGTGATGGTGTCCTGCGCTGACACGGGGTTAGCTGGTTCCAGTCCTGGTGGTGGACTTGGCCGGCAGGGTAGCAGAGGTGGTGGTGCACGATTCCTAATCACCAATGCCCCATTCTCTCAGTTGGTTGCGGCGCCGTGATGGTGTCCTGCGCTGACACGGGGTTAGCTGGTTCCAGTCCTGGTGGTGGACTTGGCTGGCAAGCTAGCAGAGGTGGTGGTGCACGATTCCTAATCACCAATGCCCCATTCTCTCAGTTGGTTGTGGCGCCGTGATGGTGTCCTGCGCTGACACGGGGTTAGCTGGTTCCAGTCCTGGAGGTGGACGTGGTTGGCAGGGAAGCAGTGGTGGTGGTGCACGATTCCTAATCACCAATGCCTCGTTGTCTTAGTTGGTTGCGGCGCCGTGATGGTGTCCTGCGCTGACACGGGGTTAGCTGGTTCCAGTCCTGGTGGTGGACTTGGCTGGCAGGGTAGCAGTGGTGGTGGTGCACGATTCCTAATAACCAATGCCTCGTTGTCTCAGTTGGTTGCGGCGCCGTGATGGTGTCCAGCGCTGACACGATGTTAGCTGGTTCCAGTCCTGGTGGTGGACTTGGCCGGCAGGGTAGCAGAGGTGGTGGTGCACGATTCATAATCACCAATGCCCCGTTGTCTCAGTTGGTTGCGGCGCCGTGATGGTGTCCAGCGCTGACACGGGGTTAGCTGGTTCCAGTCCTGGTGGTGGACTTGGTTGGCAGGGAAGCAGTGGTGGTGGTGCACGATTCCTAATCACCAATGCCTCGTTGTCAAAGTTGGTTCGGCGCTGTGATGGTGTCCGGCGCTGACACGGGGTTAGGTGATTCCAGTCCTTGTGGTGGACTTGGCCGGCAAGGTAGCAGAGGTGGTGGTGCACGATTCATAATCACCAATGTCCCATTCTCTCAGTTGGTTGCGGCGCCATGATGGTGTCCTGCGCTGACACGGGGTTAGCTGGTTCCAGTCCTGGTGGTGGACTTGGCCGGCAGGGTAGCAGAGGTGGTGGTGCACGATTCCTAATCACCAATGCCCCATTCTCTCAGTTGGTTGCCGCGCCGTGATGGTGTCCTGCGCTGACACGGGGTTAGCTGGTTCCAGTCCTGGTGGTGGACTTGGCTGGCAGGGTAGCAGTGGTGGTGGTGTACGATTCCTAATCACCAATGCCTCGTTGTCTCAGTTGGTTGCGGCGCCGTGATGGTGTCCTGCGCTGACACGGGTGTTAGCTGGTTCCAGTCCTGGTGATGGACTTGGCCGGCAGGGTAGCAGAGGTGGTGGTGCACGATTCCTAATCACCAATGCCCCATTCTCTCAGTTGGTTGCGGCGCCGTGATGGTGTCCTGCGCTGACACGGGGTTAGCTGGTTCCAGTCCTGGTGGTGGACTTGGCTGGCAGGGTAGCAGTGGTGGTGGTGCACGATTCCTAATCACCAATGCCCCATTCTCTCAGTTGGTTGTGGCGCCGTGATGGTGTCCTGCGCTGACACGGGGTTAGCTGGTTCCAGTCCTGGAGGTGGACTTGGTTGGCAGGGAAGCAGTGGTGTGGTGTGCAAGATTCCAAATCACCAATGCCTCGTTGTCTCAGTTGGTTGCGGCGCCGTGATGGTGTCCAGCGCTGACACGGGGTTAGCTGGTTCCAGTCCTGGTGGTGGACTTGGCTGGCAGGGTAGCAGTGGTGGTGGTGTACGATTCCTAATCACCAATGCCTCGTTGTCTCAGTTGGTTGCGGCGCCGTGATGGTGTCCTGCGCTGACACGGGGTTAGCTGGTTCCAGTCCTGGTGGTGGACTTGGCCGGCAGGGTAGCAGAGGTGGTGGTGCACGATTCCTAATCACCAATGCCCCATTCTCTCAGTTGGTTGCGGCGCCGTGATGGTGTCCGGCGCTGACACGGGGTTAGCTGGTTCCAGTCCTGGTGGTGGACTTGGCCGGCAAGGTAGCAGAGGTGGTGGTGCACGATTCATAATCACCAATGTCCCATTCTCTCAGTTGGTTGCGGCGCCGTGATGGTGTCCTGCGCTGACACGGGGTTAGCTGGTTCCAGTCCTGGTGGTGGACTTGGCCGGCAGGGTAGAAAAGGTGGTGGTGCACGATTCCTAATCACCAATGCCCCATTCTCTCAGTTGGTTGCGGCGCCGTGATGGTGTCCTGCGCTGACACGGGGTTAGCTGGTTCCAGTCCTGGTGGTGGACTTGGCTGGCAGGGTAGCAGAGGTGGTGGTGCACGATTCCTAATCACCAATGCCCCATTCTCTCAGTTGGTTGCGGCGCCGTGATGGTGTCCTGCGCTGACACGGGGTTAGCTGGTTCCAGTCCTGGTGGTGGACTTGGTTGGCAGGGAAGCAGTGGTGGTGGTGCACGATTCCTAATCACCAATGCCTCGTTGTCTCAGTTGGTTGCGGCGCCGTGATGGTGTCCAGCGCTGACACGGGGTTAGCTGGTTCCAGTCCTGGTGGTGTACTTGGCTGGCAGGGTAGCAGTGGTGGTGGTGCACGATTCCTAATCACCAATGCCTCGTTGTCTCAGTTGGTTCTGGCGCCGTGATGGTGTCCACCGCTGACACGAGGTTAGCTGGTTCCAGTCCTGGTGGTGGACTTGGCCGGCAAGGTAGCAGAGGTGTGGTG
>JARYHS010009186.1:267709478-267772390 GCA_031002005.1 Vandiemenella viatica
GGCCGCAGGGTAGCAGAGGTGGTGGTGCACGATTCCTAATCACCAATGCCCCGTTGTCTCAGTTGGTTGCGGCGCCGTGATGGTGTCCAGCGCTGACAAGGTGTTAGCTGGTTCCAGTCCTGGTGGTGGACTTGGCCGGCAGGGTAGCAGAAGTGGTGGTGAACAATTCATAATCACCAATGGCCCGTTGTCTCCGTTGGTTGCGGCGCCGTGATGGTGTCCAGCGCTGACACGTGGTTAGCTGGTTCCAGTCCTGGTGGTGGATATGGCCGGCAGGGTAGCAGAGTTGGTGGTGCACGATTCCTAATCACCAATGCCCCGTTGTCTCAGTTGGTTAGCGGCTGCCGTGATGGTGTCCAGCGCTGACAAGGTGTTAGCTGGTTCCAGTCCTGGTTGTGGACTTGGCTGGCAGGGTAGCAGAAGTGGTGGTGCACGATTCATAATCATCAATGCCCCATTCTCTCGGTTGGTCGCGGCGCTGTGATGGTGTCCTGCGCTGACACGGTGGTTATCTGGTTCCAGTCCTGGTGGTGGACTTGGCTGGTAGAGTAGAAGTGGTGGTGGTGCACGATTCCTAATCACGAATGCACCGTTGTCTCAGTTGGTTACGGCGCCGTGGTGGTGTCCAGCGCTGACACGGGGTTAGCTGGTTCCAGTCCTGGTGGTGGACTTGGCTGGCAGGGTAGCAGATGTGGTGGTGCACGATTCATAATCACAAATGGCCCGTTGTCTCAGTTGGTTGTGACGCCGTGATGGCGTCCTGCGCTGACACTGGGTTAGCTGGTTCCAGTCCTGGTGGTGAACTTGGCAGGCAGGGTAGCAGAGGTGGTGGTGCACGATTCATAATCACCAATGCACTGTTGTCTCAGTTGGTTGCGGCGCCGTGAAGGTGTCCAGCGCTGACACGGGGTTAGCTGGTTCCAGTCCTGGTGGTGTACTTGGCTGGCAGGGTAGGAGAAGTGGTGGTGCATGATTCATAATCACCAATGCTCCGTTGTCTCAGTTGGTTGCAGCGCCGTGATGGTGTCCTGCGCTGACACGGGGTTAGCTGGTTCCAGTCCTGGTGGTGGACTTGGCTGGCAGGGTAGCAGAGGTGGTGGTGCACGATTCCTAATCACGAATGCACCGTTGTCTCAGTTGGTTGCGGCGCCGAGATGGTGTCCAGCGCTGACACGGTTGTGAGTTCCCGTGGGTTATATATAAGTGATCAAGGGGGGTTATTATGGCCGCGCAGTCCACTTGTGAGCGTCTAGATTGATTTGGGGGTTGTTCTTAGAAGCATCTTAGGATTTTAGGCTATCTTCCAGATTATAACAGATTAACTACTTGTGGGCACCGAATGTTATTTGTCAGGATAAGGATATTGACACCAGGGCGATCTTTGATATAGCAGGGATCCCGAACTGCTCTAACAGTGATATACTTATAATAGATCTTACCTTGCCGATATATCACAAACTCTTCCACATTATTATCTGAAATAACTTGGGATCTAACCTAACGACTGTAAATGACTGAGGCGACACAACTGAAAATTTAAACATACTTTAATTATAAAAACCTAATCATACATTTATCCGCAACACTGACTAACGTTATGCTGGAAGGGAAATGACACGCAAGCATTGACACAATTGTTAACAACTTACTAAATGAATTAATAGCTTCTTCATACGAGTATAATGGAAAGATGTCTTTACTGATTAAATGCAATTAACTGAATAATTAACGATCCTGATTATAACCCGAGATTACCAAATAAGATTATCACAAGGCTACAACATTACGACAACAACGGCAAACAACTCATTTAAGTTACACACATTGAATAATGACTGAATAATTTAACTAACTACTTTAACTAACCAAATACTGATTAACATGAGACAAGACTATGGGCAAGCATATGCTTGCCCAGTGCCGAAAGGCACACAGACGAGACACAAGTCTTACCTCTTACATGACTGCAGGCAGATTCGTTAATACAATAGAACGAGATCACGCCACGATCGCGTATTTATGCGTGAGCTATCACGTGCACTGTACATGCATAGCGCGCTACGCTGTGCTGTGCTGCAGACCTTGGACTGCCAACTTGCAAGTCTGCACTTTTACGCCACGTACGCATCTTCTCGCTCGAAGCAGCTTACAATATTCACAGATTAAAACATCGAAACTATCAATTCAAACCCTAATTCACAGATTGCCCGTCACATATCCCCGCCTTTTCGAAAACGCGCTACTCCCGGAGCGCGGAAATAAAACCAAACCTAACCGCCAAATGATTTTGCACTCCAGTGTATAGATGCAACAAAATTTAAGTAAAATTGAAAATATGGTATAGAACAAATTATCTGAAAGTTTATCGTGTGAAGAAGCATTAGAAATCAAAATCTTAATAACTCAAAGAATCGTTGAAAAAATAAAAAAAATTAACTGAAAAATTATGCTTGCTATGCATGTCACTTCCTTCAACTCAAATCTAACTAGCGGATTTCATTGATCATATAAAATTCAAGTGTCAAATTCACAAAATTAAATCAAATCTTAAAACAAATTCAGAATTATAGTTGTATAAATGTTATTAGAACTTTCAATTATCTGTGTCAAACAAATCTTGAAAAATAAATGTATAAATTCTCAGTGAAAAAATAAAATCAGTTTTCAGTTCACATGAAAAAGTAAAAATTGTGTATAAAAGTATAAAAATGAAAATAATATACTCAGTTATAATCAATAAAACAAAATGTAAATCAGATTGAAAGAAAAATGAATAAAATGGTTCAAATACAAATTATCAGAAAAAAGTTGAAATCAATGTGTACAAACTCGATAAATTGCTGAATATACTAGTTACTTTTTTTTTTCCTCCAAAATTCATCAATATATACTCTGTCACTGATTACATGAACATTACATAAAGAAAAGGAATTACAACAAGAAAAGTTACTTAAATTCCCATTAATAAATCTACTGTAATCCCAAAATTAAAAAATTAATCATCATGGAAAAAAAAATTACACTTGAATCACTATCAAAACTCACAGAAAAAAACTCTCCAAAATCATAAATATTCCAAAAAATCAAAATGGTCTCAAAATTAAATCGTTGTAAATCCTCTTTAATAAACCTCAACTTCAAAATTCTTTTCAATGTTTAGAATCCACTGTTACATACTACTCGACACAAAGCCCAACCAAAATTAAAGTTTCACAACTCATACATTAGAATCATTCATACATAAATTACTTATTACTTGACAAGAAGAAAGTGTTAAGACAGTATATGAATAGAATAGAAAAAGATTCTTTCCTTTTTTCAAATTTCAAATCAAAATATTTTAAATTCATATCACAAAGCTAGATATTAATCCAAAGTTTAAGCAAATCTTTTAATACAAGAATTTACTGATCTCAATTGCAATGCATGTCATTATGAATTTCACTCAAACAAAATTTTACTCCTCAAAATTTCAAAATGCTCCTTGCTTAATTCCCCAAAATAAAAATTCTCTCAGCTCAAGATGTTTTTGTTTCTTTCAGAGACCTGGACAAGCAAACAGGCTTATAAACTCGTATAACAGTCAGCATCAGGTTCCAGATTCCATCCGCTAGACATGAGCTTGTATTTCAGCCATATAACGACAGTAATTAGCGCATCTCTCGTGTTTCTGTACCACTGCACGTTCTGCTATATCCATTCCCCTAACATGCGCGTATGGTGGTTTACCTGGCAACCGTCTATCCAAACTCTGACTAAACAGAGAAGTTCTTGAAGCCTAAGAACCAATATCCCTACCGCAATACATTCTCCTAACGATATTCTCTTATTCAACAACATATTCACATATTCTCCCAATATTCAACAAAATATTCTCATTAACAACATATTGCTCTCCCTGGCAATAATCAAATCGTCTCATGAAAACATTTGACTGTTCTCTCTGGCAATCAAAAACTCATTTCATTAAATCTCATAGTTCGTTGCAACATTATAACTTCTTGAAACTCCAATGAAACATTTAATTAAATATCATCACATAAACCCACTGAAACAATATATTATTCCCATTATTGAAATTGAGGTTCTATTCATACAAACTGCATTGACATATTTGAAAAGTTAACTACTGGTACTCGAGAGGAAAGATTCTCTTCACAGCAAAAAAATCAAAATAATGAAAAACTCTGCTTTTGCTTCACAAATGAGGTGTTGAAAAAAGGATTGATCAATATTGATTTATCTAACAGTATAAAGCAAGAACTATGTCAGATCAATGAAAAAAAAATAAAATAAAAAAAAATAACCATAGTAGGCTAGAGTGCTTCATAATTGCTTATGTCTCGTAGTATTAGTTATACACACATGAAGTATAACTACAATAAAATAAAATCCCCTACATTGAAACAAAACCATGAAATTAAACTAAACTGTCCCGAAAGAAAGAAAAAATCCAGATACAAAGGAAAATTAAAATCTAAGATCTAGTGTACTCATAGTTGTTGCCATCGATGTCTTGAAAAGATGTTCTGTCTTGATGTTTCATCTGCTTGATGTAACTGCATAAAGTCCTCGTGACCATATCGCCTCGAAATTGCTGTAACATATAACCTGGACCAGTATTTGCTCTTCACTATTTCACATTTAATAAGTTATGCACTTTTAGTAAACATCGTGTTAAACTTTTGCTCCCAGAAAATGTTAAAGTTCAACTTTCAACTGTCTGGTTTGGGCAGGGATCATCTCAATGTTCTATCTGCAATGTTCTATTTGTTCAAACATTTGAATTTCTCAACATTCCACTTGTTCTTCATTATAATTGGTCAACCTTCTAATTATTCTACTTTCTAATTGTCAGCATTTGATTTTAAGAAAAATTGAATTGAAAAGGCTTTTAATGGAAAAGAAACTTTAAATTATCAACATTAACTCAAAACTTTGAAAAATAATTGCAATTAAGTGAATACTTCACTACTTAAGAGTGTGTGTGTGTGGGGGGGGGGGGGGGGGAAGAGGACATCCTTTTACAAATTTCAAATACAATATATGAAACATCAATATTCACTTTGCATAAATTGGTTCAAAAATAAATAAATCATCCTATTAATTGGCATTAAAATTCAAATGCTTACTTCACTTTCCTAAAATTTATCACAAACACAATTAATCAGATATAAACAGATTTATAAGGAAAATATTTTTTTTTTTTTAGACTTATCACATGATTATAAACAAGAATAGTTAAATGTACAACTCATAAATTATAACACAGAAAAAAAAAAAAATACATGTTAATGTAGAACTGAAATGAAAAACAATGCTGCTTACAGTATGAGAATTTCTAAGTATCATGTCATTTCACCAACAAATTCATCATATACATGTGCATCCATTCTCATAAACTATCAATGAGCATTTTTATGTTCCCTAAGGTAACCTCATAAGAGGACTCGACATTCCTAGGTTCAGCTGTGTTACATATGTTAACTGACCTGATAATCCAACTTAAAAACAATCCATATTCATTCAACATGCAGTTTTAGACAAATCGTTATTATGCTTGACATTATTACCAAGAAAAATTCCAAGAAAATGAACCAGTGAACTATTTTCTCACGAAAGGAAGATTTTTTTTTATGACTTCAGATTGTTTTAGTATTTACCCATAAAAACTCAAAGAAACTTTGCATACAATATTATAAACCAACAAACTTGATAGATCCATTAAAACATAAAAAAAATTTCACTTGGGGCTTCATAACAATTTTAAACTCCTTTTTACAAAATCTTATACATGTGGCTTGCCATCTGTTGTTAAATACTTATTTCAATAGTGATTTTGATATAATTTCACCTATTACTGCTGATACTTACTTCATTTCATCAACATAATTACAAATATCTCAGTAGTGGATAAAAATTTCCCAAATTTTGCATATCATCTCATTTCACAACACATTATCACGTCAATACTCACTTGCAGCTTTTCATAATCCAACATAACTTCCATAAAAAAAATACTTCTGATGCATCATTATAGCTCCATAAAACACAATAAATCACGTATACTTCATCTTTATAAACGTTGCAACATAAATTATTAACCATATAATAACTTCATATAACCATAAAAAATCTCAAAATCTCCTAATTCCTCAAAATACTTCATTATCACAGTTCTCATATCAACAACAAATAAATGAACTAAACAATAGACTCAAAGCAACATTTCACACTCAGTTCCCTAAAGATAAGGCTTCATTTGCTACTGTTCTATAGTTTTAATTCTCACTCCCTCTAACAACCTCATACAACCAAATTTTGATATGAAAGTTTTCTGTGAAGATAGATTATCGACAATTACGACTTCTGAATCTGCATAACGAGTGAACTTTGAGTAGCTAATTCAAATTCCATTCTAGATCCGTATTTCGCCGTGTAAATTACTATAGTTGGGTCCACATGATGGTCCTCAGAACTTAGTAATATTGCCTCAAACCCACTAACACAATTACTGACATTAACTCCAAAACACTCAACTGTTACAAAAAAAAGAATACTCCCACTATGCCACTTTAAAGATGTTAATTTCACAAACACCACTAATTTTCAAATTATGACACTTTACATAAACAAGATACTGTTATCAAATGACAGAACAGGTTTTGAGCAGTGAAATGTCTTTAACCTATTTGATAGGCTGTATTTCGACAAAAACACATGATTGAAAAACTGTCTACCCTTTAGCAGATCTTTTATACTGAATGAAATCAATTGCCACAGATTTAAATACATTTTAAAACATTTTCCTAGAATACCAAAACACTGCCACATTTTAACCAAACTGCATATTTCTCTTATAACTTAATACAAATCTATGAACAAAAAAACATAATTTACATAGTATAAATTTTTTTTTTTAAGGATGCCCCCATATGCTGACAAAATAGAAAAATTGAATGCTTACTTTATTTTCTGGATTTCTGCCATATGGTTGATGCGTTTTGTCTGCTTTGCACCGCCAAAACTTGAAAGCGCCAAGCTTTCTGTCCCATCATGCATTACGGTTTTCTCTGATTGGCTGCTCAGCTGCTGTCTACGTGTCGTCTGCTTGTGCGTTCGCAACTGAAGAGCGCCCTCTTATGGCAAAACTTGGTACTTTTCTCCACATTTACTCAAAACATACGAAACGAAATTTCACATTAATAAAATATTATTTAACAATTTTCCAACTTAATAGTAAAAGATAAGAGCATTTGACATGTCTGTAAGCCTCGAATAGTCTCAGAAAAAAAAAATAAAGATCATACATACTTTCTAACAGTCGCAAAAAATTTACCGAATATTTGAACATACACATTAGCGAAATATTACGAAAAAAAGACACTTCTAAAGAACCGGTTTCTTCTGACACCAGTTGTGACTTGAGTTGAAATTACGAAGGGTTTAAAATGACGACTGTAAATGGTTAGGGGCGATTCATACTGATAATTTAAGACACATTTTACTTATAAAATCGAACAATACTGACTAACGTTATGCTGGAAGGGAAATGACACGCAAGCATTGACACAATTGTTAACAACTTACTAAATGAATTAATAGCTTCTTCATACGAGTATAATGGAAAGATGTCTTTACTGATTAAATGCAATTAACTGAATAATTAACGATCCTGATTATAACCCGAGCTTACCAAATAAGATTATCACAAGGCTACAACATTACGACAACAACGGCAAACAACTCATTTAAGTTACACACATTGAATGACTGAATAATTTAACTAACTACTTTAACTAACCAAATACTGATTAACATGAGACAAGACTATGGGCAAGCAAAGCTTGCCCAGTGCCGAAAGGCACACAGACGAGACACAAGTCTTACCTCTTACATGACTGCAGGCAGATTCGTTAATACAATAGAACGAGATCACGCCCCGATCGCGTATTTCTGCGTGAGCTATCACGTGCACTGTACATGCATACGCGCTACGCTGTGCTGTGCTGCAGACCTTGGACTGCCAACTTGCAAGTCTGCACTTTTACGCCCGTACGCATCTTCTCGCTCGAAGCAGCTTACAATATTCACAGATTAAAACATCGAAACTATCAATTCAAACCCTAATTCACAGATTGCCCGTCACACGGTGTTAGCTGGTTCCAGTCCTGGTGGTGGACTTGGCTGGCAGGGTAGCAGAGGTGGTGGTGCACGATTCCTAATCACCAATGCCCCATTCTCTCAGTTGGTTGTGGCGCCGTGATGGTGTCCTGCGCTGACACGGTGTTAGCTGGTTCCAGTCCTGGTGGTGAACTTGGCTGGCAGAGTAGCAGTGGTGGTGGTGCACGATTCATAATCACGAATGCACCGTTGTCTCAGTTGGTTACGGCGCCGTGATGGTGTCCAGCGCTGACACGGTGTTAGCTGGTTCCAGTCCTGGTGGTGGACTTGGCTGGCAGGGTAGCAGAGGTGGTGGTGCACGATTCCTAATCACCAATGCCCCATTCTCTCAGTTGGTTGTGGCGCCGTGATGGTGTCCAGCGCTGACACGGTGTTAGCTGGTTCCAGTCCTGGTGGTGGACTTGGCCGGCAGGGTAGCAGAGGTGGTGGTTCACGATTCATAATCACCAATGGCCCGTTGTTTCAGTTGGTTGCGGCGCCGTGATGGTGTCCTGCGCTGACACGGGGTTAGCTGGTTCCAGTCCTGGTGGTGCACTTGGCCGGCAGGGTAGCAGAGGTGGTGGTGCATGATTCCTAATCACCAATGCCCCATTCTCTCAGTTGGTTGCGGCGCCGTGATGGTGTCTGGCGCTGACACGGGGTTAGCTGGTTCCAGTCCTGGTGGTGGACTTGGCCGGCAGGGTAGCAGAGGTGGTGGTGCACGATTCATATTCACCAATGCCCCATTCTCTCAGTTGGTTGCGGCGCCGTGATGGTGTCTGGCGCTGACATGGGGTTAGCTGGTTCCAGTCCTGGTGGTGGACTTGGCTGGCAGGGTAGCAGAGGTGGTGGTGCACGATTCCTAATCACCAATGCCCCGTTGTCTCAGTTGGTTGTGGCGCCGTGATGGTGTCCGGCGCTGACACGGGGTTAGCTGGTTCCAATGCTGGTGGTGGACTTGGCCGTCAAGGTAGCAGAGGTGGTGGTGCACGATTCCTAATCACCAGATTGTGCACCAGAGTCCTGTGTTAAACCTCTCCGCAGTGCGTATGCAGCGACGGAATACCACACTGTGGATGGTTATTGATTTGTCAAATGGGTAAGTTAAGCCTGGCGGTTCCACCCTGTTTCTTTCGGAGGAGTAGGTCAGGCACTGCGATTCACCCATTCAACATTCTTTCACTAACAACACAATCAACCAGTTGTGGTTTGATCATGCATATATCACAGTCTAAAAATAGTAACACGTAAATACACTTCTGTTACTGGGAAAGGCGAGGGTTTAGAAGAAACAGAAGAAGAAAATCGGTGCCAATCGTCAGGGGACCTATGCCTAGTTTTCCATGGTTACCGTAATCTCTCTAGAAGAATGCCGGCGGATCCTTAGAAGATCATGGCCAAATTTTAACCATCATCAACCCAAATTTAACAGAAATTGACCATATCTTCTCGCCACTGACAATATTTTGCTTTCGGAATTAAGCAGATATCGAACGTAAGTTAAACACTACAGCTTAACCATCACCAATCCAAATTAAAATTACTCTCATTTAACTACCAATGATACTTTTCTGTTACTACAGGGCGCATATACACGCTCGCAACTTGCATCTGCATATCCAAAGACATAAGTAATGCCAACCATCTGATGATGAGCATTGTTTGCTCGAAACCTGTAATGGTTAAATAAACAAAATAAAAGCAAATTGTGACTGGTCGCTGTCTTTTATATCAACCCAAATTTGTCGCTGAATTCCACCAAACCATCATGGACAAAATATTATAAAATCCTTTCCGTTCCCGTTCCTTGGCTACAGTACTTTCCCGTCTCTAATGACAACAACGTAGACGAGGCAAAAAAATTACTAGCAGTTTGATTAATCACCTTCGATGCAACAGCCAGATGACGTCGATGTCGTAGTCGTCCCTGCTCGTTATATTAATAACAGATCTGTAGCTCAACTCCGAGTGTGGAATGGTATGGTCCTAAGCTCGTCGTATCAGGGCGGCATTAGTGTTTTTCATGGCGGTTCCGCGGGCTGGGCGGGTTCATATGCTAATATCGCAGGGATTACCTGAGCGGCTCCACTGTATATACAGGCGCGGCCCGAATCCTTTCATTTGACCAGGATTATAAACCGCACGCGGCTAATCCTATTAAAATTTCGGCCGGCGTTTTCTAAAGCTATAAGTTTAGTCCAGCTGCCGCATTTGAATTCCATCGGCGACATTATTTTCAACTCACATTTCCCTCTCTCCCATTTTTTTTTTTTTCTCGCATGTCTCCGTTGAAACGTAAACTGCGGAAGGAGAGAGATAGGCTTCTGTTAGGTTCCGCAACGGAACACAGCTTTTGCCGTTCATTAAAATACTAAATTACTTCTTTGGTGATTTAATTTCAATGAATTCGTTAAGGATACAGGATACGTATAAATGATGGAAAATAGATTTTTTTAATGACTTTTAAATTCTATAGTGTTTCCTTATACATTGATATATATATATATATATATATATATATATATATATATTGCACGCTACATCCTGAAATAAGGATTGATATAGCTGCAATAATAATGATTTATTGCAGGATTTCAAATGAAAAATGAGCTATATACACCAAATTTTAAAGTTAGTGTCATCTATGCTTCAGGAATGTTATGAGACACAATTTAGTTGGACTCATTCGCAACTTCCCGCAACTTGTATTTTTCAGAATTCAGGTACAAATATTACCTAAAGGTTATAAAGCATTACACTGATTTTTTGTCCTGTAACTTGCAATGGTCCTTACTTATGTGGTAGACATAAGCTTTATTTCAGTTTGAACTAAATTATAGACTAAATAAAAAATTTATTATGAAAAATATTCTAAAAATTAAAATAAATTAAAATGTAAGATGTGATATTTTTTATTCCTCGTAGTATACATAATAGGTGGAATTAAATAGGTATCGTAACTCAGCCATCATGTCATGTATATATGGTAAAAATTTGGTCTACTTCAAATGTATATGGTAATATTGGATTAAATGGCACTTCAATTTGAAGAAGCATTTTGGAAAAAAATTACATAAATTTCTTTGTAATTTTTTTAATAACCCTAAACAGGTTGAAAATTATTCAAAATACTTTCAATTTGTTTAGAAAGTGTACTGCATTACATGTCATAAACTAAAAATCTGTAAAACATATACACTATAATCAGTGCATGAAAGAAATAGGTGTTGATTTTTAAATAATATTGAGCTTGAAAAGTACCACATACCCTTAAGGAAAACAAGTTGAAAGAAAGATTTTCTGCGGTGAGTTTGAAGAGCGATGACTTTACAACTGGGTAAAGATTGTGAAGATATTAAACTACACATTAATAAGTGAGCGCAATTAGGAATTTTAAGAGTAGACTTCCCGAGTAGTTTACAGAAATGGTGGGCTGCAACGGGGAGACATGGTCTGGAGATCAGAGCGGAAAAGACCAAAATAATGAAGATGACAAGAAACACTGCCCCTTCGAAGGATGTGTTAATCGACAGCAAGAAATTGGAATGAGTAAAATCATTTGTGTATCTGGAAAGCAAGGTAACTATCAATGGAAAGATGGTGGAAGAAAGAGGTCAGAGAGTAAGGAAAATTGGACATTATTTATTATTTATTTTCCATATAAAACATAGCCCAGCATCTAATCTGGGCCCTTATTTCCATTCTTTTAAATGTATGTAATATATTTATATGTTATACATATATAACGTATTCACATATAAACAATGAATGCAAGGAAATTTTGATTCAAGTTCCAATATCTCTATTACATCAACTGTTATTAAAAAGAATGGGCACCACACCACTACTACATCTACTATTACTGCTATTGTCTCTAATATTACTACTAACATTACTACTACTAACACCACTACTACTACAAATACTACTATTAGTACCACCAATTGTCACAGCCGCATTTCGGTTCAATTATTATTCATTTTTTCTTGGTGTTGAGTGCGCTCCAAAGGCAGAGTCCCCTGGAACCGGCAGCGAAGTCAGGCCATCAAGAGTTGGCCTCCTGGAATACCAAGACGGCCCCAGCTGTCGCTCAGAAGACGGCCTCTATGGAGCACACTGAAGTTCCTCCGACGATTGATGTTGCTCATTGTCGCAGAAAATCTTCCGTCAATCCGGTGTTGGACAATTGTATCATCAGATAAAGGATGTAATCTGGAAGTGGAACGTAGGGAAGGTTGCCAAAATTCTGCTCTGTAAAGTATGGTTTTGAAACATGAACTTGGACAAAGAGGAATATTAGAAGATTGCAGGCGGCAGAGATGAGGTTTCTCAGAGGGATAGAAGAGATGTTAACAAGGAAAAGACTGTAGTGGCTGGGCATGTTTTGAGGATGGTGGGAGCGGAGGATGCTGAAGCAGCACTGCTGAACAGCGGGAAGGAAAGGACACCAGTTGGAAGACCTCAGGCAAGATGGATGGGCCAAGTGAAGAGAGACGCAGAGGCTAACGGAGTCGTTTGGAGAAAAGTGGTGGAGGAAACATCTTGGAATGACCGCCAGACTTGTAAGAGGATGTGCAGGACGACCCGCAAAGGCGGAAACGTCTAATGATGATGATGATGATAAAGAGTAGACTACATTACTATTATTATCGACGAATGTACCTTATAGGACGAAGCAAAGTGTTGATTCTCAATATGGATTGTAATTGAGAACTCCTGTATTTTATACCAAAAATGTGGGTCCCATACTACACCACCACGTTGAAGCAATGGTCTGAATAAAGATTTGTAACCCACTTCCTTTACTTCTCTAGTACATACGTTCATCACTTTTTTTATACTTATGGCATTACGCCACGTCGTCATCGAGGTCATTAGAGGCGGGATGGGAGAGGGGACAAGGAACGTGAAGGAATTTGGTCAAGGCCTTTTGAAGGAAGCATCCCGCCATTCACCTGGAGTGATTTGGGGAAACCATGTAAAACCCAAATCTGGATGTTCGGATGGGGATTCAAACAGGCGTCCTCCCGAATGCGAGGTCAGAACGTTAACTGTTCACCGACCACGCTCTGTTTGATCACTGTCTCCAAAAAATAAAGGATTTTGAAACCTTTTCCTATGTGTGCTGCCCAGTTGAACTGGTTATCAAATGTTATGCCAAGATACTTAAATTTCAAGTCGTGAGCAAGCAATTCTTTTCTCACCTTGTAGTCATAATCAATTTTTAGTTTTTTGTATGTGTATCTAATAAGCTGACTTTTCCTTCCATTTATCTTCATCCCATGTTTACCAACCCAATTAGATATCCTGTCCTGATCACCCTGCAGCTGTTTACAGTCCTCTACTGTTCTGATCCTTTTATATAGTACTAGCTGACCCGGTCACGCGTTGCTGTGACTTACTAATTATAGTACGTTGGATTAATGTTATTCTAAACTTCATCAAGCAGTCAAATTAATATTCACTAATAAAGACAAAAACATTGTAGTCGATTTGGAAATTCAAATGTAATTGGTAAGGAGTTACGGAGAGTTGAAATTAAGGACAAACGATCATAAAAAATTTTAATTTACATTTCATTACAAATTACTTAATTGAAATTATATAAAAATTGATATTTATAAAAAAGTATTTTTTATTTATTTATATAAACTGAAATTTCAGTTATATCTTCAGTCATTCTGTTTTCATATTTTTCCCACAAACTCGAAGATTGTGTTGGATAACATGTCAAAATAATTGCAAACAGTTTGACGAATACTATTCGGCGTGGCTGTCAACGCTGCATCAGCAAGTATCAGGTCCCAATAATTGTCGTTTACCAGCAGCTGCAACTCGCGACATGCATCTTGACATGTAGTGAACACTCGACATGTATTGAACACTCGACCATTAACTGTTCTTAAACATTCGAAAGAAGCTGTCCAGGAACATTCACCAATAACAAACGCTGAAAGAAACATTCACGTTGTTTTGGAGGCAAAGTCTTTGCTTTGAATATGCCTGCGATCGAAGGATGTGGTTCTCCTTGTTTACGTGGCTACCTAATTTGTTCCATGAAAAATAGCTTGGAACATCGGTATATAATAATGTTTTTGCGAATTGGCGGAACACATCAGATTTTTGACACAATGTGAAAAATTCAGTTTGTGGTTTGTCGTTTTTGGTGGCTCAAGTATTCTTTGGAAAATATTTTCTTCGGTGAAATATACACGTTGATCGTTTTCAAGATGTATTGCAAGATGCTGGATGGATGGGTCTATTCATGGATGCGAAAACTAAAAATATGCCAGATAGCTTCGTTGCTGCTGATGTATCTACCTATTTGGTATCGTGTTATTTAGTCATTTTTATTTACATTTTGAACTTCAAATACGACCAAATCACTGCCTTTATTAACATATTTACAAACGCTCTTAATGGATTTTACAGAACTGCAAAACTCGACGTTAATATGAGCCTTATACGTTTTTGAAAGCAATGGTGAGTATGGTACCACTCACTGATTGTCAATTTCAACTTGGTTTCTAGAATTTGACATTCGCATTGTAAATGTTTGGCCACCATTCTCAGCGTTTCTGCGGTGATACAACGGATAACCATCGATATCCGTAATAGTATCATTCGTATATTCCTTTGGTAAAAAGTTTCTTACATTTTCCACCTTCCATGCATGGCGATGTCATGTTAAAAGCACCGCACGGTCCGTGGATCGAGTGACTGGTAACAATATCAAACAATTCTTGATCAATTAATGGGTCCGGAATATCGGCTGAAATTATTTGATCAATTTCTTCTTGACCGATTTTAACTTCAAGCCAAATCAAAATGTGAGAATGAGGCAAACCTCACTTTTGCCACTCAATCAAATACAGATAGAAACGTGTGTTACCGAAAACCGAATGTTTTACTATTAAATCAATCAATGATTTTAATTTTTGTTTGAACACACGTGCCGTGACATCATGACGATGCATTGATTGATGGCCTGGTAATAGCAAAGTTTGTATTTCCTCCCAATTCGGATTACATGTAAATGTAATAAACAAATCTGGACGACCATAATGACGTACGTAAGTCATCGCATCATGTATATATTCCTGCATGTTCCGTGGACTGCCGATGTAGCTTGAAGGTAAAATAAATGCATTACCCATATCATTGGCGTATAAATTTTCATAAACATTGTCGATAACAGTATCTCGTAAGAGGATGTATTCCTCCGATCGTAATTTAGCCTGAGTGTATCGAATAAATCGCAAATGCTTGTTTTCAACCTTGGTGCACATGTCCACGACGTATTGAAGGCACAGTTGACGATATCGAATTATATAGTTATCCTTATTACGTCTAATCATCAATCGGGGGGCGTAGTACTTCATTGAAGTAACTTTTTTATTTGTTTTATTACCTGAAAAATTAATAAATTAAATAGTAAAAAAAAAGAATAAGAAATCAATATAGTGGGCCCGCTATAATCCGGCCCCTGGTCGGAATACTGCGGGTCTACTGTACTAATAAAATAACGAATTAAATAGTTGAATATTAAATTTACCAGCAACTGGATCACGCTGTTTGATGTTGATGTGATATTCATTCTGCCCTTGCCAGAATATCAGTGGATACTGGAGTGCGTCATACGAACGGTGTAGATCCGCAATTATACTAACAGTTCTATCTTGACGTGTGACTTTAATCAACTAAGTCACCAACCATAAAAACTGCAACTTCATCTACGGTTGGCGCGTTGAATCTGCCAGCGTATTCTCCTGATGGTAATTTGTCAGCTTTGATAACAATTTGATAGTTGTCATTTTTTAATTGTGGCGACACAATTGAATAAGTTGATTATAATTTTCCAAACAATTTTCCAACAATACCACAATTGCTCTCTCTTCTGCTTGTTCGATGAAATTATACTGGCACCTAGTTTTCAAGCGTTCCTCACAATTTCCAATAGATTTGGAGAAACTTCGGGTCATCGTTTGGCATCGGTATCAACGATCCAATCTTATGGTACACCTGGCCTTGTATTTTGAATTTAGTTTCAAAATGACGTCCATCAGATGTAAGATCGCAAATTTTTTCTGCCCAAAAAGACGTCATCTGGAAGCAAGAATTGAATTTGCGTGTCTTGCGCAGAAACAATTTCGAATCGTTGATTGTAAATGTTCTGGCGGATTGGGTAGTGGTAATAATACATCTTTTCCTGATGCACAACACATGCCGGCTGTTTCATTGCGGAATTTCAACACCTGATAATACTGGCATATTTTGCTCACTGCACCGATTGCAGTTTTTGAATGTGCAGAGTAATCAATGGCTGGTGCATATTGGAACGCAAGACGAACAAATGATACACGTGTTAAAGCACGGCTGATTTACTGTCTCTCTCGTTCTCTTTTTCTAAATGTAGCTATGTGCTGTTCTCATGCCGCTCTTGTTCTTGATATATTCTTTCACAGACGTTCACCACGCTGTTCTTGAGATTCTTGCATACGATGCTCAGCTGTCCTGATTTTTTGAACTTCCTTACTTGCCGCGATTTGTGTTGCTGATTGATGAGCTCTTTCGTAGTGCGTCTTGTCTCTCTGCTACACGCATTGTCGAGGTTAGATTCTTTGGCGGCATTTCACTGAAAAATATTTGATTTACAAAAAAAAGTGCCTTTCTGAAAGCCTTAACCCTTTGACTGCTGTTGACGTCTATACACGCATGCTGCTTGCGGGCCCCGAGTGCTGATGACGGGTATAGCCGCAGCCGTCGGATTTCCCTTGAGTGCTGATGACGAGATAAGCCACACCCGGCTGTCGCTACCTGTGTGCTGATGACGAATATAGACGCGCCGCGACCTGAGTCGTACAGCGGACTTCTTGCCACATTTCTCAATAGCCTTTCGCAGTTTTGGTCGCTAGCTTATTGTACGAATGTTTGTCTGCTGGGAGCGAAGGCTTCGCTCTACAGTTCACTGTCCAACGAAAATTAAATCAGTGTTCTTTGTGTCCTGTATTTTATAAAGAAAATTGAAAGACGTCGTGGGTGCATTGAGGAATAAATCATGGAGATTCTTACGATGAGCGACACTGAGGATGAACTACTTCATTTTGATGGAAGTGATAGCTTTTCCACAAAATCGGAAAGCTGTATTCCTAAAACATACTCGTCAGGAGGGGTGACAATGCAGTCTCATGTTTCAACAAGTTATTTGTTCTGAAGAATCAGAAAGTGATAGTGAAACGGCTACGAAGAAATTACGTCTTGGCGATAAATCTAACTAGAAAATCACTTTCGTCCAGTTAGTCACGCATTAGATGTTACACTATTGGGAAATACGTGTCAAATAGGGAATGTGTCAAGTATTCTGTCGGTTTTCATGTTATTTCTTACAGAAGAACTGACGAAATATAAAGCTGATGAAAAGAATCGGTTTGTATAACCACTATGAAGAATACTCCAGAATCAGAGCTTTCTCGAATATCAAAGTGGAAAGATACTGGATATGATGAAATGTATTGTTTCAGAGCTATATGTCTTCTGATGCCTAGCGTGAAAAAAAATTGAAAATTAGGGAATATTGGACCAGAGATGTCCTTCTAAATACTCCAATTTTTTGTGAACTTATGTCCTGATACCACTTTTTGTTACTCTAGTGAGGTTTCGTGCGATTTCGCCGAAACCCCCCCCCCCCCTCTATTTCACATAACGTAATTAATGGACAGACACTTCATAGCTTAGAAATGAAAAATCTGTTGAGTACTTATGTGGAACAAATTTCATCAAAGAAACAAAATTACGTATAATCGGGTAATTACAAAGCGCAGCAAACATTCAGTCAACATCGAGATATTTTGGGTGTCTACATCTACAAAGATATTCCGGAAACCAAATTTCGGTGTGTGGGTGAGGCTGCTTGAACAATTATCATTTTAAGGTCTCTTTCTATATTCGTGAATAGCGCGAGGAAAAATCGGATGGCTTTAACTCTCTGTATGAGTTCGAATATCTCTAATTTTACAGTCGTGGTATGAACGCGGTATGTAAGTGTGGAATACAATATTTCTAGCATTTTTTTTCGAATCAACAATAACACTCTAATACAGTAAGGGACCTACAGAAACTGCCAAGAAAGAACTGTAAACTATTGACGTAAATTTAAGAATCACTACGCTTTCAACAAAAGCTGCAAAAATCGAGAGAAAAATACAAGCAAGAAATAATTATTAGTTATGAAAAATAGGGTTAATGATTCAGTTTTATTCTGTAGTAATTTATTTGCAGAGAAACTATGTAGTGAGAGCATTTATTCTGTATCAGTCGTGAGAGGCCACAGTGCTTCGCCAGAAACATTCAGCACAGGGCGTGTGGAGCCGCTCGGACGGCTCCGTCCCCAGGGATAATCACTTAGCGCAGGTAGCCGGCCACAGTGCGGCAGTTACACGATCAGCAGTCAGCAGTCAAAGGGTTAAAATAAGACACTATAATATTGTGGTGAAACCGGAATTTTTGGGTCCATTGAAAAATACAGTAAAATGGAAGTTAAGAACTAATGAGGAAATATAAAATAACATTGAAAAAATTAACAGAAAAAGAAGAATGAAATTTTTTGATATATTTATAGCATGGTAGACACCAGGCTTTCGAGAGGTTTAGAAAGATTTGAAGCGAAAAAATACCAGTGAACCGTATGGAAAGAAATTTTTTTCGATAGCAGACTTTGAATATGGCAGGATTCAAAGGTAGAGAGGAGTGCAATAATGAAAGAGTACTGGGGAGGAAGAAAGAAAAAACGACAGGAGAGGAATTGAAATTGACACGTGGAGTCTAGCTGACCATAACAAAACGAAGAAGAAAAATGATAAGTTAGCGAGAAATGTTTACACGATTCGAATTTATCGTAACGTTTTCTTCAATGTTATATTCATGCGTGTAATTACTTTGTCGTCAGGTATAAAGGCACAAAAACGATGAACAACAATACAGTATAATTATAAAACAATACACAGCACAATTAAAATGGAAGAAACTCACACATATGGCGTGGAATAGACCGTAGCATAAATAAATCGAAATACAACGCCATCTACTGGATGGTTCGATAAATTAACACACCGCCATCTGTTAGGAATAAACTGTAGCATAAATAAATTGAAACAGAACGTGATCTACTGGATGATTACCCAACCTAGCTAACCAAGTGTTGTATAGATAAGTTAACACATCGCCATCTGTTAGAAACTTATGGAACTATAATAATAATTACGTGTGGTCGTAATGACCTGGTGACATGGTTTCTACTGGCTGGGCATTCTGCCCCTGTCGAAGCCGCCTTTACCTAGCCCGGTACAGGGGACCTACATTTTAACGTCGAATCCGAACCACAGTACCGTTTTGGCGTATTTCACCTCATACTGCATGCTGCGCCGGGGGTTAATGCCGGGTTAAGTGTCTATAAAAATCCCCGCCGAGACAGGGAATCGAACCGGGGGCCTTTCCATCTCCAGTAAGACGCCCCAACCATTGAGCCAGCAGACCACTTAGCCTTGGTGGCTTACAAATAAGTATAAACCATTGTCCTATGACAAACATTTAATGAACATTTATTTTGCAAATAATAAATATTGAGGTCTATAATCCAGATAAAAACTATCCTATCTTTTAAGTTGGACTAAATCACACACATTAAGCCAAATTTCATCTAAATCTGTTTTGTAGTTTCGGAGTTCATCCCGGACGAACATCGTGACACGAGATTTTTATATATATAAAGATTATGTCATTTTCGAACAACTTAACTTCTGATTTGGCCAAGATAGGTGTTCTGTTTTATGGACTCAGTACAGGTTTCTTCCGTGTCTGTCTTGTCTTTGTCTTTTTCTGCAGATTTGTTTTGCATGATTTTGCTTTTTGACACGTTTATTTTAAAGCCAACTTCACTGCAAGCTGCCATTCGATGTCTAAGGGAATTGCCACCGGAGCGTTAGCTCCATCGCAATTAAAATTAATAAATAATAATAATGGAGCTCAAAAAAAAGCTAGTGACACTGTCGGTAGAGCGCAGCAGCAGCTGCCATTTTTGTCACATTCAGCTACATTTCCTAGAAGCTTTGTCAACGCAAGGACCCAGTATTGTTTCCATTTCTTAGTTCCTTTGAAGGAATATTACACGAGTTTATGAATCCACATAGTAGAAAACGACTCTCAAATGAAATGTGTTCCACTGTCGGAAACGTTATGCCACTGTCGTGGTGGTCATCAAAGGCAGATTAGGGCCACAGGAACGCAAAATTTTTGGGGCCCTCTGTTTTTGAAATATAATTATCTGTGTAATCGTAGGCTTCCGAAGCCAGAGTCAGTCGATTCTTGGCTGTCCGGGTGACGCAGCGTCAAGGTTCGTGTAACCGACTGTAACAGCCCTAATACCTGAATTTTGAATAATATTGTACTGTGTGAAATATTTGTAGTGAGCCAAAGTTTGCTTGAAAGTGATTTGATATGTTTATTTTGTAAATTCTTGTAAATAAGTGTATATAGACTTTTTTTTAGGTAAGAAAATTATTTAAAGACCATTTAATATGTTTAAGAACCGAATGGTGCAAGAGAATTTATTAAAAGTTTGTAATTCCATGTATTACTGTAATTTACAATGTCTACAGGACGATTTTCTACCGTTTGAAAGGATTTCTGTAAATAATTTTGTATTTAAGTATCTCTAATTACCATTTCTAATCATTTTGTAATGTTATTAATTAATTTTGTATCAATTCCGATTGTTTTTAATATGTTTGATTGTTTGAGTGATTGTTAATGATCGAGAAATATCGGGCGGATGCCTTTGAAGAATTCTCGTAATTTCGATAGACTCTATATAAACAGATCGCCTGGACAGAGAAGTCAGTTTTCATTAAGTTTTGCATTAAGTATTCATTCAGTGTTACAGAGACATTCATTATGTATTAAGTTGTCATTCAGTTGTTAGTTGACATTATTCAGAAGTGCATCTTTGGATTGTACCTGTGATTGTGAATGTCGCTGACTTGTTTTGATTGAAAAATAAAACGAGCATCATCGACATAACCTTGTTTTTTGGTGATTTCTGTAATTAATTAATGCAGTTCTTAAATCACCATAAAGAACCATAACACGACGTTTCGACCAACCTTCTGTGGTCTTCTTCCAGGGCAGAACTGGGAAGAAAAAAAATTATCCGCCTTTTACAAATAAAAAGAAAAAGTTTTGTGGTTGACTAATTGTACAGATCATATTTTTTATTCATTTAAACAAACAATTTTTATAATTTATGACAGTTTGAAAATTACTTTTATTTATCGTACAGTGCAATTAAACATGAAAAAATTAATTTTCATGCTTTCTTATTACTTTTATTCCTTCTTTTTGAATGCATTTTTTAACTTTTATTTAATGGAAAAAATATTAACACTCAGGGGGGTCTTTAAAAATCAGGGACACCAGGCTACTGCCTACTCGCGCCTATTGGGTAATCCAGCACTGCCTGTGGGTCAACTCGACGGTTTTTGGCTAATCAGTTATTTTTACCGAGCATGGTGGGTGAGCGGTTAACGCTCTGGCCACGCTTTGGGAGGGCGTTGGTTCGAATCCTCGTTCGGGCATGCAGTTTTTTTTTGCGGGCGGGGGGAGGGGGTGTTTCGGTGGTGTCCCCAAATCACAACAGGCGAAAGTCGGGATGCTTCCTTCAAAAGACCAAGACCAAATTCCTTCACGCTCCTTGACTCCACCCCCTCCCGTCCTAATGATCTCGACGTCGACGAAGCGTATAGAGATAAGTAAAATAAATATTTACCTTTTGGTCAGTTTTAAAGCATTTATCACTGATTCCTTCAATGTCAAAATCTTTTTTTTTTTTTAATTCGGCAGCACACTCAGATAATATGCCTTTCACACGTTGCAAATGTTTATGTTGCGTGATTCCTAGCCAAATCTGAGCCGTTCGTACATGCACCTTTCACTTCAGCAATGAAGCTCAGTAATACGTCAGAAAATTTCAGTCTTAACACTTTCTGAGCAAATCCCTTCGTTCGTCACTGCTATTCCGTGTCGTGTTTACACTGTTGCCGTATTGCAATCGAAGCCCAAATCACTGGCAATGGTTGTATAGCAGCAAGGGACGAAAAAGGAGGCACTTAACTTTCCCACAAAGAGAAAAAGAAATCGTCATCATCTTCAAATCGGATATTAGGTTTCGTTTCCGCTCTTCAACCGACATCTCTTATTGTGACCATTACACTGCAGTTGACTGCACCATCTGTTGAGATTTTCTACATTAATCACTCTGCTGTTTGTTGATAACAAAGTTTTATCTACAGCTGGACATCTAAATTCATGAGTTGAGGCTCAATTTCTGATATAGTTTAACAATTCAGAGAATCAAAAAAAATGAAAGCCTATTGAATAATGATTTTTGTGTGTGTGTGTGTGTGTGTCATGCTGTGTTTCTGCATGCCCCGATACCTTTGGTAGCTCTGCTTGTTTGTGTCAAGTTGTATTTGTTCTCTCTGCTTGTAGTGTGAACTTTGGAGGGTAAAACCCTTATCAGGGGAAAATACCTCCTTCGTGTTTGTACAGGACAGAATCTTTTCTTAGGTATAATTTTATTATTCGGGTTGTTAAAGTATACTTAAAGGGAAATTATAATTGTGCCATCTCTTTGGTTTGTAGTCCTGCGTCTTTTAGGTTTTCTACCGATTGCCTTGTTGTGGTCATATTTTCGTGAAATCTTTCAGTTAGTTGGAAGATTGCTGTATGTATCCTTGGAATGTTTGTCCAGTCATGGAGATCATCTATTGTTGTATACCTACTTGCTTGTAGTATCATACGTAGGTTTCTATTTTGTATTTCATGTATTATGAGTATGTGAACGTTAATTAGCGTTCCCCATACTTGTAATAGACACTGACTGCACAAACCGACTGCGAGAAAATATTTGACATAACACTTTCAGTTGCTTAATGTAATCAGAAGCTAGCCTCGATAAACTCACAAATCTAACAGAATGAAACAAAAGAAATGGCATCCCTTTTAATAAAAACCAGAGCTCTTCGTCAAGGATCCAACTTAACATTTCTGATTCGTTATGTAATTTTTTGACCCACATTTCTAATCTTAAACATAACATCACAATATCTTCTCTCGTCCTTTAGGTTTTACTATTTCGCCATTTCTCATCACCCACACGTCTTTACTTCTCTACGTCAGTCCATATAGACAAATTCTAACACTGGTCTGTTACCTAACACTTCTTTCGCTTATTCGTAGTTAGTGCTCGATTTTGATTGCTTTACTATGTGGTATCTTTCAACTATATTCTGAATAAACATTTAATCGTTTCAGAAAACAGGATATGTAGTGTCTGTCATTTATACATTCGCCTTATAGCCTAAAATCCGGCTGTATGGTTTCTACGTCCATCTTTTATTTGACTGAAATGCATTTTTTTTGCATAATTATTATAAGCAGAATACGATTATGCCTGGTTGCCTATCAAAATATAGCCGAAAGTATTTTTAATTTAATATTCAATAAAGTATAAATAAATAAAAAATTACCTTCAGTTTTCTAAAAATAAATTACCATTCATTTCAAAGAGAGATATGTAAAGAACATAAAAAGTTTGAGTTGCCTATGTATAAGTGGCTGCAAGTAGGGCTTGACAGCTGTTAAAATTAGCGCTTTACACCTTATCTGAAAGGAATTATGATTTATTTAAAAAACAAGTTAACGAATTTGTTTGATTTTTAGTTTATTTGGAAAATTTAATTAAAAATACTTTCGGCCATAGGCAACTGGGCACAATCGTATTCTGATACCAATAATTATACATGAAAATCGCATTTCAGTCAAATAACAGATGGACGTAGAAATCATACGGACGGATTTTGGACTATTAGACAAATACAATCGTGTAAGTCTTTTGCTACCGCAGTTACTATTAGTAATACAAGTCTGTTAAATTTTGTTGGCATACACTAATTTCACGTTTATGGCCCACGCTCAGACACGATGACGTGATATTACAAACTATTTATGGATTATTTCATTCGTTTACTGTGATTTTCAATAAAACTAAAATAAGGTAATAGGATAATTTTCGCTTCGATGTAATGGAGTTAAAGACAGGAGTATACAGGTTGTTACAAAAAGGTACGGCCAAACTTTCAGGAAACATTCCTCACACACAAACAAAGAAAATATGTTATGTGGACATGTGTCCGGAAACGCTTACTTTCCATGTTAGAGCTCATATTGTGGACGGCTGTGATACAATACGCCATTCTCCAGGGCTGCATCAGCGCATCAGGGATTCCATGCGACGGAGGGTGGATGCATGTATCCTCGCTAACGGAGGACATTTTGAACATTTCCTGTAACAAAGTGTTTGAAGTCACGCTGGTACGTTCTGTTGCTGTGTGTTTCCATTCCATGTTTAATGTGATTTGAAGAGAAGTAATAAAATGAGCTCTAACATGGAAAGTAAGCGTTTCCGGACACATGTCCTCATAACATATTTTCTTTGTTTGTGTGTGAGGAATGTTTCCTGAAAGTTTGGCCGTACCTTTTTGTAACACCCTGTATTAATTAGTATGAAATTTGATGAGTAACCACCAGGTGGAGTGTTGACACCTTTGCTATTCCTTATACGTGGTTCCGTGTTCAGCAAAGTCCACCAATAACACGGCAAACATGTCCCAGAACACTGGCACAAGCACTTTCATAGCCGACTGAGTCACTTTGAATTTTTTTCGTACTGGGGAACCAGCATGTTTCCACTCCATAGAGGCCTGCTTGGTTTCGGGCGTGTAGTGGTAAGCCCACGACTCATCACCAGTGACGATTCCTTTCAGAAAGTCATGCCCTTCTTCGGAGTAACGCTTGTCGCTGGCCGTTGTGGTTGTAAGTCAGGTTCTTAGGCACCCAGCAAGCACTTTACAGAATTTCAACATGTCATGAACAATGTCGTACACTGCACCATAGGAAATTTTGAACGTCTGCGATAAGGTTCGCAGTTGCATGCGCCGGTCCTTCAAGGTAGCTGCCTCAATGGCGCGGACATTCTGCGGAGTTGAAACTGTTACCGGCCGCCCAGAGCGTGGCGAATCACTAAGGTTCGCGCGGCCATCTTGGAAGAAAGCACACCACCTGCAGACACTTGTCCCCATACACGCCACGAATGTCGTTGTGAATTTCACCCGGTGAATGCCCTTTGAACAACAAATATCGGACTACTCTTCGCTGCTCTTTACACGTGGACGACAGTAACATGCGCGCCATGTTTATTTTATAGTTCACGCTTCTCTCGCTAGAGCTGCACATGAAAACAAAATACCTTCTATAGCGCAAACTTTAAACTATATCGATGTGAAATTTCAACATTTCAGCTGCAATACCAGGGGAGAAAAAAATATTTTGCGTTACTTTCCGATCTGCCCTCCTAGTAATGACTTACAGTGTTAATTTTTTACAGTCAGGAGAAATATTGTTTATAGATGACATAATGCTATATAATAGGATCAAAGTTGTCGAAGACTGCGGATAGCTGCACGGTGACTTGGACAGAATATATAGCTGGGTAGGTAAACATGAAATAAAGTTAAATGCCCTATTAGGTACACTGATAAAAAACTGAGGGTTGATAATGACTATACGGTGGCGAAAGATTTGCTTGTTGAAGAGCTGAAGTTCAAATACCTTGGCATAACATTCCGAACTGGGCAGTACATCCTGGATAGGTAGTAGGAAAAGGTATCAAAATCCTTCACCTGTCGGAGAGAGTGACCATGGGATGTACGAGAGAAGTAAAGGAATAGGGTTACAAAACTTCGATCAGACCATTGATCGAATATGGGAGTGTAGTATGGGACCCACATTTTGAGTATGAAATACAGGAGTTGAAGGGGATAAAAAGATAGGCAGCTACATACATCCATGGAAATTATAGCAGAACAGAATCAATAAATGATGTGATGAAGGAGCCGGATTGGTGTTCATTTGAAGACGAGGGAAGTATGAAGAAGGTTATTGAGATTGTCGAAAGGATATACACTGATGAGGGAAAACATCATGTGATCGGTAAAGTCATTCTGTTGACGACTGGTTTGTCAAATTGGGAAATCCACTATTGTAAGTCACTTAGAAAAACGGAAGGTTGTTATGGCGCGGCTGGTCGGCTGTTCGCGTGCTACTGTAGTGAGCATCTATGGAAAGTGTTTGAAGGACGGTGAAACCACGAGTAGGCGACAATGGGGTGGACACCCACGCCACATCACAGAACGTGGAGGTCGGAGGCTTACCCGCTCTGTAAAGCAGGATAGGGGGTGATAAATAACCTTGTAGACTCCCATCTTCCTGTCTTCCAATGAATCCATTTCTGGCTCCTTTAAAATATCAGTGTCTTATTTTATTGTGCAGTAATTTCCGAAAAAAAAAAAATCAAATTTAACATACATATGGTTTTTTCCTTCGGGTGCTTTGTACACTGATCGCGCTATAAAATTAGAATTATGAAATTTGTCTTAATGGCAGCTCTTCCTTATTGCGAAGAGTATCAACGTGAATAAATATTGGTGGTTATTTGACTTTTTTTATATCAGTTTTATACCGCCAGAAAGTCATATTGCGCTTCAGCAGTTAATATATTATTCTTTGGTCGTGCAAATGTTGATTCTCAATATTAAAAACTGCAATAAAATACATTTATTCCCCTACACATATCACAACAGTTACTTTTTTTTTTGCTTATGCCATTACGCCTCGTCGACGTAGAGTTCATAGAGGGAGGAAAGGTCTGGGGACCAGCAACGTAGGAAGGATTTCGGCCATGGCATTTTGAAGGAAGCATCCCGCGATTCACCTGGAGTGATTTGGGGAAACCATGGAAAACCCAAATCTGGATGCCCGGACTGGGGATTCGTACCGGCGTCCTCCCGAATGCGATGTCTGTTTATCACTGTATTCTTTCATACTTTCATCCAATATCTCTCATTAAACTTAGTCTCACGTCAATCATCTGACTCGACTTCTTGTTCATATTCGGCTCTTTATTCCATTGCATCAGACGATCTTCACTGCTCTTGATATTCAATAGCGTAGCACCTTTGACTAAAATATATGCTTATTAATATCAATTAATGAATGTGTTACAACTATTACATCGACAAAATTGGATCATTCTCTGCATTACAAAAAGTAATAGCGTTACAGAGTTTTAGGTTAAAACCTTCCATTGGGTAGTGGAGAAATTTCGAAAATCTCCCTCGACACGTTATTCAAGTCTGTGACGGTTCTAGGACTTTACGGTTTTAGGACTTTTCACCAGTCTTCGTCGGCAGTCGGACGTTCGGTCCAGAGCAAAATTTTAATTTTTGTAGCAGTGTCTGAGATTAGCGGGTGCATCTAGCTGTTTGCGGTAACCTTCTGAGTTGGTCTTTTGTCTTGCTCGGGGAGTAAGTAAGTTGTCTGGTATTTTATTGCAGTTATTCATAGTAAGTGAGGTTTTAGTATAATCACTCAAATTAGGTGTTTTCGTCGAAACTAGCAAGAGCTAAGTTTACATAAGTGTATCAGGTTAGGGAAACAATAATAATAATAATACCAGCGATATTAATTATTAGTCGACAAGTAGCGGTTGTGCAATTGTTTAAAATTGCCACGTATATTCTGCTGTTTTAAATTCTGTTCCAGTTCAGAAGTTGTGAATCAGCCATCAAGTACTGACTTTATAATTGTGCAACAAGTGTGTAAGAAATTGAAAGGAAATTTAGTCATTTGAAATCGTAAATTTCCAATGTTGCGCGATTAGTGTGATATTCAAAGAAATGGTTAGGGATTGTTAGCGAAAAGTATTAAGAAATTTAAAGGATTATTTGCAGTCGTAGCAGAACTGTCTTCTGTTTTTTTTATTACTATTATTATTGTTATTATTATTATTATTATTATTATTTTTATTTTTTATTTATTTATTTTTTTTTTTTTTTTTTTTTTTTTTTTTTTTTTTTTTTTTTTTTTTTTTTTTTTTTTTGGAAAAGGAAAAATTATTTACCTGGTGAAAAATCTGTTGTGTAAGAAATCTTCTGATATAAAGTTAGACAATATACCGGTCGGTGGACCTAACAAAATTTAAGGAAAAGCTGTGCATGAAAGACTTAAGTGAAAATTATTTAATCTCTAACTATTTATTATAATTTAGTTGTTTTGACATTTCCTTCTAACCTTTTATACACTTCAGAAGAAGGTTTGAAGTGGCCACGATCGAAGGGAAAGAGCCTTATATATCTTTAATTAATTGATGCTTTCCAGGTAAGCACAACTAAACTCACGTGAACAAGAGCCGAGGTGTGAACCTTTATGTTTCGGTAACTGCACAGACCAGAATTTTCTGAAAGTGAGTGACTGATATATATTATTCGTTAAATATATAAGTGGCTCTTAGAGAAAGGAAAAAATGTTGAGGATTCTAATTTATACATATAAGCCGTGTTCTTTCAGAAGTCCCTAAATCACTTACTTAGAAAATGAAATCTTCCCTGATGCCTTATATGTTAATTCAAGTAGTAGATTGTGGGTATGGTTATCTCTTGTATACCATATACTTCTGCAAATTTGTTTCCTGATTTTCATCAATCATTGAACGGAGGAAATAGCACGTATTTACTAAACCGGGAATATCTTTCCCCCTTAGTTCGGATTAAAGCTCAGGAATTTCCTTTGTCGCTTTGAGATAAAATGTGCAACTGCAATGGAGAATCGCAATATGGAGTTCGGGAACCACTTGCGTATTAGGAGAGACAACCACCACCAACCGGTCTCGCAGGGACAAAACCGGGGAAAGTTGCGGCAAACACCCCCCGGCGCAGCCGGCGTATCGAGCTCTCCGGTTGGTCCGATTATACCCGGCGGCGACAATGGGGTGCGCCCCGCATACAGTGCACAAAGGAGAAAGCCGCCCACACAGTGGGTAGCGCGGCGTAGCCGACCACACAGGGGACCAGATAAACCCCGCGCCTGCAACAAGTCCAGCCGCAGCCCGCACAACAAGTGTTGCGGCAGCTCGCCCGCCGTCAAGCGGGGAACTAACCAAAACAGTATCAAGGGCAACTTAGCAGGGCCCAACTCTAGGAACTGCCCCTCAATACGCACCATTCCGGAAATGATTTTCGGTTGTAAACAAAACCATCTTTTTTTCCTACGTACGTCTTGCCCGTACCTGAGAGTGGGCAGTTATCATAGGGGTTGTTTACCCCTCTACGACGTCTGGGAAGATAAACTGGTGTGTTTTCCCTTTCACTTGCCCATTTTTCGTGCGAATGACACATTGACCCACCTTTCGAACGCAATACAGCAGTGGTTCGGCGTAGCATTGATTCTATAAGTCCTTGGTAGGCTTCCAGAGGTATTTGACCACAGATTACTATACACAGGTCACGAAATTCCTTAAATTACGGGCCAGCGGTTTGTGGGCGTGGCACCTGGGAACGAGCATCTCGGAAACGGAGAGTCTGGTCGGCTGTTCGCGTGCTACTGTAGTGAGCATCTATGGGAAGTGTTTGAAGGACGGTGAAGCCACGAGTAGGCGACAATGTGGTGGACACCCACGCCACATCACAGAACGTGGAGGTCAGAGGCTTGCCCGCTCAGCAAAGCAGGATAGGGGGCGATCTGTGGCAGAATCGCCATTCTTGTGCTCTGAAACACTTCTGGAAGCACCAGAATTGTACTTTTCCCTGCCCTTTCCTACTAAATATTCACTAAAGTGTACACATACAATGCCAATTATAATTTCTTCTTTCATCCTTATTCCCAACTGAGGAGCGCGAATGAAATTTTTTAGCAGATGTGTTTTTCTTCTTTTCGCAAAATCTCTTCATTCTCTCACTTAGCTCTGCCCGACGTTCCTCCGTCCAGGTGTTCCTTATTCTAATATTCGGTTTATTAGTAAATTGGTGGTTATTGACAATACTGCTAAATCCCATCTCTATGATATCGCCTGTGATTCCTATTTCCTGGAGATCCTTTTCGATTTTACTTAGCCAATTTATTTTTCTTTACCATTAAAATGGCCAGGTTGAGAATTATTTAGGATAGTCTGTTGTTCTTCATTCTGATAATCCTGCCGACGAATTTAATTCGTCGTTTCCTGAATGTGTTTGAAATGTTTTACGATTGCTGATATATCGGTAGTTCGATTTTTAATCCAACATTCTCTTTTATTAACTTGACCAAAGATTTTCCTTAAAATTTTCCTGTCTTGCTTTTCAAAAATCTTTAATCAATGATCTACCCCCAATAATCAAAGTTTCCGATGCGTATAATGCCTCCGGTTTGATTACAGTGTTAAAGTGTCTTAACTTTGCATTTCGGGATATTGACGTTTTGTTTTATCTGTTACAAGTGATTTATAGGCCTTTTGTAATTTAGATTTTCGCTGTTTGTTTTCTACACGATTTAGTCCTGCAGGTTGATAATTTATCCCAGATATCTGAATTCAGTTACTTGAAAGATATTACCAAATCGCGTTTTCGTGGGTTGTCCAGGTACTGCGAAAATCCTTCCATATAGTGGGTTTTAGCATACTACATTTGAAGAACACATTTAGCTGAAATTTCCAAGGTAGTAAATTGCCTCTTACCTGTTATTAGAGAGAATCGCTAGGTCATCTGCAAAAAACCAAACATCGCATGTGAAGTTTATTTTTGAGTAGTCTGCTAATTATAATTGATTAATATGAACATGTTTACAATCTATAATACCTATCGTATACAGTACATATACTTTCAGAAAGCAATCCATTTTAATTTTGTTTGAAATTTTGGTAATTCATCCAAAATATTGTTTATGTAGTAGATAAAAAATATGCTCGGTTCCTGCTAACCCCTAAAACTATCGCTGCAAAAGCGACTGTTTTGTACGACGGTTTGTGTTTCCCCAAGCTTCGGTCGTCCGTGGACCTTATTCAAACCTTAACATTAAACAAGTACATGGTTTTAATGTAAACTGATTCAACTGTGTCGGAAGTCAGAGAAAAATTCAATATGTAGTATTTTATTCATAGTTGATGGATATGTATTATTTGAGGGAAAGGACTGTTGACTTGGAACAATTATTCGTATCGTTTCTCCTTATTGATATTGTTCTCGCATGGGATCGAAGCGAATATATCAGATCTATAAATGAAAACCTCTATGTATTCGAAAATAAAGGCCAACAAATTTCCCTGACTAAAAAGAGAATCCTCCTTTAGCCGGTAAAGTGTGGGGAATGACACGGTGGTATAGGGCCGGATATTCGTGCGTGGAATATTCGTTCCTCGGCCGACAAAAGGGCGGGATAAAGTTGGCGCGGGCGTCCCTTCTGCCCGGTATTTATGCGGCGGGCGACCGCAGTGCCTCCCGCTTCCTTCCTGGAGCGGCCAGACAACCTGGCGCAGGTCGCCAACTTTACACCTCGCACACACAATCCCGCGGGAATGAGCAGACGCTGGCAGAAAGGGCGTTTATGGAATTGTTAGAGCTGAAGCTAACAGTATGTATTCGTTACTGAGTAACGGGTTCGTCGCCTGTCCGAAGTACCGAATCGTTACTCACAAATTCATTTTTCGTTACTCGTATAGATGTCAGTTTGATTCGATAAACGAACGAACATGACGTGTCATGCGTCATTCAGGAGGAGGAACGGTTCGCCCAGCGATTGAATGAGCAGATATTGTTTTGAAATTAGTTGATTTAAGCGTGTTGCGATTGTGATATTAGGTATTATTGTGAAGTATGTCATGTTCAGTGAAGTAAATCAAATGTAAGAACATTTTACCTAACTTTACTTGCCCTCCACAAAGATTAATTTTAAATTTTTTCAGCGCATTTTGTAAATGGTTGATCACTCTCTTGTAATTTATTCCAGTTGCTGACTCCCTCAAGTACGGAGAAACATTATTCCACTGCCTGGCACCTGAAATCGAGTGCCAGCCTGTGGTAGTGGTCATCTTTTTCCTTCCAAGCACTCCTCTTTATTTTTCCACTAATCGTTAAAATGCATTTACTAACATTAGTCTTGATGCACGGACATACAGTTCAAAATTGGAAGTTTTACAGTTTTAAAAATGTATCATTTAGAACAAAGGAACTTTCTGGGATATATAGATCCTATATATTGTCCCTTTCAGTTTCGTTGAAATTCAGTCATCAGCTTTTGCGTGATTCACGGCCTGACAGACAGATGGTCGGGAAAAAGTTTCAAATTTTAGTTTTTTTGTACCTCTATCAACACCAGTCAACATTTAACTTACTCGTTTTGAAATAATTTTATTGTACACACACATTTTCCCCATACGTTTATCATCTATCAGAGATGTTTAACAGCAATAATAACTGCAAAGTCTTCTACAAGACTAACGTTATTTTTTGTCTCTAGATGAGAATTTTTACGTCACTGGGCCTTGCGATAAGGCAAGTGGAGGCATCCTTCTCATTATTAAATGCAGTGGTGGCGGCAAGTGCTGTTTCTCCACAGTGTAAGCAGTACAGGTAGCTGTGGTATGTGATGGTTACACTTTAGATCGTAAACACTGTGGCACGTGCACGGGCGTATTAGTTATTGTATAGCCAATTAAGACAGCTATGCCAAGTAATGATTTCCTTATCAATCTTAACACAGTGACAGGAGCAAGTACGTATTTCGTGTCGGGTGACGAATACAGGTAAATACGGTAAGTGATGGTCTTTTCTCAATCCTGAACAGTGTTACCAGCATTGAGTATTTTGTATCAAGAAAGATATACACGCAGTTACTGTAAGTGAGGATTTCCTTCCCAATCCTTAACAGAGTGACAAGGGCAAGTGGGGACTTCTGGTCGTGTGAAAAATACAGGTAACTACGGTAAGTGATGGTTGCTTCTCAATTCTGAACACAGTGTCACCAGTAGGTGTATATTTGTCTTATCGTTATTTAATTTCACGCAGCTGTGGTAACAAATGCATTTATTCACGATCGAAAACGGTGAGACAGGAGCAACTGTGCATTTCTTGTCGTGTGACGAATGCCGGTAACTAAGGTAAGTGATGGTTTCTTCTTTATCTCATTTAGTTTCACCAGCAAGTGCAAATTTCTTATCATCACACAAAAACAAGCAACAATGGTAAGTGATGAATTTATTCTCGATCACAAACGCTGTGTCACGGGCAAGTGCGCATTTACTGTCGTGTGACGAATACAGGTAACTAAGGGAACTGATGGCTTCTTCCTTATCCCACGCAAGTATACGTTGCTTATCATCAAACAAAAACACTTAATTATGGTAAGTTTGGGATTTATTGTCGATCAAAATTGCTGTCACACGAGGAAGTGAGCATTTCTTATCGTGTCAATACAGGAAGCTACGGTAAGTGATGGTTTATCCTCATCCCTAAACTCAGTGTAACTAGCATGTGTGTATTTCTGAACGTCCAACAAATGCACGCAGTTATTGTAAGTGATGGATCCATTCTGTGACACGAGCAAGTGTGCAGTTCGTATAGGGTAAATACAGGAAGCTACGGTAAGTGATGGTTTATTCTTATTCCTAAATTCAGTGTCGCCAGCATGTGTGTATTCCTGAACGTCCAACAAATGCACGCAGTTATGGTTAGTGATGGATACATTCTGTGACACGAGCAAGTGCGCAGTTCTTGTGGGGTGAATACAGGAATCTACGGTAAGTGATGGTTTATTCTGATTCCTAAACTCAGTGTCACCAGCAAGTGTGTATTTCTGTTCGTCCAACAAATGCACGCACTTATGGTAAGTGATGGATCCATTCCGTGACACCGAGCGGGACGGTGTAACGGTTAGCGTTCTCGCCTCGCATTCGGGAGGACGGCGGTTCGAATCCCCGTCCGGGCATCCAGATTTGGGTTTTCCATGGTTTCCCCAAATCACTCCAGGCAAATGCCGTGATGCTTCCTTCAAAAGGCCATGGCCGAATTCCTTCCCGTTCCTTGCCCCCATCCTTGCTCCCCATCCTTTCCCGTCTCTAAAGACCTCGATGTTAAAAAGAGACGTAAAGCAGTTACAAAAAAAAAACATTCCGTGACACGAGCAAGTGCGCAGTTCTTGAAGGGTGAATACAGGAAGCTACTGTAAGTGATGGTTTATTCTTATTCCTAAATTCAGTGTCACCAGCAAGTGTGTATTTCTGATCGTCCAACAAATACACGCAGTGATGGTAAGTGATGGATTCATTCGCGAACCCAAACGTCGTGTCACCAGGAAATGCGCATTTATTGTCTTACATCGGGTATGATAACTGATGGTTTCTTTCTCCATCCTAAATTAAATGACACAAGCAAGTGCTTATTTCTCTCCGTGCAGACATTACGGGTAGCTGTGGTGAGAGTGGCGTTTTTCCCCGTCTTATTCACGCTCGCTGTGTAGGACTCTTTCCCCGGTGCAGGTAGCCAGCCAGCTGTCCGGTGTGCCCGCGGCCGCCGTTGTATAATTCCGGTTTATTGATATGGCGACCGTGTCGCTGGGCGGCGATATCGGTTTTCCATATTAGGCCCGCTGCCGCGCAGCCAATAGACGATGATCCGTGCGGTCGGACAGCGCCCCTGCCGGCCGTAGAGTTAATTCAATAACACGACCGCAGCGCGCAGTCACGATACAACACCAGATACAGGCACGGCCTAAAGGAACTGCAACGGAGGTCGCAAACTCAATTGCTCCACAGTAGAACCTGTCTCTTTAATACTTCTCGCACTTCAACCGTGGCCCAAGTGTGAAAGAAATTACAAAATAAAAACTGCCCATCAATTTAATTGCTGTACAGTAGAACCTATCGGTTTAGTGCTGCCTCACGGTATACTTCTCAGACTTCAAGCGGGATCCAATTCTTAATTAGAAAAATAAATTTTACACAAACTTAATTGATGAATGGTAGGACCTATCAATTTAAAACTGCCTGGAGTTAAACCTCGGCTGCGACCCAATTCACAAGGAAGTTAGATCCTAGCACGAGGGCGAATCCTATGGTAGAACTCAGAACATTTATAAAAAAATGTTTGTTCATAAACAAAAAAGTCAGATAGTACAGTACTGCTATCGAAAATGAAGCCCTGGATGGCAGTGAAACGCTTATGCTCCACAGGACATGTGACTTGCAAAACATCCTGAAAGAAGAACACGAAATAATAACAGGAAGGTATAGACTGCTATTCATAAAAAAAACAGAATCATTATGTGAACGAAGGTTTCTCCCGGCGTTTAAATGCAACAAAGTTCTCATGGGTTTGCAGTTGGAAATTTTCGTGAAACGATTACAACGTTCCGTCAACGTCCTCTGTTATCTTCATCAGGTAATCATAACTCGCTATCGAGAATCTGCAGTGAACTTTCAGATTGTAGATAGCAAGATACGATTAACTGATGAAGATAACACAGGACGTACCCGTGAGGACTTTGTTGCAACGGACAATTGTTGAGTATCACGACAGACATCAGAAAGAGAGTATCGAAGTTTTATGGACACTAACACAGGCTTCCAGGAAAAAGACTGACCAGAATAAT
Source organism: Vandiemenella viatica (assembly GCA_031002005.1). Taxonomy (NCBI): domain Eukaryota; kingdom Metazoa; phylum Arthropoda; class Insecta; order Orthoptera; family Morabidae; genus Vandiemenella; species Vandiemenella viatica. The sequence continues at coordinate 267,745,206 of JARYHS010009186.1, forward strand.
GCTGGTCTACAGAGATCAACGGAAAACAATGGTTTGTGATCAGCGAGACAGAAATGTTTGTTTACACCCCTTTCACTTGTTCGAAGTGTACTTAGTTTGTAATTTCAAATGCAATATTCGGTGTTTTGTAAAACAAACGTGTCTCATGAAGTATTCCAGTTATTTTGTTTGTTACTCAGAAGCGTGTGACAGACGGGTGACAGGGAATGACCTCAATGGATGAGCAGAATCTGCACGATCATTATATGTAACGTTTCATTGGCAGGACTAGCTTTCTTGAAATCAGGTGGTGTCACTGCACACTGCAATTCGCGACTCACGCGTTCCGCGCGTCGGTTTGGGTGGGGAGGGAGCTGGTCGGCCTTCACAGCTTCGCTACCCACGCCAAGGGGCAATGCGCCCGACCTTACCGGCGAAAGCGTGGGGACTGCCTCGCTGGCCATTGTCCCTGTGGCGTCGCTTAGGCGGGGTGGCTAACGGTACCGCTTCCAACCATTACCTTGAGTCGAGGCCCCCAGCCCTCGCTCTAAACAGAATTCTTACACTTGTATATATGCTTTGAGTCCTCTCATAAAAATAACCTTGTATATTAATTTAACAATTTGGGTCGCCCGAGATTGGTATCAATAATTTAATCTAGGACCTTATTAATTAATGTAATAAACTAATATACATGATATGCAAATTGGAGTGTGATGTAAAAGCATTTCACTACACAGGGAATAACAGCCGTAGATCTCCGTTTACCTTTTGGAATGGAACCCAATTGGTGATAGAATTACTTCATTTTGTCGGCGATAGAGTGAATGTGGTCTCATTGATTTATTTTAGGTTGGCAGAAACCAAAAACATTAAGAGAAGTAGAATTCGGTGAATTCCTCGTGGCACTCAGCACTCAGTAAATGCTTAGTCTCGATCATTAAGACAAAAGAGGGCAGCTTCGGTCCAATGACCCGCCTTAGACTCCGGCCTCAATTGAGCGTCGGGAAACATTATTATTTACACTGATGAGCAAAGACATTAGGACCATCTGCTTAATAGTTCGGCCAAAACTTTGGAACGCAATACAGTAGCGATTCGATAAGTCCTTAGTGGGATTTGAGGTATCTGGCACCTGATGTTTTCACACAGGTCACGCAATTACTATTATCAATTTCAATTGCGACTGAGCTAACGATCCAGTTGCAATTCCGAAACTCACCTAATTACACATTTTTATATATTTTTTAAAAATTTTATTCTATAACTGCAGTGTTAAATTCCTCTCGAATTTACTTTTCCGATTTACAAATTTTAATTATAAATCCCTTAATCGTTTTTGGTATGTTATTCATCACTTCACTTGGTACTTTTATCGAATCCCTGACACCCTTAACAACAAAAGAAAATTTTCCCACTCCCTTATGCAACAAATCAAGCGCCAACTTGTGGTCATAGTCGCCTTTCCCCTTCCATGCAATATTCCTAATTCTTTGACCAATATCCCTCCAAGCCCTATCACCAACATATGCCCTGTAAATTACCAGCACTCTCTTCACCCTCCTCCTTTCCTCCAATGATTCCCAATCCAGCTCCATCATCATATCAGTTACTGACTAGGTCCTCCGATATTTTCTTCTTTGCACACCCACAAAGTTCTTTATTTGATAACCAAAATGTCGGTCCCAAACTACACCAGTAAATGAAGGATTTTGTAACCTTTTTCTAGCAGCTGCCCGATGTGCTCTACCTAACTGTTTGTTACCGAACGGTATGCCAAGATATTTAACTTGAAACCTTGAACAATCAATTATGAACCCATCCCATATTCATAATTAATCATTAATTTTTTATCTGTTTACCTAATATGTTGACTCTTCTTGGCATTTATCTTCATTCCATGTTGACCTACCCATTTAGAAATTCTATCCAGGTCACCCTGCAGCTGTTCACAGTCTTCACCTGTTTTGATTCTTCTCTATACCATTGTACCACCTAACAAAAAACCTGAATTACCGAGAGTGGTGGTGTAACAGTTAGCATTCTAGCCTCACATTCGGGAGGATGGCGGTTCGAATCCCCGTCCAGGAATCCAGATTTGAGTTTTCCATTGTTTCCCAAATCACACCAGGCAAATGCCGGGATGCTTCCTTCAAAAGGCCATGGCCGAATTCCTTCCCGTTCCTTGCCTCCCATCCTTTGCCGTCTCTAAAGACCTGGCTGTTAAGAGACGTTAAGCAGTTAAAAAAAGAAACCTGAATTCTGACCGTAACCCATCATCATAGTCATTCATTAGATTAATGAACAGCAACGGAACCAATACACTACCCTGTGGCACTCCCATATTTACTTCCACATTTTTTGACAATGTAATTCCTTCTCTAACATTTTAAGTAAGCTTTTGGTGTCCAGTAGCATCTGAGATCAGTGCAAACGGTGGTCAAGAAATCGACATGAGTTCACTATCTTGATCCTCACAGCACTGTAGCGCGATTGATACTTTTCGAGTTAAACAGTTGTCCAGCTGGAAGATGCCAACATGAAGCATCAAGGAATGCAAGTTGGCCGAAATAACTTTCACGCAGTCTACAGCTGTCACGTTGCCTTCGCTCATGGAAGCCCAGGTGAACGTTCCCCAAGGCTTAATACTGTCCCCAACCGTCTGCGTTTACGCGGGTAGGAGCTCTCATTGCTGGTGTCTCCAAAAGAGAAGTAGGAAGCTTAACTTGAGTAGAGGCAGCCGTAATATTGAACTATACTTAAAGTGAAAATGTGAATAATCGACTAGTTAGATGGATTTTTCTTAAGCCTTGTCGACGTCGAGGTCATTAGAGGCGGTATGGGACAAGGGACAAGGGACGGGAAGGAATTGGGCCATGGCCAATTAAAGGAAACATCCCGGGAATCGTCTGGAGTGATTTCTGGAAACCATCTGGATGCCCGGACGGGGATTCGAACCGTCGGCCTCCCAAATGCGAGGCACATTGGGAAGAGTGGGCCGGTACCATGTTTTACCCTCTCCTTTCTTTTATCTCTTATCCGCAACACAAAAGACATTTTACACAGAATACGCACACAGTAGTACTCATCTACACTTACGACAACACTTACGAAATATTTCACTACGGGGAACACAACAAGAATCAATTACAGTTCTTCTCCCCATACGCCACTACGGAGGGACAAATATCACCCATGGAAATCGTATACGCCTAGAAAGGGACAAAGCTGGAGGGAAAGCGTAAGTGCGATGTTGAAGGAGTTAGGTTGGGAAGATATGGAGCATCGAAGACGTTGCTCTCGACAGAAACTAAATGAAAAATTCACGACTGACCTATTTCCGGACGACAGCAAACACATGTTACTATCAGCAACATTCATATCTGGGAATGACCGAGAAAATAAGAGAATTCAGTGCCAGTATTAATTCACTTCTATACTCATAACCTCCATGAGCGATTAGGAATTGGAATAGGAACTATTTATCAAGCGAGTAAACGTAGAATGCGATAGGAATAGGTCTCGATAAAGCGCTCCCGCCATCCTGATCTGGGTTCTCCATGGTTTTTCCAGATCGCTTCAGGCGAATGTCGGAATGGTTCCTCAATATAGCTCATGGACGCCTCTTACCATATCCCGTACATCCCTTCCTATGCAAGCGGTTACATATTAGGATAGGGGCAATTCAACCTCCGCCACCAAGTTTCAGTGAATCGCGGAGTAATAATAATAATAGTAGTAGTAATAAGAACAAGAAGAAAAAGATCTGAACATCACAGGTCACCTTTGTTGTATCAGCAAGGATTTTCACTTAGAATACGGTGTTGGAAAGACCATTTAAACATAAATATAGAGGTCAGTGCCGCGGTATGTGTGGAAGATTACAGTGAGAAGATGGTCGAAACGCCACGTGTAGTTGATGCGTTGTATTTCGCTGGTGTACTGGCAGTGATGCCGCGACTATTATGTTTCTCTCGGTGGAGCGCGCCGGGTGTTATTCAACAAGCCGTGTCCCGGCGCAGCAGTTGTTTTGTTATTCCGGGCGCCTCCCCCCTGCTCCGTGCTCGCTCATCGTTCTCGTTTTACGAGCAGTAGTCGTAAAGCAGACGGCACGACCTGCCTCGGAGAAACAAAGATCCGCCCGCCCACACGGCCCCAGTGCAGCCAACATTGCACAACAATGGAAATATAACGTTTACGAACTAAGCCCTCAATCACATGTTCTACTGGAGTGTATTATGTTGCGGCGACCACGCTTGTGTGATTTGTTAAGTATTAACAGCGGCAGTTCTACCCAATTATATGGTATTTGTTTAGTACATGTCCTAAAAATATATGTCATAAAAATATCGGAAACTAATTATCCGCTTAAATTTTTTTTTTCTAACCAAGTAGTGAGTAGGAATAGTTGATAGAACATTACAAATACCGTAGCACAATACAAACACTGATTAAAATAACTAAACAAATAATTAAGCAGGCTGTTGTCAAGCCGCCACTTTTAATATTTCGCCAAACATAAGTGTTACTTAGTAATTCTCGCAGTCATTTTAAAAAACAGCTTAATGTAAAAAAGACTGCACCAATATTTTCGATTCGATCGAGTTAGGAGGAGAATTAATTTGCTCTCCTACCTAACATTCAGGAGGACGGGGGTCAATTCCCGTCCGGCCATTCTGACTTGGGTTTCCTGTGGTTTTCCCCAGTCACTTTAAGCGAATGCTGGGATGATTCCCTGCAAGGCCACGCTCAACTTCCATCCCCCCTCCTCCCCTTTAGTTTCGTCGGCTGAAAAGGGTCCTCGAGCCCCTTCAGCAGCCCGCCTCCCAGGCTGAACCTGCGGGGAATGAAATTTGCAAATAATAATAATAAAAAATATCGATTTGACCGAGTTAGGAGAATGGTAATATTACTGTTGAACTTGACATTCAACAGGAGAGGAATTCTAATCCCTGTCCGGCCATCATGACTACGATTTTCTAGGTTTTCCGCAGTCCACCATGAAATGAAAATCGGCGTAGACGGTAACACTAGGGGTAATCGTTACAATCCTGGTCAGATCATGCAAAATTCGGTTTACAAAGTTTTACCGAAGTCATTGAAGTAGACTGCCGGGATGGTTCCTTCAAAAGGTCATGTCAAACTGTATTCGCTTACTTGCCTCCCCTCTCCCTATTGGTCGTGTAATTGTAATAAACTCTGTCTTGAAGGGAAAAGGCGTCTACGACACTTTATTTTAAAAAAAAATTAAAATCATGTTACGCCCATCTAGACTTAAAATGTCAAAGTCCTTAATATCATGCAGTTTATTACTATTCATACATATTTCAATGGATTTATACAGTATTTCGTCATGGTATACAGTTATTTCACTGTGACTCTACTACTTGCTGTCTTAGGGGTGAAATATTTGGAGTTCAGTTTGGTTTTGTCTACCACGCCCCTGGTCAGTGTGTTTACCTTAATTGCGCCATTAATATTCTCGTCAACTTTCAGCTATCTGCGAGGCTTATCTAACAGCCGAACACTGCTCCATGAGCCATTAAACTCTGCGTTGTCTGATCCGCTATCGTGGATGGCTCTAGTTTCACGTCACAGTCTATCACGTTCCTCTGTGATCATGCACGAGCTCAAATTATCTCCCCCCACCCCACAAGTTGTTTACAAAACGTTAATTAGAGATAACGGCGGCTTCAGATGTATGTTATGAGGTAACACCTTACATCTGGGAGATATCTAAATTCAATATGAATAATTCTATTGAATAGGATCATTAATGCTTGTTGAAAGCTTGAAGTGTAAATATCTTGGTCAAACATTGATATAGAAATTTGAAAGAACTTTGTGTTTAGCACAACACATTATAGTAGCGAAGCATGGACTTTAGGAATACCAGAAAGAAAGAAAATTAGTTGAAATGTGGTGCTACAGAAGAAAGCTGAAAATTAAGTGGATATACAAAGTAAGAAATGAACGATTTTTGGAAATGATGGATAAGAAAACAAGTTAGTTGAAGAAGCTTACAGAAAGAAGAGACAGGCTGGTAGGTCATATTTCGAGACATGCTGGATTGGTTAATTTGTTAGTGGAGGGAACAGTCGAAGGTAATAAATGTATAGGGCGACAAACATTAGAATGTATGAAACAGATAATTGAGGAAGTGGGTTGTAAGGGATATGTTGTAATGAAGAGGTTAGCGCAAGAGAGCAAATGGATGGAGGATTGCATCAAACCAGACAAAATACTAAGGACAGCAAATGAAAAGTGTGATGATAAACTCAATTGGGCGGAGCACTTTGGGCAGGTGGTAGAAAAATATTACAAAACTCTTAATTTACTGGAGTGGGTGATGAGAGGATGTACGTGAGAAGTTAGGGAGTTGGTTTACAAAACTTTGGACAGACCATTTCATCAGGTTTGCACGAATTTCGCGTCGGTTCGGAAAGTCGTGCAGCCTCCTTATTTTCCTTGCATTGAGGTTATGTTTTGTATTTTATTTCTTGTTATTAAATGGCTTTGTTAGTATGCTGTGTATCCTGTTTTCATTGTGTGTGAGGTGTGAAGTAAACAATTAACTAAGAATGTTTCTCGACAGGCTCGCTGTACTAATTCGAATAGTTGAGATGGCTAGCTCGTCGTACCTGCAAAACACACGGAAAATTCGGAATTTGGTGTTTGTCATTTTTCTTCATTGGCGAATGACGCTACTACTTAATTTCCTCCAAAGGCCATGGTCGAATTACGCCCCGTTCCCTGGCTGCATTCCTTTCCAGACTCCCATGGATAGTTCGGATGAAATAGACAAGGGAGACCAAATTGATAGTGTAACAAGATCTTACAAAGGCTTTTGACAAAGTGAGCCATAAAATGGTGCCAAAGAAGATAAAAATTAATGGAGTGGGTGAAAAGTGATTTACTGGGTAGGAGAATTCTAAAAGGTAGAAAGCGAAAAAGTAGGGTAAGAAATGCAGTATGAAAGGAAGTTGAAGTGAAAATGAGAGTGCCACAAGGTAGCGTATTGGTACCATTGCTATTCATCATTATACTTGATGATTGCGTTTGTGGATTACTATCAGAAGTTGGGTTGTGTGCAGACGACATAATGTTATACAAGAGTATCAAAACGGTACAAGACCGTAAACAGCTGCAGGGTGATCTGCACAGTTTAACTAGCTGGGTTTGGTCAATGTGGGATGTAGACAAATGCAGAGAAGTGTCAGCTTATTAGCTACAGTGAAATCTTCACGGGAATGCAGCCGGATAGTGTCGTAAAATGGCGACGTTTCAACAACCTGCTCGGTTGTCTTCATCAGCTCTATTTTAGATTTTATTGCTTGAAATCACAAAACAGACTGGCTTAGCTGCCGGCGAAAGTCTAACTCCGTGTACCGCTGATTGCCAGTCTGTTTTGTGATTTCAAGCAATAATATCTAAAATGGACCTGATGAAGACAACCGAGCAGGTTGTCGAAACGTCGTCATTTTACGACACTATCCGGCTGCACTACAGTGAAGATTTCACTGCATCAATCCATTCTCATAGCTTATTAGCTAGACAGATAATAGATTATAGTTATAAGCTGGTGAAAGAATTGATTCTTGAAGATTTGAAATGTAACTACCTGATTATAACATTTGTTAACAAAGTCAAATGAACAGGAAAAATTGTTCAGTTAGCAAGAAAAGGTTTCAAAATCCTTCACTTGTGTGAGAGAGTAATGAGAAAAAGTAGTAGAGAAGTCTGGGAATTGGGTTAGAAAACTTTGGTTAGACCTTTGCTTGAATATGGTAGTGTTGTGTGGGACCCATATTTTGGATATGGAGATGGAGGGGGTACATAGAAGGGCTGCTAGACTTGTCTTTGGAAATTACCGCAGAACACAATCAGTAAGTGATATGATACAGGAGTTGCAATGGGACTCACTGGATGACAGGAAGAGGGTGAAGAGAGTAATGGGAGTGACAGAGGCCTGAAAGTATATTTATGGAAATATTAGGAGAGGTCAACCGCTGGGAATAGATGACCATGACCACAAATAGGTACAGGATTTCAGTCGTAAGAGTGTGGGAACATTTTATTTTGTAAGAAAGGGGGTCGGGGATTGGAATAAATTATTAACAGAAATGATGAATAATTTACCAAAAAGGCAAAAAGGATTTTAAGTTGAAATTAGTAGAGAGAAAAATAGATGGGGAAAGGAAAGGAGAAGAATGGGTGTATAGGGAAGTAGCCACCGGAGTAAGCGCTTGATCATAATTAAATTAATTGAAATTAAGTTAGTAACCTCTGTGTCGACGATTAGTAAAACACTAAGAAAAAAAAAGAAAAAAAAATTGTTTTCTCCAATTTAAGTTTTAATTATCATTTCATGTTTGTGTGATTGTATTATCTTAGAGTTTATACAATCGTAATAGGTATGATGCAAACAACATTGCCTTAGCTTCAAGCTCCAAGTGCAATGGGTCGCCTGGGTTGAATCCAGCCATACAAACATAATTTCTCCACAACTGGCAAAGTACCTGCGGTTTTTTATTTCCGTGCTCTCAGAGTATTGGAGGACAGCTCTCGAACGCTTCTAGCAGGCTGGCAACCTCACCACGTGAAACGCCAGTCAATTAACCTTTTTCAACAAACAAAAAAAATGTCAGTTTTGTGAGTGGGGCGAACAATGGGCCGGTAAAGAGGAGCTAATTCCGCTTCGTAAACGAAGAGAGTCCCTCTCAATGGCGGGAATAATTGCGTTCATTAATCAGCCAATCATCGGCAGGCAGGTATTTGGCTGCCACGTGTCACGGGGAGCCATCGATTGCTGCACGTGCATTCAGCCCGCTGACAAAAGACAATCGGGACAGACGGTTTGCCGCTACAGGACCGCAGTGGAGCGTTGAACCTCATACACGGTGCGGAGCATACAGGCAACAACCACAAAACACGTACGAGGTCTGTGAGAAAAGTGATGATACAGGTGCTTTGCTATCCAAAGTTTTTTTTTTTTTTTCAAACAACAATATCTCCCTCAAAGTAATTCCCGTGGGCATCTAAACACCGCGGAATCGTTGTTTCCACTATTTTTAGCAGCGCTGGAATGCTTCAGCTGGTAGGGCTGTTAACTGGTCGGTCACAGTGTTTTGAATATTCTCCAGAGTTCCAAAACGACGTCCTTTTAAGACATGTCTCAATTGCGGGAAAAGGAAAAAGTCACAAGGACCTTAATTAGGTGAGTAGGGTGTTGAGGAACATGAGGAATGCGTTTTGAGGTCAAAAATTCACTGTGTGGGTTTTTTGGCACCATTTTGGCACGTACCTTTCGCATGTCCAAATTGTCTGTCAAAATTTGATGTACGGTGAAAGTGTTTACATTTAACTGTTCACTCATCATCCTTATTGTTAAACGACGGTCTGATATCACGAGAGCCCTCACACGCTCAACTGTTTAGTCACTTTTTTTAATTGAAGTTCTCCATGAGTGATGTTGATCTTCAACGTGTCCTCGGCCTCCCAAAAAATGATTTGTGCCATCGGAATACTTGTGCTCGTGATAAGCAATGTTACCCTGTTTCAACTTTTCAGCAGATTCCCCAAGTTTAACACAAGACTTGATTGCACAACGTTGCTCTAAATTCTGTTGCTCCATTTTCGTAACACACAACAAAAACACAACTTCACTGATGGTGCTGTCAAAAATAATGTGTCGGCTGAACGGAGTTGAAACTCGAAATGAGCACGTGGAACAGATGAACAAACTGGTCTAGCACAGACCGGTAGACACAGTGTTGCCAGATCGTTTGCAGTGTTACCAATCTCATTACTTTTCTCACACACCTCGTACATTCCATCAGCTGCATTTAGGCGTTTGCAATAGAAACGCGACAGAAATATTATTTTATTATTATTAATTATGATGGATTTAATGCTACGGTATTTACGTTTTTTTGTGTGTGTGCATATTTTCAGTTCAAAACTGTTCAAACCCTAAGGTATATTGCTCATATCCTCCCCTACCCACAAATGAAATATTTTCCACGCGTTTATGCTTGAAATCAAATATCTACAGCATTTACTATTTGCTGATGATCTAGTCATCAATAACTGTCAAAAAATATCTTACTAATAATCTGGATGAATTGTAAATTGATGGAATAGAAATTAAAAGGTAAATAATTTTTGCTTTTCAGATTCAATTTTAGAAATAGAAGGAAAAATGAATATGGAAATTAATAAAAGAATTACTAAAATGAGTAAAGTAATCGGGATGCTCAATTCACTTCTATGGAGCAAGAATGTTATGAATAGAACAAAAAGAATTATATTTGAGTCATTATTGCGAAGTATAGTCTTATATGGATTAGAAACTTGGACAATCAACCAAATCCATGTTAAGAAGTTGAAAACATTAGAAATGGATTTCTGGAGAAGATCAGCTAAGAATATCAAGAAAAGAAAAAGAAAGGAATACCGAAATTATAAGGCTATTGGAAGTGAAAGGAGAAATGTATGAAGTTACAGAACGAAAAAGGTTGGAATGTTATGGCCATTTGACCGAGCGTGGTGGTGTAACGGCTAGCGTTCTCGCCTCGCATTCGGGAGGACGGCGGTTCGAATCCCCGTCCGGGCATCCAGATTTGGGTTTTCAATGGTTTCCCAAATCACTCCAGGCAAATGTCGGGATGCTTCCTTTAAAAGACCATCGCCGAATTCCCTTCCCATTCCTTGCCTCCCATCCTTTCCGTTCTCTAAAGACCTCGCTGTTAGAGAGACGTTAAGCAGATAAAAAAAAAAAAAAAAAAAAAAAAAAATGTACATGAATGGGAAGTTAAAGGAAGGTGGAAAAGAGGGCGGCCCATGTTTACCTGGCTCCAAGGTGTACAAACAACTATGAGAAGATTAGATGCAGAAGAGGAAGATATACAAAATCGAAAGATCTGGAGAAATATTTTGAGAAGAGGAAGTTCTGTGTCCGAGTTTGTATTGTTATGTTGGAGTGAAACCTCTGTAGTGAGTAAAATATCTCTTAATAAAAAATCAAGGTTTTATCTTCACTTGTATATGTTGCTACTAATTGTTGCATCAATATTTATACAGTTGCTTACGCTACATATATCGTACATGCCAACATTTCTCTTCACCCAGCATCTATCCTGCAATGATACCCAGCCCAATGATTTTGTCATTTCAGTTGTTGGGTGCAGCCTATGCAAATTTCACAGATCGGAAGAACCCCGGTTAGAATCCTGTCTCGGTAGATTTTTCATATGGCCTTCAGCTCAGCTTGCTGTGTAATTTGAAGTACGCCAGGACACTTCAGTGGTTCAGATTTCACGTTAAACTGTAGGTCTCCTGAAGTATAATCAGACTATGTCAAGGCGGATACGACAGGAGCCCTACGAAGACAAGAGTCTCTTTCCGCATACAAATCTAGCTATCCTCCTCTGCACCACCTCAAAATCCAGTGTTTCATACTCACAATATAGCTAGTAGACTTTGAATATAACTTTTCAATTTCAGTAGACACTCATAAGATACAAACAGAAGGGATTAGGAGTATGAAAAGGAGGCGAACTAGATTTGTTTGTAGGAATTACTGCAGAAGATAATCAGTAACTGACGTGATAAAGGAGTTATCTTGGGTGTCATTGGAACACAGGAGAAGGGAGAAGGCATTCCTGGAAGAGTACAAGGCTTGGAGTAGTGTATGGAACGGAAAAGACAACCATGACCAAAATCAATTGAATCAAGGGAGTGGGAAAATTTCCTTTTGTTGGTGAGGGAATCAAGGATTATCATAAGTTATAAACGATAAAAAACTCGTCACAAGTTGATGGGTAGCGATATTGTTCTGAAAGAGTTTAAGACTAAGAATAGTAGTAGAATGGGAGAGGGAATACATGGGAAATTGTGGAGTGGTTTTCACCACTGGTTTGTTTATGATCGCTTGATTTTCTAAGCATGTTTTCGTGATGTTATGAGCGTTCTAGGTCAAAGCTGTCACTTTCTAGGAAAGAAAATGGCATTTTTTGTTTTCCAAATCATATAATTACTGACAAAGGTTTTGTTTGAAAGAGCGGTGTATTTTCTGTGGTTTATCAGAAAACGATTTACAATGCGTAAAGATATGGGTAGTAAAATATTAATGAACCAGGTAGTAATATGCTGGAGTAGTACATTACTGATGTCTGGCCACTAGTGCGTTAATATTGGAGTCATGAATATGGCGACCAATTACAGTTTATCTATGTTAGTAAATAATTTAAGATGTGATCTCACGGTCATATACTGGATAATTTCATATTATTTCTGCGACGACGTTAAGATAATTACTAACACTATCTGAACAGAATAACTGAGTTTTTCTGGCAGTAGAATACTTTTGAGAACTTAAGGTTGATTTTATTTCTTGTCGCTGTTCCAGAATTATTTATTGCTGTTTTAGTTAAACAACATGATTTTGTGGAGGTACGGCACACCAAAACGGCTTTCTGGTACCAAGCTGCTTCTTTAAACTTACTGCAAGGTGTTGCCAGAAAGTAGGCTAAGAATAAATTAAACAGGAAATAGCAAAGCTTCAAAATAGACTGGTATATCGATCAAAACTGTAGAATGGAAGATACCAAGCCCCCTAACAATGTCGCTCATTGAATTACTAAACAATTTTAAAGTCAGAAATTCGGGACAACGAATGACTTGTAATGGTCCCATTTGTAATATTCTCTTTAGGTGGGGGTGGCTCTACCTTTTAGACACCCTGTATGGTGTCAGCAATTGAAACTTTTCTATTTTTCTCTATCAATATATCAATATTAAGCCACGCACATGACATGTCTCAGGGGTTACAAGAATATGAAAGATGGGTAACAAAAGACATGAATTTATTATACAAATTAAAAGACATCCAATTTTGACATTTGAAATTTGAATATTTTAAACAAGTATCCAGCTAATCAGGGTAGCTTCTCAGGGGTATTTTCCGGGCTCTTGATATGTTGCACTAAGTCTCACTTTTATAGGCACATTACCGTGTCCGCGCACTGTTCACTGCCGGCGACGGGAAATGAACCTCGGGCCCACGGAGGATGGCGGTGGTCTCGCAGTCCCTCCTATCACCACGACATACAGTCCAGAAGTGTCTCGTCTCCACTCCACCTCCGAGCAGCATTCCATATAACAGCATACAAGAACATCCGAGTGGCGGGTCACTATTGTCTGTAGGTGGGCTGTCCCTGTTGTTATTGTCTACGGCGCAGCAGGTGGCTTGACGAACCGGCTCGTGGCTTCCGCACGCCGAAAAATAGCCCTCCCTCGATAAGTGCACACAGCCTCGCTTTGGGAACGCGACTTATTACAGCTTGCCGAACAACCCACCAAAATTTAAATTCCATGGAATTTAAATTTGCTTATAAAGTCTTCTCTGCAACTTTGTTCACAGTTCAGTTCCTGCCCTCTTGATAGCAATACCCTTGATTTACAAAGCCATAAAACCCTGCAAACTTACAATTTCATAAGATATTTATAAACTTCACCCATTTTCAAACAAAATTCCCCTGCGGAAATGTCATGCGAGGACGCGTCAAAGGCGCCAAACAGTAAATGTTTACAATACAGCTCGCTTCGTGTGCAAAACTCCCCAATGCATCAGCCATCCAAAGTGCACCATCCACATAACAGTAGGGTCCAGCCTTAATCTATCATTATACACACAACATAAAAAAATATATAATACTAAAAATAAAAAAACAATGGTTCACAATACTTATGATAGTGTGTCATAAGCACTTACTATAGATTCACAATGGAATGTCTTTAAGCGTTACAGGTCCAAAAATAAGATATGAACATTTTTACGTGAGGTTGTCCCTCCACAACTCTTCCACTACACAGCTGAAGTCTTTCAGTACCTATTGTTCTTAACCTATAATCTATGCATTTTCTACTATTCCAGAATATCAATTGAGAAACTAGAACTCTGAGGAATCGTTATGATCTTAAAATTTCCAAAAATATAAATCTCCCAATACAGGATAAAAGATAACCCTCCATAATTCACATACCCCTTCACACATAATACAATTACAGATAAAAACACGTGGCAATATCAATCAGTGCCACTCAATAATCACATAAAATCTAAACTTAATGATCCAGATTCTTACAATATAATTACATCAGATTAGAGAGGAATAACATTAATCAATGTCCTCTAATATATATCAAAGCGTAAAATAACAAAACTCATGCCATGAAAACAATTACTCTCAAGACAGATGATGCACCAATCACAACATTTGTACACATACCTCGAATCTAACAGCATTTGCTTACACGCCTCATCAAATGAGAATGGAACACTATTCAAAACAAAACTGCAGACAAGCGTCACTACGCGATGGTAAGTTGCTTCTTCGCAAACAACGGTCATCTCACCCCGTTCATTCGCCCAAAAACAAAGTCAAGGACACTCACCTGCCGGGCTCCAGCTCCACTCAAGGGACTAGGGGATTAGTCTACCTGCTGGTTCCCCTATTCCGAGAAGTTCATACAAACACTGCTGACCCCCCTGCTGTCAGGGACAACATCCGCCCCAGCTGATATTCACAGATTCGCAACAACCCACTTTCTCCTGTTTCTTCTTGGCATTCCAAATCCTCAGTAACCTATCTAACCTCTTGTCACTGCTATAATTTTGCTTGTTTTAACATTACGCTACCTCAGTATATCACCAGTCCTTTTTGAACCGAACATACTGGAGAAACAATATAAGTGCGTGTAGTGGGACATTTTACTCATCTATGCGGCCTTTCATATTTTTCTTTACATCTTCGCGGGCGTAATTACCAGAACTTCAGGAACCTAAGATAATTATGAATTTTAACAATTGATTGCTTCCTTTTCTTAGTTTACCGGTCACTGTTCTGCGAGAGGCTGTTCTTTATTTAATTAAAGAAACAATCCACTTCTGCCGCTTTTTGGCTATTCCAGGGATTGAGCTGCCCAGCTTAATGAGGTGGACTTATTTGCCACATTAGAAGACAGCTGTAGACACTCAGTTCCCACTTCACCTATCTGCACATAACACATCTGCGCCTTTCTGACGCCGTACCTCTCTCCGACACATTACGTAAACAAAAAGGAAGTTCTCTTTTTATTGAAAAGACCATCTTATGTGTATTGGTTACTCCCGCGAGCAACATTTCGTTCACAACCTTATCGTCATATTTAATTCTGAATTTGGCAGCTAGATTATTCTCTTTCATGCAGATGAACACTTTTGATTTTAATTCCCACGCCACTTGAAGCGCATTATTTATAAGCGAGGTTATTTCACAGGATGTAGCGTCTCGTAGCCTATCAAGACATTACTTCTTCTTTATCCCAACTTTTATATTCCGATCCTTTTTTTCAGTATTTAACAGCGGTAGCGAAGTCAGTCAGGTCAGCAAAACTTACGTGAACTCTCATTACTTCTTCATCAGAACTCACGCATTTCATCTTGAATGTGTGTACACGATTTTCTTACAAAAACTACTGTTTACAGAATAGACTATTGTACTTAAATACACTATACTACCTGCTTAAGTCTTAATTAAGGGTCATATTTACAACCAATACAAATAACAAGGTATCTTTAAACTCACATCAGTGTCAATTCCATCGAGAAAGCATAATAAATCTGCTGGTTATGAGTTGACTTTAATCGTCTGGAAACGATTTTCACACCATCGTTCCCTCTCAACCTCAGAAGGGCGAAATCACGGCATTGAGCTCTTATTTTTCCAACCTTGAAATGAAAATACTTCACGCTTATGTTGCGGCATGCTGCTTTTTGAACATGCGTCGTCATGGAACGCATTCCGTGAAAACCATTCATATTCGGCACCTGTGCCGAAATCTTTTCATTCAGTGGAACACCGGGCAGACCCCTACCGTGAAATATCTGTTCATACAAGACACATTTAGATTTTCGGCCATCTGACAGGTCTAGTATAGAAATCCCAATCACTGAACATGTCTTTGCTGTTTGAATGAAGTGAATGTACTGCAAGTCCATACGTTCACTTCCTACAAGCGTCACCTTCGGCGCCTTGACATATCTTAGGGCACATGCTTGCAAGACATTCTCTTTCTGATCCCCTAGGATATACAGTTCATTTACAACTTGTCTGGAAAAACTCTTCTGCGTCTCACCGAGACTTTTGCTTTCTTCTTTACACTCGGCGATACTCTGGCGAACCTCACTGATCTGCCCTCCGATATGATTCATCCTTGTTTCAGTGCTTGCTTGTACATCAGCGACTCGCAGTTCCAATTGGTTTGTTCGCGCTTCCGTCCGTTGCTTCCATTCCAACATCTCTCTTTGCATCTGTGTTGACTGCTCGTTAACGCGATTCACGGCGCTGGACATTCTGATTTGTTCTTCCTGCATCGTTTTCAATATTTTCTTGACTCCCCTGAGTCCTTCAGACACGGTATTCCTTATGTCACCAACCTCCTCTTTTATGAGTACTGCAATTTCTTCTGTGACTTCGGACTTTAGCCGGTCTTGTCCGCTCTTTATCTCCGACATCATCGCGAACAAACGGTCAAATTTGTCGGCTTCGCTCGGTGGATTTTTGGCTGGCTCCGGCTGTTGGGCAACCATTTCTCCAGAAAAAGACATGGTACTTTCATCCCCTTTTCTCGTTACGCCCAAGATGTGCGAAACGGGCATCGCTTCTTCGCAATTTGAAGTGCCGTCTTTGATTTCCATGTTTACTTATGTGTTATCTCCCATCAATTGAGAACACATGAGACTCGCAACGCTGATCTGTCTGACATTGATTTTACTTCCACAACAGGACAACAACCACATCATAAAATCTCCAATAAATACCGTCAAACAATAAAACATCCACAAACTATCCATTAGCATAAAGCACATATACCAACTACAACGATGGTCGGACCGCCAGGCATGAAAAACTGAACTTACAGAACAGGACAGCACTCCCAAAATCCAATTGTCTAAGCACCGAAACAAATGCGAACATCAACAAATATCTCAAAACCCACATATATCAGCTATCACATTTTTTTTTTTCTGACATCCTTAACTCCAATTCTACAGCAGTATAACACAATGAACATAACATTTTCCAAAGAATGTCAACTATATGCATGAAAATCAACATAGGTCACATCAATGTAACCTGGACATACATTCTATCTCTCTATTCCAACACCGCTTCTCTTACAGTCAAATTTCACAACCAAATACCATTACCATAAAAAAAATACATAGATAAAGTGTGTGAAAACAACCGATAACCAGCTCTGCAGTGTATCACACAAGTACTTGCAATAATTCATCAATCGACTTCCACTCTCGGACAACACAATGAGCATGACATATTTCAATACACATCAACCAACAGTTCTTCAATGTATGACACATGTACAGCCTGTAACTGCGTCCTTTTCGCCCTTACAAATCCTAGCTGTTACAAGATACAAACATTACACATGACATAAATAATTATTGTACATGCTGGATTGCTGCTGTTACAGCCACACTGGAAAATGCTGAAAACACAGAGAGTTCTACTCACTATTACGACTTGTTTGCAACATATCAAAAAAAAAATCGGGCCGCAGGTTGGCGCGCCATATGTAATATATGCTCTTTAGGTGGGGGTGGCTCTACCTTTTAGACACCCTGTATGGTGTCAGCAATTGAAACTTTTCTATTTTTCTCTATCAATATATCAATATTAAGCCACGCACATGACATGTCTCAGGGGTTACAAGAATATGAAAGATGGGTAACAAAAGACATGAATTTATTATACAAATTAAAAGACATCCAATTTTGACATTTGAAATTTGAATATTTTAAACAAGTATCCAGCTAATCAGGGTAGCTTCTCAGGGGTATTTTCCGGGCTCTTGATATGTTGCACTAAGTCTCACTTTTATAGGCACATACCGTGTCCGCGCACTGTTCACTGCCGGCGACGGGAAATGAACCTCAGGCCCACAGAGGATGGCGGTGGTCTCGCAGTCCCTCTTCTCACCTCGACATACAGTCCAGAAGTGTCTCGTCTCCACTCCACCTCCGAGCAGCATTCCATGTAACAGCATACAAGAACATCCGAGTGGCGGGTCACTATTGTCTGTAGGTGGGCTGTCCCTGTTGTTATTGTCTACGGCGCAGCAGGTGGCTTGACGAACCGGCTCGTGGCTTCCGCACGCCGAAAAATAGCCCTCCCTCGATAAGTGCACACAGCCTCGCTTTGGGAACGCGACTTATTACACATTCATTACTTATTTTCCTTATTATTATTATCTTTTCCGAAACAAAAGCCCAAAAAACTGATGCTGACTTTTATTTAGTTAAGAAGTGCAGGTTACCTGCAAAGGGATCAACAAAATCGGTGCTCCTTATCAAAAACGAGTTCATTAAATTTTAATCTGAACAGTGATTAAAAGTTACAGCTACAAATGAAACACACAATTACTGATAATCTGCTCTAAAAACCACTTTTGTGTTTTGATTTCGTGGTCGTTTCTGCAATAAGAAGACCTGCTTGGTCTCTGCTACGGCGCCGAGTCCGATCCTGGTATGACGTAGCTAGTCTGTCTTTTTGGGGAAACAAGTGAGGAAGCTGTCAGCTCGAAGGTAACCCTAGCAAATCTTTCGATAAAAGTAGTTTTTATTATTCTTTTTTCCCATTAGCTTCCTCTAAGGACAATTTTGATGCTTCGTCCTCTGTTGTGCGCCCTTTTTCCTTTCGTACTCCGCCGTCTCTTCACTTCGTATCTTTTTCCTCTCTTCGGACCATTTCGAAACACCTTAATTGCACTTGCTGCTTTGTAATCCTCACATTTTCAATATTGGTTTTTAGAAATCTCTCTCTGTTGCTTCTTACTCACTTTTCTTTTCTTTCCAAATCTTTCTAATTTTCTGGATCCAGGTTGTTGTCGATTTCTTGTTCCAAAGATATTTTAGAATCCGTTCTGTTAAAAGCTGCTATCATCCGTTCTGTTAAATGTCCAAAAAATTTCATTCCTTACTGATTCTGTTACGTTGTGATATATTTCATCGCTACTTATAATTTCCAGTGTTATACAGTACGTAAAAGAACCAAGTATTTTGCGTAAAATTATTCTTTCTAGCTCCAGTTTGTGGTATTACTAATTCAGCAAAAGATGTTATATTGAGTAAAGTCATTTCGGTTTGATTACTGTGGGGTAGTGCTGTATCTTAACACATTTATACAGGATGCGTTCACGTTATGCGCTAACCCCATTAAAATATCCCAAAGGAACAGACTGTAACAACCAGAGGATTCTGTATCCTATGCAGTACACTCAGTGAGCAATGTTTATTATTATCGAGTGGGTCCTAGAATTATTAACTTCTTAAGCTATTTTCTGAGTTATAATAGATTATCTACTCTAGGCTTCTAGATGATAATAAATTGACACCAGGGAGAATCTATTATGGAGCAAGAATCCTGTGAAAGCTCTAAACAGTGATATTAAGTTAGATTTACATTATCGACATATCAGCAACTTCTTGCACACAATTACTATCTTAAATAATTCGGATTCTAACTTAACGACTGGAAACTACATCACATTGAAAAAGATTAACGGGTATTTGAATTATAAAAAGCCTAACCGCACATTTATCCGCCATTACTGATTACAGCTACGCCGGACGGAAATGTCACGGTCCTAATGCTTGGCTACAATGCTACATATGTTGAAGGCAAGTACGTCTTGCCATACCGCCCGAAGACAACAGACAGACACTGCTCAGTCAGAACCTTATGACTACCTACCTACTATCGATATAAATCCGTCCAGGCGATAGCAGCTTCACCTGACGAGGAATGCCTGCTAGTCAGACACACGCACGGTGCATGTAGTATCAGTAAGCATTCCATACGTGTTTAGAATGGGGAAGGCGCGCGATCTATCTGAGTTTGAATGAGGGCAGATTGTGATGGCCCGGAGGCTCGGCACGAGCATTTTGTCGGGTGATCGATTTTTTATTTTTTTTTTTACTGCTTTACGTTTCTCAACAGCGAGGTATTTAGAGACGGGAAAGGATGGGGGCAAGGAATGGGAAGGAATTCGGCCATGGCATTTTTAAGGAAGCATCCCGGCATTTGCATGGAGTGATTTGGGAAACAATGGAAAACCCAAATCTGGATGCCCAGACGGGGATTAGAACCGCCGTCCTCCCGAATGCGAGGCCAGAACGCTAACCGTTACACCACCACGCTCGGTCCGGGTTATCAAGGAGTGCTGCTTCGGAAGCTGCACGACTTGAGTATTCGAGGAGTGCTGTGGTGAGTGTCTTCAACAAGTGGTGAAACCAAGGAGAAACCACGTCCAAACATCAAGGGGTTGGGCGGCCACTCCTCGGTACAGATGTCGGACGTCGTAGGCTGGGCAGACTAGTAAAACAGGACAGGCGGTGAACTGTGGCAGAACTAACATCAGACTTTAATGTTGGACAGAGTACAAGTGTGTCTGAACACACAGTGCACCCAACACTCCTAACGATGGGCCTCCGCAGCCGACCACCCTTGCATGTGCCAATGTTAACACTACGACCGAAATGGGCACGTGACCATCGTCACTGGACGTTGACGCAGTGGCAGAGCGATGCGTGGTCTTATGAATTCCGATACCTTCTTCATCATGCCAACGCATCCGTCGTTTCCCAGGCGAACAGCTTCTTGACACGTGTACTGCGGGACGGAGACAAGCTGGCGGCGGCTCAGTTATGCTATGGTGAATATTCACGTGGGTATCTATCATTTTGTGGGTTGTTTCTGACTTGCAACTAAACAAATGCTTTTGTTGGCATAAGCGTTTCGCCTTTATTCAAGGCATCTTCAGCCCCAGTTTTTATATATGCATTAACACGCGCAAGTTCGTGTTTCCAAACCAGCTACTCTTTTCGCACTATCACTACTGTCCAAAGTTTGTGTAGGCTGCATTATAGGTAGTTTCACCGGCCACGAACTGTATATCAAGTTTGTTGTTGTTGTTGTGGTTCAGCGGAGCTCGTGCAAGGCACCGTGGCGGCCAATAAGTACCGTACACTGGTTGCAGACCAAGTACACCCATTCATGAGGAAGACCATATGGCATTTTTCAACAACATAATGCGCCATGTTCACAAGACCAGGAGTGTGATGGAATGGTTCAATGAACACAGTGGCGAGTTGCAATTGATGTCCTGGCCCCCCCAACTCACCAGATCTGAACCCGATCGAACACATCTGGGATGTGACTGAACGTGGCGTCAGAGCTCATCGCCCCCTTCCCCAGAATTTACTGGAATGAGGTGCCTTGTGTGTGCAGATGTGGTGCCAACTCCCTCCAGCGACCTACCAAGGCCTCATTGCTTCCATGCCAGTATGCGTCGCCGTTGTTATCCGTTGCAAAGGTCATTAGGTAGGTGGTCGTAATGTGCTGGTTGATCATTGTATGATTGTCGACAGAAATGTCTGAATCGGTGGCGCGACAAGGTAGTTATGCACTCACATCTGAACTAATCACGTGTTAGCATTATGCGTAATGCGCACTGCGGAAACTTGAAAGTCGGCATTACTACTCACGTGGGCATCGCGATTTGCTTGCTTCTAGCAGCTTGCAGTATTCTTTGTAAGATTCCTATTTTAATCCCCTGCTCTCAGGTTACTAGTATTACTATTACTATTACTCCGCGATTCACTAAAAGTGTGTGGCGGAGGGTGCATTGCACCTATCCGGGAAGGTGATGGTTTGGAAGGGATATACGGGATATGGCAGGAGGCGCCCATGGGCTAATGTGAGGTACCATGGAGCGATCTGGGGAATCCATGGAAAACCCAGATCAGGATGGCCGGAGTGCTTTAACGAAAGCTACTCCTGTCGGATTTTATGTTTAGTCGCCTGGTAAATGCCCTGAATACTCTTATCTTCGCGGTCATTCCGGGATATGAATGTTGCTGGTAGCAATATCTCTTTACTGTCATTCCGAAATATGTCAGTCAAGAATTTTTGAATTAGCTTCTGTCGAGAGCAACGCCTTCAGTGCGCCAGGTCTTCCCAACCTAATTCCTTCAACATCGCACTTACGCTTTCCCCCCAACTATATATATACCTGTCACGAATCGGGCGGCTCTTCTTTGGACCATCTCTAATGCCTCCATTAATCCCTTTTGATGGGGACCCCATACAGAGCAACAATATTCTAAGTGAGCCCGCACTAGTGACTTGTACGCAATCGATTTAACGTCCGGAGTGCATTGTTTTAAATTACGACCTAGAAATCGAAGCATACGATTTGCTTTCCCAGTTACATTCTCGAAATGCTCATTCCACGACAAATTATGATGAATTGTTACCCCTAGGTATTAAGTGGAATCTACAGTTCTAAGGACAGTACCATTTATTGTATATTCAGAGCTACATGGTGTCACCTTTTTACTTATACACATGACTTGGCACTTTTTAGCGTTTAACTCCAACTGCCAATCATTACACCACGCAATTATTTTTATAATATCGTCTTGTAACAAGGCGCAGTCGTCCTGGGATGTGATTACAATACAGTAGGGCTTCAACTGCTTGAAACGAGAAATCTACCGTGTTATTAAACTGCTGAAATTGGTGTCTAATTTGTCACAGGGTGTCTTAAGCAAAATCCATGGCTTCTCGATACCAGATGGCTCTGTCTTTCACTGTGGTGGTTCTGCTGCTGACAGCGTCCACTGTCCACGGCAGTGATCAAGAGGAAGAATATACTGTCAAAAGCGGCAGGATGGTGGGCGCCGAAGACGCGACCGTCGACGAGTTCCCGTGGCAGGTGTCGCTGGAGTTCCAGCACCGGCTCGGCTGTGGTGGGGCGGTGCTGTCTGAGCACTGGGTGCTGACGTTGGCCGCCTGCTTCATGGTGGCCGGTGAACCCGTGGTGCGGTCCAGCTCCAGCACGAGGGAACGAGGTGGACTGACGCACGCGATCAAGAGGAAGAATGTCCACGACTCGTTCCACGAAACTTCTCTCGACTACGACATCGCTGTCCTAGAGATGGACGAACCCTTCTCCTGGACTGCACAGCTGAGGGTACGATCATTCATTTTAAAATTACTATTCAAAATCATCATCATTATCGTAGATGACCATCTCCGGTTTCCCGGGTGTGTATTACGAGCCTTCACGTGTTTCTTCTCTAGAAAAGTTTCCCTTCTGCTTCTACATCTATATCTACATATATACTCTGCAATTCACAAAATTGTGGGTGGCAGAGGGTGCTCAGCACCAGAGCTAATCTCTTTCTTGTGCATTCCAATCCCTAATGGTACGAGGGAAAAAAGAATTCATATAAGAATCATTGCGGCACCTTATTTCTCTAATCTTATCTTTCCTGTCATTCCCACTCAAATAGGTTGGTGGACGAAGTATTTCACTACACTCATGAGTGAAAGTTGGAGTACGCATGTTTACCAATAAGTTTAAACGAAACGTGTGTCGTCTATCTACCAGAGACTCCCAGCCTAGTCTACTAATCAGTTCTGTGACGCTTTCATAAGGACTGTAGCAAGCGGTCACGAATCGAGCGGCTCTTCTCTGTACTTTCTCTATACTTTCGATCAACCCCATACGAAACGGATCCCAAATGGCACAACAATAGTCCAGATGTGGACGCACAAGAGATTTATACGCTATCTCCTTTGTTTGTTCATTACTATTTTTCAAGATTCGGCCTATGAATCGCAGCCTGGAATTATCTCTACCTACCAACTTATTAATATGTAAGTCCCATTTCATGTTTCTTTGTACTGTTACTCCAAAATATTTCAAAGAATCAACCATATTAATAACTGAATTCTTTAACTCGTATTTCTGAACAATTGGATTCTTTTGTTAGTTATGCTAATTGTCTTGCACTTCTTACAATTTAGAGTAAGTTGCCACTCAGCGCACCATGCCAAAATAATATCCATATCACGCTGAATTTCTAAGCAATCGGCCAAATTCCTTACTTCCCTATAAATAACCGCATCATCAGCAAACAATCTAAAAAGGCTTTTCACTTTGTCTCCGACATCGTTTATAAAAATTAAGAAAAGAAGTGGTCCTATTACACTTCCGTGATGTATTCCCAGTTCCAGCCTCTTCTCTCTACGTCCTCCTTCAGTTGTTCTATCCATCTTCTCCTTGGTCTTCCCACTGCTTTTTTACCCGTTATAATTTTTTCCAAATAATTTTTTGGTAGTCTTCTACTATTCATTCTGTTCCGAACGTAGTGGGTGAGTGATTAGCGCTCTGGTCTCGCATTCAGAAGAAGCTGGTTCGAATCCAGATTTGGGTTTTCCATGGTTTCCATAAATCACTCCAGGCGAATGCCCTGACGCTTCCTTCAAAAAGCCATGGCTGAATTCCTTCCCATTCCTTGCCCCCAGGCCCACTCCGCCTCTAACGACTGCGATATCAACGATGCGTAAAGCCACAGTAAAAAAAAAGATACTATTAATCCTTTTAACATTCTAGAACCATTTAAGTCTAGATGACCTAAGCCTCTCTTTAATGGTTTCCCTTAGCTCTAGGTTTGATCTAATCTCATCATTCTTTATATGATCATGTCTCGTTTTCTGGAGGGCCATTCTATGGAACTTCATATCACAGGATTGTATCTTGCTAAGTACCTTTGATGTTAATGTGCATGTTTCCAAACTGTATGTGAGAATACGAATGGGATATGATTTGTACAAGACAATTTTTGTTCGTATGGTTACCTTCATGTCCCATAGTAAGCCCCACATGGTACGGTAAAAGGTTGCTCCTTTGGTTACTCTGTACATTATTTCTAAATCACCTCCACCGTTCCTAGCAATTATGCTCTCCAGGTAGCTGAACTAGTCAACAACTTCAGTCATACCATTTCTAATTGACGCTGATTGTGGTAGCTTTCATATTGGTGCACAAACACAATGGTGTGTAGATATGTTGCTAAATGATAGGTTTTTATTGCTAGGTTACCTCAAACTATCACTAGCACAGTTTCAGATGTAGTCTTGTTCGATTCCAACATCTACAAACACTCGCCCCCCTTATACAAGACCACTTGCCATTCACCACATCTTCTTCACCTCTGATATTTCTGCACCACTGCAAACTACATGCTTTGGCTAAATGTGCACTTCCATACATCGTGAGACAAAAAGGGCTTTACAACTTTGGAATGATATAGAAATTTATTCAGATAACTTACATAATCGGTAGATGTGTCATTTTGTAGCAAACTACCTCAAGTTTCACATAAAAGTGTCAAGTGTCATTTTGGTTCTATGTGACTACGATTTGTCATGCGGCAAACATCCCACTGGTAGTAAATTTCTTCCCACACTCGTTACATCTAAACGGGCTTAACTTGTGCAACGGCAGCGTAGATTCGATTTTTAAGTCGCCCAAATTGTTTGGTAGGAGAGGAACATACAGACGCTCTTTAATGAATCCCCAGAGAAAGAAATCCAGTTGTGTTAAGTCTGGGGAGCGAGGTGGCTATGTGATTGGTCAATCCACCGACCTGGGAAGCGATTATCGAGGAAACCTCGAACTTCTGTGACGAAATGAGGTGCTGCGCTGTCTTGCTGGTAGTAAACCATCCCATCTCGGTCATCTTCATCGTTCTGTGGATTAAAAAAGTTTTCAAGCATATGTAGATACACAATACTAGTGACATTTTTCTACATAAAGAAGAAAGGGCTGTACACTTTGCCCTTGCTAGGGGCACATAACACATTAACTTCGGTGCTGTCACGAACATTTTCCAAGGTTGAATGTGGATTTTCTCTGCCCCATTCTCTGCAGTTGTGGGTGTTCAACGATCGACAGTTGTGTCAGATATAGTTTCATGAAACCGAAACACACAGTGAACACTTTACGCGCCAGTGAAAGTAGCCATTTTAACTGTGCACTACTTTGGCACTCCTGGTGGCAAAATGGTGAACTGATGCACTACGTGCATCAGACGTGAGGCGTTTTGCTACAAAGTGACACATGTACCGATTCTGTAAGTTATCTCAACAAATTTCTACAGCTGTCAAAAAGTCCTTTTTGAGTCACCCCATGTTTATTTTCATTATTTTTTGCTGCTCGATACATTTTTTCTCGTATAGTCGTTACTTATCTTGCGGGTCACGGTAAATCAATAAAACTTGAATGTATTGATACTGGTACACATGCTATCTGTATTTGTTTGAACATATCGTGTGAAATCTGTTTGTGTGTGAACAGCCAATACCAGGTCTGGCCACGGAGAACCCTCCAGCTGCGACGAGGGTCTTGGCGACGGGATGGGGCAAACTCTACGATGAAGGTCCGAGAGCTCACCAACTGCAGAAGCTGTCTCTGAGTATAGTGGACTGGAAGGAATGCAAGGAAATTCTCGAGAAAAGAGGCTTAAACTGGGTCACCGAGAACAGAATATGCACCTTCGAGGCGAATACGAGCTTTTGTGTAGGCGACAACGGAGGTCCTCTCATCGATGAGAAATCCAAGGCTCAGGTGGGAATCTTGTTCCACGGCTTCGACTGCGGGACTAGGCTGCCTTCACTGGAGACCAGTGTCGCCAACCTGAGGGATTGGATCAGAGAGAAGACGGGCGTCTGAGCGGAACTGACAAAAAACACTGCACAGGGTGTTGAATATTTTATGCATTTGTCTGTACGATAGTAATGCATTTAGTGTGACAAATACTGTGGGAATTTTGCTGGGAAATAAATTTGATACTTTTCTAAAATTGGACATCTGGAATTGGGTTGAAATTCAATTACAAGATTTCATTGCAGTCAGCCACTTCTATATAGTTACTGCCAAAATAATGAGAACATCAGGAGACATATATGAAATTATTGTATTGTCATTGGTTCTCAATACATGTGCAAAATTTCCAACAATTCGTACATCTGGACTTAGGATGAAATTCAATTGCACATTTAATCACATTCAACCATTTTTATATTGTTATTGTAATTATAATATTAGGATGTAGCTATGAAATTACTGTGATTTGGAAATCTGGAAGTGGGTTAAAATTCAGATGCAAGATTCCGTCACATTCAACTTTTTTTTATGGTCAAAGTAATGTAAACAGTAGGACACAGCTGTGAAATTTGTGTATTTTCTCCAGTTCTTAATATGTGTGCATAATTTCAAACAATTCGGAT